>OY804595.1:21428116-21855616 GCA_963680895.1 Fragum sueziense | reverse complement strand
ACTATTTGCTTTGTACGTTTCGACAATGCCTAAAAGACGGGTATCTTCCAAAATTGTTTTACATTTTATTTGTAGATTCGCCTTATGGGTTGAACCATACATTACAAATCGCCATCATACACTAGAGGAATACTCGGTTCCATTTGTAACGGTGTAATAATAAGAAACGCATAATAATTTTTGTATGTCTATGAAATTGTTGTTGGACAAATGGTTCTGCACAACACACTCTTTTCTACATGATTTTATTCAAAATGTTGGGATAGGTTCAGTAAAATGCATCTGATCTATTCTCGAATAAAGACGATTTTGATGCCTAACTAGATAAAGGCTTGGGAAACCATTGCAGAAAATGAAGAAATTGCTTACAATGATTTCTATCCAGAAAGACCAAGAATGTAAAGTTTGAAATACATGAAATTTACGTCTGTCATAATTTGAAGTTTGACAAGTTTAATATTTTGCCATACGGTAATGATCCTTTCCCAAAGAGGACATAATTTGACGAGGAAAAGCTTTGGAAAAACATTTAGGTCAAAACAACAGTTTCTCCTTTTGTCTAAATATTTTCTGTGTTATATTGTATACAAATCCAAGCTTTACAACAGAAAACCTTTGACAATAAATCCAATCTTTACAAAAAAAAAAAAAAAAAAAAAAAAAAAAAAAAAAAAAAAAAAAATCAAAAATCAAAAAAAAAAAAAAAAAAAAAGTTTTTTTTTATATAGATTTAAGATTTAAGATTGCTGTTTGGAAAAGGGTTAAAATGGGAGAAAAGACGAAAATGCCTTTTACTTCACGGCTTGTGTGGCCCTATACAAAATGTTTATTTCCAATCCTACATTGTCTTAACAATTCCACTAAGTGCTTTTTGTTCAACAGAAGCCTAATTACACTTTTGCCCTTCAAGCTAACGCAAAACAGACGGGAAGCGAAGAAATATTGCTGATAAGCCCTTGCGTGATTTACGCGGGGCTACAATTATGTTTTATTTCGGTTTATTCGCCGCGAAATATTTATCAGAAATGTCTGTAATTGTACTGTTATGATATGTGAAGTGTCATGTAAAAATACAATCATTGCAAGTTATGACTGACGACAAGATCATGGTTATAACGAATAGAAGAAGAAATGGGTAAACATATTGAGTTGATTCATATTGAATTGGGCAGTAAGATTAATGGTGTTTGTTTATAGAAAACAAATAGAGACGAATCAGTTGTCTTGAAATGGCCATCAATTTAATTTTTAAATTTTGACCAATTGACCGATTGATTATGATTTTTTTGTTAATAAATAACGTATTTGATTGTTCAAAAACAGCTCTATACATCGGACTACCGTCCAATAAAAGACAAGGCATGTGGAATACCAGCCTTCTCTGTAGCCATTGCACGTTGCTTTTCTAATCATTAATAGATTAATTCGATAAACGCGACAAGTTCGGATTACATGGCGCAAATTGGGTAGAATCGACACTTTTCGTAATTCGACAAATTAAAATATGAGGATCTTGAAAATGTGTAAGATATGCCATAGAAAATCGTGATAGAAAAGGAGGAAGAGCTAATCATCAACATTTTCCCCTCAATGTTTTATCGAACTTCTTAGGTTGGTGAGTTTAATTTAACGTAGAATATCCGTAATGTGGCCATTTTGAGATTAATAAAACATCGGATTTTTTCGACGGTCGTCGTTACATATCCGAACTTATTCGGACGCGGTCGTAAATATTCGGCGGTGGAAAGTTCCACCGCCGAATGTTTTCGACGTCGCCCGAATAATTCCGACGTCGTGCGAAGCTCATTAAGAGTGGACTATCTTAAGTTAAGTTTGGCAAAAGTTAAGTCGTTCGTCCTCTGACCCTAGATTCTTTGAATAAATGACCAGATCACACTGATTATGTGCAATGATTTGGAACATTTGAAACTGTTCGACTAATACGCCAGGGCTTATTTCAAGTTTTTTTCCTTGTTATATAACGCACCATTAAATCCTATTTTAATTCAAACGTCATGTCTTTATAAAACAGGACTTGTTATAGTTCAACGAAGTACAATTTGCCTTGTTTAATTGCCTGACTCTTTTCCAAAAAAGAGGCATTTTTGAAATATTGAAACAAAGCAAGAAAATGCTGATAACTAGCATTTGCTCCTGTTGTCTCAATTCTCTCTGTGGTATAATTTTTATAAATCATATTGTTATTAACACCCATTTTATTATCTACGACAACTTTCAAATTAGACTACCATGAAATTGTTATTTTGGAATGGGTTAATTACATAACAGTCTCAAATCGAAACCAGATAGCTTAAATCTGTATTTTTGTCGTAGCCATCCATACATTTCGTATTGTGTCCATTTTGAGAATAATAAACCATCGGACTTTTTCGAGCGGCGGCGTTACGTATCCGAACTTATCCAGGCGCGGTCGTAAACATTCTGCGGTGAAAAGTTCCACCGCCGAAAGTTTTCGACGTCGCCCGAAAAATTCCGACGTCGTTAATCAGGGATGGACTACCTTAGCCCAATACAGAACAAGGAATTTATATACTTTTCCAAATTATTATATCTTTCGGTCTTTTTGGTCGAAAACCTTATAGGAAATGAAGAAATTGCTTGTCACACGCAATTCCTTCATTTTCCACAATGTTTTCCAAAGCCTCCATCTCATTTGGCGTCAAAAAGTGCTATCATGCGGGAATGGGTTGAAGCTGTAGTTACGAGTTTTAAAGAAAAGTCACGACGTCTTTGACGAATGTTGAAATGGAGAATTCTTGCTGTACGCAAAAACCAGTGCTGAACACCCAATCTGTATCAAATTCGATCTGCCTTGAGCGTTTGGTTAATCCCTATTATATATACCGCAAAATATACAATAAAAAGAAGGAAACTTAAATAGAGTAATGATTTCTAGAACGCACTCCTTTGAATGCTGTGCCCATTTAGAAGTCTTAGAATGTACCCATTTCTAAATGCCATTCTTGATTATTAAAATTACCGTTACCAATTTCTGTTTTACCTTTGTAGTCTGTGATCTTTCAATGTCTGGTTTTCATCATATTGCAACGTCTGTTGGCCAATTAACGATAATATACAATAATATATATTGTGTAAAAATTGTTATAACCATTTTCTATGCGACAAAAATCTTACAGCATTCTCATGTTCTCTTAACAATTTACAAAACAAGACCTGGTGTGGACAACAAATCAGGCAAAAGAAGGAAATGCTGATTCGCAGAATTTTCCCCTGTTGCCTCAATATTTTCTGTGCTATATTTCACATGAAATATTAAAACAATAATATTCAAAAAGGAAATCATCTTTTTCCAGGGTCTTGATTTGTCATTCGAAACCAGTCTGATTATATTTTTAGTTGGCTCGCACGTGTCGATTCCATAAATCGTCTGTTCTAAGCTCATTTTGAATACAAAACTCATATTTGGTCGATTTAAATTGGCAGAAGCATTGGAGTTAAAACTGAACTTTATAACCTAACAATTTAAGATTCGAATTTCTAAGTGTTTTAGGAATAAAATGGAAGTTACAACCAAGAAGTCCACTAAACATCTTTACAGCTTTGAAAACCGTTTGATTTTAAAATTCCTCTGTGATAATTGAGCAATAAAAACATTTGAGCCAGGATCTGGAAAAATGTCCCTTAAGGCTTTTGAGCCCAACATAGATCCAGATCAGCCTGTGCATACGCACAGTCAGATCAGGATCCATGTTGTTCTCTTATAGCTTCTTCGTGACGTGTAGTAACTTAAAGAGAGCAGCGTGGATGCATATTGGACTGCATTTGACAACAGGCCGATCTTGAAACTCAATTTAGAAAAATGCTATTAAGGACGTTTTTCCGGATCCCGGCACATTTTTAGAAATCTGATCATTCAAAAGTTGTGCACCTTAAGTGAAAAGTACCGAATTATTTATTGTATAAATTACTTATCGGAGGCGTTTACTTCTGATAAAACCTGTTTCCGGAAACCTTTCCTTAGTCCTAATAAGTCCTGGTTTTGACTTCACTGATAGAAAAAAGGCTTGGGAAATTATTGAGAGAAAGGAAAAATGCCAGAGACAAGCATTTTCTCCGTTTGCCTCAAACTTTTCTGTTCTATAATGTACACCAATATTCTCTGTATCATTATATATTTTTTGTTTGCAGCTGCTTTGAGATCAGCCTTAATTTTTGAGGTTTTGGAGACGTTAAAACAAGTTCCTAAAAAATCCCTAAAAAGCAACATCAACAGCGCATTCGCTTATTTCTTTTCCAAATGTCAATCTTTTAGACTGTTCTTTGGTTAAATTTGTTGCAGACGACGACATCAATGATACACAATGAAATATATAATTATTATTATTATGTATATAATCAAATCATGGAAAGCTTAGAGAAAACAGAAAGAAAACAAGATGTCACGTTATGACAGTTGTCTATTTCCAAAACAGAATACGCGTGCTTGTAGATTTCTTTTTTACTATAATCACCCTTTTTATAGAGCATACGTGTTAATCATATTGCATGTCGTAGGTGTAATTGCAAAACTTCGTATCTCCAGCTTTAATCAAGCTAGAGTTACGAGGTTTTACAATTACACCGACAGGAATCTTGTAATAAATTCCAGAACAAACAGTTCCCTTGTTCTAATCGCCCATTAAGTCAGTATGCATAATTTGTTATCGAAACCGCATCACTCTGTGTTTACTTTTTACTTTACTTTTATGAAATTTAATAGTTCTTAATTTCTCTTTGATCTATCGAATATAGCGCAAAGTTAACAGGGAACCAGTGTTCGGTTCCCTTCCTGTCATGGGCGAGGTCACGTGCTTGAAAGAACGATAACTCTGCATCGATAATTAATTTGGGGTAATTAATTTCGGTAATTCGCATCAATCGATTGATGTTTTGGTGTTCATAAATTTTATAGCGATAGATAATGATTTTATTTCTGAAATATTTCATAAAACATCGTATCTTGTAAGAGTACCTATGACAGGTGTTTAGCAAATTTCTTTTTTGGGATTATGTGTTAATTGATTATAAGATTCTGCAATCATTTAAAAGAAAATAAAAAAATCTTATTCATAAACAATCTGAAAAACGGATATAACAAATCTTCACAATAAGATGTACATTTCTTCAGTTATCACCCATAGAACTTTAATACTGAAAAGCATGACTGAAAAAGGTCGACAGTGAATTAAGGTAGAATACCCATAATGTGGCCATTTTGAGATTCATAAAACATCACTTTTTTAGAGCGTCGTCGTTACGTATCCGGACGTATTCGGGCGCGGTCGTAAACATTCGGCGGTGGAACGTTCCACCGCCGAATGTTTTCGACGTTGCCCGAATAATTTCAACGTCGCTCGAATCGCATTAGGGGTGGATTACCTTAAGGCCGAACTAAACCTACAGGGTGTGCCAAGGGTATATTTCGTCTCCAAAGCAATGTTTTTTTACGACACTTATCGATGGATAGCCATAGGACATCGACGAAAAAGAAAACAAGCAGATAATCACCATTTTTTTCATTTCCCTGCACTTTTTGTTTGCTGAAATGTACTAAATGTACTTATAAAATAATTTTAAACAATACAAATTCACATTTGCAACAAAATTTAAAGAGGAAAATTCCTAACTGTTGTTGTTTTGGAAAGTGTTATAAAAGTGTTAACACTGACCGTACATTAAAGTACGAAGATCAAACAGTGATTTAATCCGATTTTCACTCGAGAGTTTAATCATAATTGGTTTAAACCTTTCCAAAACAAGACCTGGCTTTGACGTCCTTAAATAAAAAAGTCATGGGAAAACATTGAGACAAAAGAAGAAACTGCTGATAAAAAGCAGTTTCTCCTTTTGTCTCAATATTTTCTGCGCTATATTGTACACAAATTCTATCTTTAACAGCATCCGTTTTGTCATCTTCATCAGCTTTCAAATTGGACCAGCCTAATATGTTGTCGTTAGGGAAAAGGTAAATTCGGTCCGGTACAAGAAAAAATTGTACAGTTCAATACAATTAGTCCGTGTCATGGAGAATTGATTGATTGATTTACCCAAACGACAAAATTTTCGGTGGTTCTACTTAAAAGCTGCACTAGACAACAAAATTGATGTTAAAAAGGAATGGGTTTGTGTACAAACTGCTGGTTATCAGCAGTTTCTTCTTTTGCCTCAAAGTTTTCCCAAGCCTTTTCCATTAGCGATGTCAAAACCAGGTCTTGTTTGGGAAAGGGTTAACTGATTGATTGACATATAATCTTGATAGTAAGCTTACACTGGTGCAAGAAATACCAGGAACTGATATTTATGAGAACCAGTCTCCGAAATATGTTTTTAATGAAATGTACAAAGAATATCTTAAGGACAGATCCTCCATTTATTTCCTACGGTAAGATTTTTTTTATTTTTTCTGTACTGATATTTAAATATATGAGAAGTAAAAAAATGGCTAAAAAAGTATAGGTCACCAAGCGAATTAAAAAGTTATTGGATTTCAAGGGAGACTACTCTTGTCTAAAATTGCAAAAATGAGGTGTCACTTAAATACCCACAAAAAAGGTGTTCGAAATGACTAGGATTACATAAATAAGTCTTAATTGTGTTCAATATGTTTTATTCTGTCTAGATTATTATCAATTTGGGAAAATTTAGTGATGATTTTGAAATTTTTAGTAAAACATTCTTTCAAAAGTAGCTGAAATTGCTCTTTTTTCGCAACGTTTCTGATGATAAAAATTTTTCCAGCGGTAAGAATTTTTTCTTTTTTGGTATAGACATAGTGCTTGGTCATACCTACAAAAACAAAAAAAGAAAAATATATCAAACCAAGCGTTTTTCTTAGTTATAAGTAAAATTTGGTTTACTTTTTGCAGCTCTGTCCGAAATTGTTTCATTATTTTTATCAATTTCCTTCCTTATTACCAGCTTTAGATAATAAAAAGTGTCATCTGTCGTGTCCATCCGAAGCGGACTAGCTCATAGAGACACCACTTTACTTTTGTTGCTCCGTTTCCTATCGCTAACGCCACATGTTGAACGCGCAACAGAAAGCGAAATGTACCATCCGAGTACTATTACACTTTAATTGGCCAAACAGAGAAAATTGAAATAACCAAAAAGGATCTTGTCATTTATCAGCCAAACATTAACTAAATGTAAAAAAATACATTTGCTGAAAAGGTCAATTACTGAAACAGCTTAATTTCGTTATTTAGTATATGCGCAGTAAGTTGCGCAGTAACAACTGGAGGATCTGTCCTTAAGGATTATAAAAATGCCTTTTGTTACTATGGAAAACGTAATACTACGCAAAAACAGCAAAAGATGAAAAATTCTATGCACCTGATATTGTCGTCTGCAACATCTTTAAAATTGGATTGGTCTGGTGTTTTGTCGTCTGGTGACGGCTCGCGATGTTTGAAATTGTTGACCACAAATAGATCATAAATAGACAAATATTCGAATACTAAATTGTTTGTTCAAATCATCTTTGTTCAAATAGATTCTGAATATACAAGAATGCATGTAAATAGTGTAGCGTTAGCTCTATCATAGACTGTGTAAATGTATAATCGGACAAAACAATATCTGGACTTTGTCCGACTTAAACGAAATTGTAAGATTTTTTTAAAGCTTATACCAAACATGGACTTGTTTTACTACATTGGGAAAACAAAAAGAGAGGGCACAGTTTTCACACATAGAACTTCCACTTTTCTCATAATGCTGTAATTGTACTGATACAGATAATTTATACATTTCAGGCTATATGCGTTTGAAATATTCTTGGGTTGGAGAAAATTACAGAAATCGAATTGTCGGAATGAAATAGTAGGTCACGATCATAGAAACAGGTACAGTCGACACTCGTTATGTCGACATCGGATAAGTCGAATTTTCGCTTAAGTCGAAGTTCAAATCTGGTCCCGTCCTCATCAATGATCATAATTTTTTCAAACAAAATTATTTCGAACTGAATACAGACATTGAAATATAGTAGGAAAAGGATAGAAATTGCTCGAACGAGCAATTTCTTTCCTTTTCCTACTATATTTCAATAATAATCAAACTTCATTAGTTTCATAAACGGTCGAATATCAATTTCATCGAAATCGAAGAAAATCGGATAAGTCGAACTCCGGATATGTCGAGGTATTTTGACGGCCCCTCTGACTTCGACACAACGAGTGTCGACTGTAGTTGAAATAGGAAAAAGGACCCAATCGGCATTTGAGACCAACCTGGGCCCTGCGCATAAACTATTGAATTCTGATCATAATTCATATTGTTCCCTCGGTACTTTTTCATGAATTGTAGAACAGTTATGAGAGTCAATCGCATGGAATTTTTACCATGGTGCATTTAGCCATGCAATCCTTTCTATATTCACATAGCCTCAAATGCCACAAGGCCTTTTTTGACAGGTTCCAGCCAATATCTCTGCTTTCCTTCAAAAACCACGTAAGTGCATCTTGTTTCTAGTTGTAGCTACGAGGTTTTGGTGAAGAGCGACGATGTAAACTATGTATGTTACACGTTACGGTTCATAAGAAATCAGAATAATATGGAATGCGATTCATCCAAGATATTTTGATTCCATGGGGGATTCCCCCGTTCTTCTTACGAACGGAATCCCTTTAACTTGGAAAAAATGAGCTAAAAATAGAAAGATCTAAGGTAGATAAATCTAGCTGATATGTGATCGCGAATAATGAATAAATTAGAGGATCAAAGTAAAACAGGTATTAATGTATTTTACAATCAGTCGTTATAGGTTGATTTGAGTGCGAACTTTACACCAGTTTCGTTAACCCTTTCCCGAACAAGACCTGACTTTGAAGACCCTAATAAAAAAGAATTGGAAACTATTGAGGAAAAAGAAGAAAATGTTGATACCCATCATTTTCTGCCTTTGCCTAAATATTTTCTGCGCTATTTTGTCCACAAATGCATACTTTATCAGCATCCACTATGTCACGTGTAGCAGGTTTTCAAATTGGACAAGTACAATTTTTTGCCGTTTAGGAAATGGTTAATTTATGTTGATAGATTAGCTCTGTATAATAAGTATAAAATATCAAATAGTTATAGTTTCAAGATACTTTGAGTAAAGTTTTGATAATGTTGTCCTCTAATCTTTTTCAAAAGCGATACGTTTGTGATAAACAATAAAATTAGACTTTCACATATAAAGCTAATATATTAAGAAACGACCGTTCAGGTCCGAAATTTATTTCTTGGCTGCGTGTATACTGCCTTACTCCATGGTAGATCTAGTGAGATCTTCACGCAAACTGCTGCAGACCTGCAACGTCTTCGTCGAAATGACAAATTGATTGATTGATTAATTGGGGGCTTAACGCCTGTTTCAACAACATATCTACCATACTTATCGTGGCAACAAATCATGTCATTCTATCGTTTCTCTCGGCAGTACTACCATTCTTTTCTAGCCTAAAACTGCACATTCCGTTAAACTTTATGATTACCCGGTTGGAGATGATATATCGTCGCTTTTCAACGAAAACATCGTAATTGCAACTTGTTTTAAGCTACAGTTACAAGGTTTTAGTTTTAAAATCAGCAACGACAACATTATATTGGCCGAAACCGATGGGAGTAACAGGGCAACGATCCGTCGAACCTGTAGTGATTAACCCAACAATGACATTTCGACAGACAGACGCTTTGTATGCACAAATCCTGGTCTCAGAAGTCTGATCAGACGTCTCAGATGGTATAGCTATATTATATTTACGTGCAACGTGTTGAATATCATGGTAATGGGAATGGACGTACCAGGGCCTAGAAGCGTAGAAAGACCTCAACAGACTGGACTTACACAGAATGCGCGGAGATATATGTGTTCATGGATTTATTGTAGCCATGGAATCGATTATGGATTATGTCGTTTCTTTTTTTTTGGTCAATGACGGTAAATTATTGGGGGTTCATGCTTTGAACATTTGTATCAGATTTTTCAATTGTTATAAGCACTTTACAGCGAACTATTGGATACTTAAATCCCGTCAAAGCCCCGAGAGTAGACGAGATACGCTGTCTTAATAAAAGAGTTCGATAGTTTCGTAGTACTTAGTAGGTCTATAGCGGGTATAGAGTATAGAGCACGGTGGAGATTGTGCATGATGGGATGGACAACGAATACGGACAAATTTGCCTCGCTTCAGGTAAGAAATTGTGCAATAATTTTCTTATTTCTGCGTCAATTTTCAAGCAGTTTGTTGCATGAATCCCGCATTACTAAACGACAAAACATTCAGGCCCTTTTTCTGGTCGGTATGGATCGGTTTTTGAGAAAAATACAAGGAGTTTCCAGATAAGTAATACATCCGGAAAAAGGGCTCAGTAAGACGGGGTACATGCAACAAACCGCATGAAAATTGACACAGACATAATAAAGTTATTGCACAAATTCTTACCTGAAGCGTGGTTAATTTGGCCGTAGTCGTTACCATTTCGCTTTCTGATCGGTTGGGACAATATTTCGGAAAAAGCACCATGAGTTATCTAATGTCATACATCCGACGAAAGAGCTCGGTAAGGCGGGGTACATGCAACACACCTTTTGAAGATTGACGCACAAATAAGGAAGCTATTGCAAAATATCTTACCAGAATCGAGATTATTTTGTCCGTATTCGTTGTCCATCCCATGATGCACAATCTCAACCGTGATAGAGGGTAGTAAACGTTTTTGAAAAGCATATTTTGCAAGATGTGCTTTTCTATGCAGCCACCTCTCCCTGCACTTTACCATTCTCTGCATACCACACAACATCTTCCGGTCCTCCTCACTATAAATAGTTCTATCAAAAGCAAAGATTAATGAGGTAACAGTCATTATACATGTAGATATTGAATTGTGTAATTCTAATATTCAGTATGTAAGTCTGAAGTTATACATGTAGATATTGAATTGTGTAACCGTAAATGAAACATTCAATGAATCATGTCTGTAAGTGAAGAAAAGACCGACGTAGTAATTTGCTTTATTATGGTTCAAAGATCAGCCCAATGGCCTTCCTTGTAAATGGGTCAGTCAAGTTTGATGAACTATGAAATATATTCAAAGCTACAAATAGTTAATTTTACACAAACGATAGAGCTATGCATGAAGGTTGTGCTAAAAATAGATACAATAACTTCAGCATGGAATCAAATTATTCAAGTTATTCAAATGGATAATAAAAGCACCTAATCGAAGTACTCTACTTCTGGACAGGTCAACATTATTAACAAATTTGCTCACCAATAGTACTTTCAGTACTTTGATTAAACGCCGGAAAGAGAGAAGAAAAGCAGCGTTCTACCGATTATAACCCGTGTCGCCCCCCCCCCCCCCCCCCCCCCAAAAAAAAAGAACTAACCCGTATTTGCATTCATTCGCATCCCAACACTCTAAATTCGCATATAAACACAACATTTCGCCATTGATAAAGCCCAATACAACCACCACAACTAAATAAGTAAAAAATAATGAATGAATAAATATATCATATAGTAAATCAAAATATACCCAGGAAAACTTTATTTTCATTTACAAAGCCCGTTATCTGAGCGTCTTAAGAACACATTGCCGAATTGGGTTCATTAAATATAGTATGAGGATGTCCCAGGTTGATGGTGGCGTACTATAAATGACAGGGGACCGATTTAAAAAAAAGGAAAAAAAAAATATGTTTGCTTACCAATACAATAACTTAATTATGTATTGTTTAAAAGATCCATCACACCCAGAAAATACATAGGGTTTCTCCTCTTCTCTGCTTCCAACCATTTTCAAATCGACCATGTATTGAGAATTTATCATAATGTTTCTGCTAATGTTTTTATTGTTGTGTCATGTGATTCTCCGCCGTGATCTTCTATCTACGGCAATTATCGTTCTGTACGGAATGTTTTCATATGAAAGTTGAGACAGAGTGCAAGCATTCCTCGTACTTTTTACTCCCAATTAGTTACATAACTACTGTCAAAATATATCACCATTCCCATTTAATGACCACACTTCAGAAATAACTTGGGTTCCACTTGTAAGGTTTTTTCTCAGAACTAATTGTCGTGATTGGTAGCCAACCCCTTGTTGGTGAGGTGATCAAAGGATTGTTCCTGCCAAACAAGTATTCTTTGATGTGAGAAGGAGGGTATAAATCACAGGCACTAATGATGCGAGAATGTTTTGAATAAACTATACCGTACAACATTTTAAAAGACTCGTTGGGGTTTTCAGTTAAATTCTGCTTGACGAGTTGCAGATCAAAATGGATATTTTGGGCCAGCTTTCGAAGAATAATAATTGATTAAACTGGGTTAACCGTTTAACTCTTTTGTCAGCTGCCATGGCCATTTAACTTTGACTGAAACACGTAACCATGGATTACTGGCTTTCTCTCATCAGAACTAACACATCATCCTTTCGGAGCTTTCAACTGTCGCCCACATAGGCTTGCGATTGTCCAACCATTAGTCGGAGAAAAATGTCAGAAATGATGTTTGTCGCGACCGATGATCGAATCCGGGACCTCATGAGTGAGACTGCGATGCGCTTTCGACCATCTTGTCTCAACAGCCCATGTTTCGCGAAATAATACAAACGGCCGCGTAGCCATCGATTGACGTCCATATTTTAAAGAAATACAAAACTTGGAACCCGATGCTGTTTTAGTCTAGAAACACTTTTCCTTTCCCAAAAACAGAGTGAAAATATGCTGTTTCATTTTGAAAGGTATTGCGTATACGACAAAATGAATTCAGGCAACGGTAAAATTTGTGTACAATCTAGCACAGAAAAGCAATATCATTACATTTAAGGTTTGCGAATTGAGAATGAATACACCACTTTCTAGCCAAACGAACTGCATCAAATTACACACACTTGTAAATACACTTCACATAAGTTGATTCACCGTGCCGGATTTCAAGATTATGCTTCAAGAAGAAAACAATTTACAAATATGTTTTTACTCTGAATTCATTTGTAAGGGAGGTTATTTTGAACATTTCTGTCAAATATTTCCATAAGTATGCATTAATTCAAAATTCTAAACCATAGAAAATGATTAAGGGGGGATGCTCCAGTTTCCTAATTTTTTTTCCCAAAAATAGAATTTATTTATATTTTGTATGTTGAAATTTCATGTTATTAGCAATTGAAAAATAAAAATGGATGGTCAGCGATCTTGTTTGAATTTTATAGGCATTCGTATCACATACCCCTACGTCGAAAAAATGCACAATTTCTTGCACCTGTCCAAGGTCACTAAAATATTAATAAAATGCTGTATATACGTCGTTTAGTCCCGAAAACGGATTTAAAGTAACGTCTTACATTAGATAAGAACAGAAAACCCAAAACATATGCTATTATAAACGCGTAAATGTATAAAACAGCATGTTTACGTGTTCGGTTAGATCAACAAAGCTGGACTGTTTTATGTAAAAATTTGCATATTTTTGGAAATATTTCAAGTTCTATATAATAGAATTTGATAAAACTCTCTAATTGTATTAAGCAACATGTCCTGATGATAATTCAAAAAGAAAATGTATAGGTCAGCGCACTTATTAGTGAATTACAACAATTTTTATCAGCTACACATGAATAAAATGACGCAAACAGTGGTAACTGCATACACACTTACGACTGTCTTGCTCTAAATAATCGATTTCCATTTCGAAGAAGTCAGTTTCGCATAATAAATGCACTTTTACCGTCGAAAATGGTAAATTGTAATTATGTGTTATATTATTGAAAATATGGTAGCGAAACATATTGGTACGAAACATTTAATTTACTACAGTAATGACCGAGTGTTCCGAAAAACTGGAGCATTCCCCCTTAAATGCTGTATTTGGATTGGTAATGCAACACAGTTTAGAATTACTGGTACCTTTCAAATTTCGCGTCTGGCTCTGCATTTCATTCTCAGTTCGTAAACCTTAAGCAGTGTCGGACCGTATTTGGTACAAAAACGAATATGGTACATTTGTACCATATTCGACCGAATATGGTACATTTGTACCATATTCGGACCGAATACGGTACAATTTTCGACCGAATATGGTACAAACATTGTACCTTATTCGGTTGGAATAAGTTTTTCTATGCTCGCCAAAACGTATTTGGTACATACCAAAAAACTCATAAAATGAAAATGGCCTACGTATATGGTACATAAATTATGTATTTCTTATTAAAAGAAATAGTCTGCCGATGTGATGATGATGATGATGATGATGATGATGATGATGATGATGATGATGATGATGATGATGATGATGAGTGTGTACCATATTCGGAACGAATGTGGTACATTTTTCACCCGAATATGGTACAAGTTTGTACCATATTTGGTCAGGCATTTTACCCCACAACTGCAGATACGTATATGGTACAATTAAACAGTTGTACCAAATTCGGCCGAATATGGTACAAATTTGTACCATATTCGTTTTTGTACCAAATACGGTCCGACAAAGCAGCATGTGGTTATTACTACCTTGCGTAACAACACTCCGTCACTTCTGCACTCGTTTTTGTCAACCGCATTTTACCCCATTGTCGCGAAATAATCTTCATATCACATTATTTTTTTTCTGATATTTCATCTCTACTTAGTCCTTTTAAGGCATTTTCATTATGTTTAAACTTTTTGAACGAAAATGAGGACCATACGAATATTCTTCTCTCTCAATGTTTTTCAAAGTTTTCTTAATAAATTGCAGCGAAACAGTATATTGCTTGCAAAAGCGTTTACTAGATTAGGCCTACAGAGTGCTTGATTTATTATAGATAAATAATTGAAATATGCTATTGTTGGAATTGTTGCCCAGAGTTGAAAACTTTTCAATCAAAATATGTCGGAATGTATTTTCTTATAATAGCCAAAGCTTTTTACCAATTAGCAAATGGTGTATTCTATTTTTTCTTTACGATGTGAAGCAATGCAGGTGGTTCGTTTAGGGCCAAATAGCTGTAAGAATCGTTTGAATAACACAGATTTCTGCAATTCCAGCGTTTTCGTGCGTCAAACTTTGTACTACTAACATGTTGATATATTACTTCTAGCAGCTATCTTTAAGGTGCATTATTATGACCTGATGTCTCTATCACACCTTAATTAACGATTTAGTAAACGTGTTTCTTACGCGTCGGAAAATATACACAAAATGTCATGAACGCGTGAGTAGCGGTTGAATAACGTTCCAAGGACGTACTTATAACGTAAACGCGACCAATGTTCTCGTAACGCAATCCGAACATGCCTAGCGTGAAAAGGTTATATCTTGCGCGCCGTATCTTACACGAATTTTAGGCCATATAGCTGCATGAACCAATACAATAGCCTACATTTTTGTGATTCCTGGAATAATACGTACAACTGCCATCTTGACACAATAACAATGTATTTATGTATTATTTTTTCGATACTCTTAAAAAACGTCATAGTAACGACTTTTTTAAGAAAAGCGGCGATTTGTAATAAACTCGTGTTCTTGTCATTCATTCACCAAAATAATGCATTTCATGCATATTCAATTATATATACTTGTAACTCTCAAGATTGATTGCTGGTCATCAATGTAGACTAGTAAGACGGATTGAAGAAAAATAGACGTACATATTTAGTTACATGAAGTAAAGTAATTTTGAGAGTTCATAGAAAAGAAAGTTGTCATTATTCATTTATAGTGGGAGAGCTTAAGTCCAAAAAGTGGCAGAATACTTCACTTTGTGATACAAGCACCAAATTTGGCACAAATGTTCCTCAGATTGTACTATTTTCAAAACAAATGGTATCCACGATGAAAAACCAATATGGCGGCCATTTTTCCAAGATGGCCGCCATCTCTAGAGGTAAAAAAATCAGAAGAAATACTTCATTTCGAGATACAAGCACCAAATATGGCACAAATGTTCCCCAGAATATACTCTTTTCAAAACATATGGTATCCACCATGACAAACCAACATGGCTGCCAAATTCTGAGATGGCTGCCATCCCTCAATTTAAAGAAAATCAAGAAAACCCTTCTTTTTGAAGATACAAGTACCAAGTTAAGCTCACATGTTCATTAAAAGATAAGATACTATTTTCAAAACATATGGTATCCACCTTAAAAATCCAACATGGCTGCCATTTTCCAGAATGAAAAAGAAGAAAAAAATCTGAAAAAATCCTTATCTTTGAGATACAATCACCAAATATGACACAGATGTTTCTTAGAGTTGACTGTTTTCAAAAAGCAAGATATCCATAGTGAAATCAACCTTGTGGCCATTTCCCAAAATGGCTGCCATTTCTGTAACTCAAGAAATTGGAAAATGCTTCTTTTTTATGATATAAGCACTAAATTTGGCAAACATGTTCCTAAGAGTGTACCATTTTCAAAAATAATGGTATCCACCGTAAAAAAAACCAAAAAAAAACCCCAACAACAACAACAACAACAACAACAACAACAACAACAACAGGGCTGTCATTTTCAAAGGTGGCTGCCATCTATATATAGATCTCAATTTTGGTAAAAAACATTTTCGATGTAAAAAACAGATTTTTTACACAAACGTTTTTTTTGTGGAGTAGATGTTCTTTGTAAAATATGTTATCATACGTGTGGTATCGGAATTTGCTTCCATTTTTTTTCAAAAGGCTTTAATATGTATATACATGTAGATAATCTAGTTTTCAATTCGCCATTCTTCAACTTTCATTTCGACATTCATTACAACACATTTCTTCAAAAAATCATGTATAACCTGACTTTGATAACATTTGCAAAGCAGTTGTAACGTTTTAATTTGGGCTATGTCAGTTATGTTTTTGCTGTTGGTTATGTTTGTGTTTTTAGAGGATTGTAACTACCGTAAATGTGTTACTATTTTGTTTTTTGCAATGCGCATAAAAGTTTCTACATGTTAATAGCGCGGTCCTATTCATGGAATACTATCCTTGTAGGTGAAAACAAAACAGCTGACATTTCAATAGGCCTACTATACAAGTATTAAACTATAATTCAATATAATCAAATTTATAGTGTTCAATCCTACATAAATAGTCATTGAAACATCAAGAAGTAATCTCTTAACAAGCTTTGTCATCGGAAAAAGTTTGCTTCCCACCAAAATAGTTGTCTTAGTATAAAATAAAATGGGTTCTTCATGGCCAATGACAAATCATAAACTACAAACAATGAAATACAAAGTATAGATTGTTTCTGCAATATAAAGGAAGTAGCTTATTCGTTCTACGTATTCTACGTATATCGTTATTCTGTACAAAATATATAATGGGCTGAGAGGCCTTAAATACAATTCTGAAAGAATAAACATCAAACGATGATAGAATAATATAGTTTTCCATATTTTTAAAATAGAAAATAAACAACAAACCCCGTTGTCAGTTCAATAGGGAATTAATAACGCTTAACATTTTATGTAAAAACAGTTTTGGGCCTTTTTAGATATATTTGACAAATCTTTCACTTAATAAAAATGTGTATGCACAAAATATTGCTAACTGTATACTTTGATATATAGTCACATATAATTCGTAGAACATACATTCTTCAAAATGCATGGTATCGACCTGAAAAGTCAAAACACCTTGTTGATTTCAAATAAGTCCACCTTTACAAAAGTCAAAATAGTGGTCTTTGATTTTGTCATGCAAGCCCCTATTTCGCACAAATGTTTCTTAAATTATATTTTCTTCAAAATACCGTACATAGTATCTGCCATGAAACACTAACAAAGCTGCTGCAAAATTTGTGAGATAACTGTATACAAGTTTTAAAGGTTCAAATATTTGAAAGATCTACAAAGTGATCACAATGACACTATGTTGCAGCAGTTGTAGATACATAATTGTGGCTTTATTTGTAAAATTCGTCAATTACAAATTAAAGAAATGTTTTTTAAAAGTGGTAGCCAAGTAGTTCTTTAACACACCATGGTGAAAATTTTGACCAAGACAATTTCACAAGAACAGCAATACTGACAAAATTGTTTGGTTAACAGTGAATTCTAGTTAATCGGTCAAATTTGGAAATTATTTTGTTATTGAGCACAAGAACAATTTTGCTATAAATTGTCATTATCACGTTATGACAAAAATATGGCTATGTAAGATATCACATTTCACAAAGAAAAACTAATCCACAAACAATTGAAATAAATGGTGCTTGCAACCTAGGAAATTATTTGACCCATATGTGATCTACAGAGATGGCAGTCATCTTGGAAAGTGGCAGCAATGAGGCTGTGTTATCTTGGTGGAAACCATTATGTCTGAAAATGGTATACTCTGAGAAACATGAGTGCCAAATTTGGTGCTTATATCACAAAAAGAAACATTTTCCAATATTTTGAGTATAGAAATGGCGGCCATCCTGGGAAATGGCCACAAGGTTTATTTCATCTATGTATATCTTGCATTTTGAAAACAGTTCACTCTAAGAAACATCTGTGTCAACTTTGGTGATTGTATCTCAAAGATAAGGATTTTTTCAGATTTTTTTCTTCTATGAAGATGGCAGCCATTCTGGAAAATGGCAGCCATGTTGGATTTTTAAGGTGGATACCATATGTTTTGAAAATTGTGTACTTTTATGAACATATGTGCTTAATTTTGTGGTTGTATCTTCAAAAAGAAGGGTTTTCTTGATTTTCTTTAAATTGAGGGACGGCAGCCATCTCAGAATTTGGCAGCCATGTTGGTTTGTCATGGTGGATACCATATGTTTTGAAAAGAGTATATTTTGGGGAACATTTGTGCCAAATTTGGTGCTTGTATCTCGAAATGAAGTATTTCTTCTGATTTTTTTACCTCTAGAGATGGCGGCCATCTTGGAAAAATGGCTGCCATATTGGTTTTTCATCGTGGATACCATTTGTTTTGAAAATAGTACACTCTGAGGAACATTTGTGCCAAATTTGGTGCTTGTATCACGAAGTGAAGTATTTTGGGATAAGCTCCCCCACTATTATAAACAGGTTGACCAGTATCGGCAAATATATCCGCTTTCATTTAAGGGATCTTGATGACAGTTTGTTCATTTGTCCATTGCAAAAGATAGATTGGTTTGTGAAGTCAAAGAATAAGCCTAAAGTACAACATGAATTACTAATTGTAGCTATAAAAACATACTTTAATAAAATATACACAAACAAGAGATGTTTATTAAACATATATGTCCCCCCATCAAAGACCTACCTTTGATGTAGATTAAACTCTGAGGTCAAGGTCACAAGACCCATGGTCAAATGTGAAAGGTCTTGGTAGGATGTGTCCATGTGTGGAATATCAAGGTTGTAGGTATAATAGGACATAATATATATACAAGGTTAAAGTTATTTAAAAGTAGGTCAAACTCCAAGGTAAAGATTACAAGGTCCAAGGTCATGGTCAAATGTGAAAGGTCTTGCTAGAAGGTATCTATGTGTGAAATATCGAGGCTGTATAGGTAATAGGACATGAGATATAGGCTCGATTAAAGCTTTTTAAATGTAGGTCAAACCCCAAGATCAAGGTTCAAGGCCAAATGTGAACGGTGCTGGCGAGAAGTGTCCACCTGTGATATATCAAGGCTGTACGTGTAAAAGCACATGAGATAAAGGCCAGGTTTTAAGTTTTTTTTTAAAGAAGATCAAACGCCATAGTCAAGGTAACAAAGTCCAAGGTCATTGTCAAAAGTGAATGGTCTTGGTAAGAGGTGTCCATTTGTGAAATATCAAGGGTGTATGTGTAAAAGAACATGATATATAGGCTAGGTTAAAGATTTTTTTAATAAGTAGGTAAAACTTCAAGGTCAAGGTAAGGTCAAAGGTCATAGTCAAATGTGAAAGGTAGGAGGTGTCCATGTGTGAAATATCAAGGTTGTATGTGTAAAAGGATATGAAATAGAGGCCATGTTAAAGTTTTTTTTAAAGTACGTCAAACTCTCAAGGTCAAAGTCACGAAGTCAAAGGTCATGGTCAAATGTAAAAGGTCTTGGTAGGAGGTGTCCATGTTTAAAATATCAAGACTTTATATGTAATAGGGCATAAGATAAAGGCCTGGTTAAAGTTTTTTAAGGCTCGGACAAGAAGTAAGTTTAAAAATCAACAAAGGGTAATAACTCCATAAATTGATCAGCAGAGTTACGGTTCTTATGCACTGCGCCTCTCGATATTGAGATCTATCAACCTATGAAGTTTCATGAATCTATCTTACATACTTTTCGAGTCATGCTCCGGACAAGAATTAAGTTTGAAAATTAACAAAGGGCAATTATTCAAAAAGTTTGATCGGCAGAGTAACGGGTCTTATGCACTGCACCTCTTCATAATGTATGGAAGCCCTGGAGGGTCATTTTGCATTTTGAATTTTGACTCTCTACTTTTGACTTTCGACTTTTTGAAAATGGAAGCACTGGGTCATTTTTGCATTTTGAGTTTTGACTCTCTACTTTTGACTTTCGACTTTTTGAAAATGGAAGCCCTGAAGGGTCATTTTTGCATTTTGCATTTTGACTCTCTACTTTTTACTTTCGACTTTTTGAAAATGGAAGCACTGAAGGGTCATTTTTGCATTTTGAGTTTTGACTCTCTACTTTTGACTTTCGGCTTTTTGAAAATGGAAGCCCTGAAGGGTCATTTTTGCATTTTGAATTTTGACTCTCTACTTTTTACTTTCGACTTTTTGAAAATGGAAGCACTGAAGGGTCATTTTTGCATTTTGAGTTTTGACTCTCTACTTTTGACTTTCGACTTTTTGAAAATGGAAGCACTGAAGGGTCATTTGCATTTTGAGTTTTGACTCTCTACAAGGCGTGTAGGCAAAGTCGAAAGTCAAAAGTAGAGAGTCAAAACTCAAAATGCAAAATGACCCTTCAGTGTTTCCATTTTGAAAAAGTCAAAAGTCAAAAGTAGAGAGTCAAAACTCAAAATGCAAAAATGACCCTTTAGGGCTTCCATTTTCAAAAAATCGAAAGTCAAAAGTAGAGAGTCAAAACTCAAAATGCAAAAATGACCCAGTGCTTCCGTTTTCAAAAAGTCGAAAGTCAAGAGTAGAGAGTCGAAATTCAAAATGCAAAATGACCCTCCAGGGCTTCCATAATAATGCGATCTGTCCACCTATGAAGTTTCATGATTCTTCCTTACATAAATTTCAAGTAATGCTCCAGACAATAATTAAGTTTGAAAATAAAAAAAAAAGGACAATAACTCAAAAAATATGAT
Organism: Fragum sueziense; assembly: GCA_963680895.1. NCBI lineage: Eukaryota > Metazoa > Mollusca > Bivalvia > Cardiida > Cardiidae > Fragum > Fragum sueziense. Next base: position 21,834,362 of record OY804595.1, on the reverse strand, counting down.
CGACAGAGTTACAGTTCTTGTGCACTGCACCTCTCCATAATGAGATCTATTTAGCTATGAAGTTTCATGATTCTACCTTACATACTTTTCGAATTATGCTCCGGACAAGGTTTGGTCTACGGACCAACCGACCCACCGACCGACCCACCGACACTTGTAAAACAATATACCCTCACTTTTTTCGAAACGGGGCATAACAACAGTATAAGAAATACAGTGTAAAGAGGGGTTATGCACATTTTGATTTTGTTAAAAAGACAATGTATGTGTCTATTTTAGGGCCAGTCACACAGGAAAAACGTACGAATTACGCACATGTAATTTTCGTTCCTGTACAGACATGCGTCCTATGCGTGATTCGTCGGCGAAACGAACGTTGACAATCGGTGGTTGTAAGTGGACGTGCGTCGAAGGCGGTTTGCGCATGATTTTGGACAGGACAAAAGTTGTCCGTAGCACACCGACACTTGGATGTGCTTAATGCATGCGCCGATGTGAGTAGATTGTGCGTCGAGTATGCGTGACTATTGACGGAATTCGCGCTGAACGTCAGTCTTTAGGCGTCGGAACTCGTGGTTCTCTTCCACTGACGCTCGACGTTCATATCACACATGACTAGAGAATATATCATGTTCATTCGGAAGACGGACGTTTTGGCCACGAACGTTTTTGGCCAGGACTTTTGGCCACGGATGTTTTGGTCAACCTTTTTTGGAAAACGGACGTTTTGGCCAAACTCAATTCATTTAGACTTATCATAGATAATCATGATAAATAGATTTATTTTGATATATCTAGTTGTATAATCAATTAATTGAATAAGTTAAACATTACATTTATTAGCAACTTCTCTTCAATAACATAATATAAGTTGAATTTGATCAATACGTCCGTTTTCTCTTAAGGCTGGCGAAAATGTCCTTGGTCAAAGCGGCCTGGCCAAAACATCCAGGCTAAAACGTCCATGGCCTTAACGTTCTACATTCAGTTCATTCCACTAATAAGCATAAATGCTTTATTATATATATAAATTTGCTAGTATGCGTTGACGTACACGATATTTTTAGTGATTGAGAGTAATAAGTATGTGGTTGATTCCTTGGCGACTCATATTAAGTATTTCTAAATCCAATTTTTCGAAAGACAAGCATGTACAAACCTAATATGTGCTTGATTTGTCAAGGACTCGTTCGTTTTCGGTTGTGTGACTGACTGTATCTTAACAATTAAATCAATTGTGACGTCATCATGACAAAATAAAGCCTACGCCAGACTTCACTTCGTGGTTTTATCATCTTTTTCTTTTAAGGTAAGACCTGTGTAATGGCTATGTGACCAGTTATGGAACGAAATATGTACGTTACGAATAGACGATTATAAAGGGAGGCAATTTTCATTCTCTCAATTTTTGTAATTTTCGACTTTTGTTAGGGTTTTTGCCTATTCTGCATACAATTTGGAAATGTTTTCACAAAAAAATGTTTAGAATATTCCCCGGAAATCTGTGCTCGCTCAATTATTTCTGTTGTTACGGAAACAGGCGATATTACATCTAACGGTGTTTTAAAAAGCGGGGAACTACTATCGGACAATATATGTTCGGTATATGCTCGGACTCTCGAATGTCACGGAATACGTCGAAATATAACGATCATACAGGAAGTGCAATACCCAGGCATTGCCTTAAAGTGGGTCAGTGCTTCAACTTCTAACTTAGATCATGTATATGGAACCGATTCACATGAAATGGGAAGATTATATTTTCAATCATTCTTCGTCAGCAATAATACTCTTTTCTGTGTGACACGAACTATCGATAGTAAAACAAGCCCCAATCGAAGGTAAAACATGTTACAAACAAAAACAGTTTTCTCTAGAATACGTAGTATTTCTCGTGGATAGGCGACCACCACTAAGTTAGTGAACAACAGGTATCAAAGAGATCAAAGACTGACTTCAATCAACCGGGATGCACTCTTTCGGCGAGAGATTTACGAATATAAGCACGTAATTTAAACACATCGTTCAAATATTCTACGAATTAAGAACTTTTTGGTTAGTATTTAGATAATAAAATCATGGGTCGAGATCAGACTGAATAGGAAAAGCGATTTTCCGATAATCGATTGTCGTATCATAAAGTGGCGATTTCGTTCGCCGCCCGCGAAAGGGTTAATCGGTTTTCGTACAGGTAAAAATTCTCTTTTGATGTCGGAAAAGTTTGAGTGTATAAAATACGTTCAGTGTCTTTATCGTAGCTTTAATCACACGCGGACTGGACGCTCCGATTTTCTAAACTTACAAACCACCATCGCTCGACTTGGCGAGTGTTCGCCGCACAATAAACCGTGCGAATTTCGGCGCGAAAAGGGTGTGTCTTCAAATGTTGGAAGGCGGAGCTTAAATCATCAAAGGATCTATTTTTTCTTTAAATGAAATAGTAAATTTGTTAATAATGTAACTGCGGCTTTAAAAACCAGTAGCTACGATGTTCTGTAAGCAAACCTAAGATATGAATTGTGATTGACATATATAATATATCCTGTTAAAGATTATAAAAAACCAATGTTCTGCGAAATCATTTGATAGATATTCTTGTATGAGGATAATTACTCGCGTTTTTAAAAATAAGAGTTAGACTTTGTGTTTTACTTTAAAAGAAGGCTAAGATAAGAGAGAATTTTACACCAGAAAAATTCATTGGAATAAGTGGATGGTTTCTTTTGTGTTAGTAGAAAGATATTTTTATTTCTAAAATGTGGATTTATAACATATTATGCAAATGAAGGAGGTAATGAAAATCGGTGCTTTATTTCAGGGAAACAAACAAAAAAATCGTACATAATAAAATACAACATATAATGTTGTTCGTGAATTTTCATTTGTATTTCTTGTATCTCTAGTAAATCGTTACGTATAAAAAAGTGGACATTGTGGAATTTGTTAGGGTAGGCCTATATATTGTTGACACGGAAACGTCTTTTATCAACAGTATTTGTGTATTACAAGTGAAAGAATGTTTTTAACGAACTATATTGAACGGAATAACGGAAATTTGTGTAACGTTACGTGATGCGAGAAAAACAGGAACTCGGGTTTATATTAGTGAAAATGACTTCTGAAACTATTTCATAGAAAATGTTAGAAATCATTGTGAGAAAATGACGTATTGTCAGCGTTTACCATGGTGTGTCGCGATGTTTGTTGTCAGCATGGTATCTACCTACAGCATTCACGATCATCGAAGTACAAACGATATAAATCTGGATTTTGGTAAATTAGAGAGACTCGGACGTACGGATAGTCTGATTAAAGCATTAAAGGACATAGCGCAGAGTTCCCATGATTGTGGTATAAAAGATGTACCAAAGTTGCGCCGTAAATTCCTTACCAATGATAGCATTACATGTAATGATGGGTCACCGGCAGGGTAAGTCAATCAGTGATTTCGTCACTTTTCAACAAAAATTTGGTTAAGCTGCAGTTATGAGGTTTTTGTTGACAATCCGCGATTTATTAATTTATTGGTTGATTAATTGATTTGTTATATCATTTATCGCTGGTATTCCATAGCTTATAATTATGATATTAAAAATGGGAAATATATTGAGGGAAAAGGAAATAAATGCCTTTTCCCCCAGGATTGTGGTAATAACCCATTACCAAACAGCAAAATTTTAGAATGTTCCAAATTCAAAGATGTTGCAGACGACAGTTTAAATTGAATGAAATTAACATATATTGGCCTTTTTGCATAGAAAATTTTGTGGGAAATGAAGAAATTGCTTGTCACAAGCAATTTCTTCATTTTCCACAATGTTTTCCAAAACCATTATCTTTTAGGGAGTCAAAAAGAGTCACTGTGTGGTAATGGGGTTAAAGATATGCCCAAGTTACGTCGTCAATTCCTTACCAATGATAGCATTACATGTAATGATGGGTCACCAGCGGGGTAAGTCAATCAATGATTTATTGATTTGTTAGTGCATTAATTGATTGGTAAACGGTTAACTCATCACCAGACGGGAAAATTTTGGACTGTTCCAAATTGATAGCTGCTGCAGACGACAACATAGATGATGATAAAAATAAAGTTTGTGCACATAAAAGAGTGGAAAATATTGAGACAAGGGGAGAAAATTCTGCTTATCAAGATTTTGTTCTCTGCCACAAAGGCTGAATGCCATCAATTTGTTTTTTCTCTAAATATCTTCCCAAGCCTTTTATTCGATGTGCGTAAAATAGGTCTCGGGTGGGACAGGTTTAAGTCCAATTTCAAAACAACAAATATACAGCTGATACTCGTTATGTTGACATCGGATAAGTCGAATTCCTACTTAAGTCGAAGTGAAAGTTTTGTCCCATTCTTATCAGTAATATGAAAAATCTCAAACAATGTGATTGTGAAAAATTACAGCAAATGAAATAATATAAGAAAAGGAGAAGAAATACTCGTTTCGAGTAATTAATTTCCTCTCTTTTTATATTTCAACAATAACTGTACTAAAAAATGGTAACATATCATCTACATCAAATCCTTACAAAAATCGGAAGAGTCCAACTCTGGATAACTCAAAGTAAAAAATCGTTCCCAAGACTTTGACACAACGGGGTTTAACTGTTTAAACCAGAAATAACCAAATATCATTCAACCAACCATTAAGCCGTGATGATGCAACTATACCCATCGTACCTTCTTCAAAATATAACTCGAGCTTCAAGGTATTAGATACGGTTTTACTTTTTAACAAACTATGGAGAAATTTTGTTTTAAAGCTACTATTTCCCAGATTTGGACCCAAAAATTGTCAAATACAAACGAAATGTACGCTTTTTAAGCTTTATATGACCTGATTAAATGATTACGACAAACTATTGAAGCAACGACTCATTTTTTCGCAATTTGATACCAAATTCATGAAGCGATATCGAAAGTAGGTCAAAACAGTAGGAAATGCGACTTTCTTAAATGACGTCACAACATACATGATGACGTCATCTTGAAATTCAAGTATGAATCTCGTTTGAATCATGGTCCGCGCTGTATGCGCATGCGCAACAATTTCAAAATAATTCTAACCCCATCTGAGACGGGGTTGAATTTAGGTTTGGATTCTCCATAAATTCAGCTATCTGTCTTGTAATTTCGGCTCATTCTCTGTCTGAATCGCATATTATTAACCATCCCGAGGTGGTCAACACAAAAGTTTTGCATATTTTTTCAAAAAATTTCATTTTTTGCAATTAGACCATCTGTTACCGTCGCCCTTTAAGTCGATTTGCCGAGTCCCTAAGGAAATTTTTTTACACTTTTTCAAGTTTAGAACTATTTTACGACAGTCGTTTACAAACTCTCCTCCAAACAAGACTTACTTAACTTTATTGTTAGGTGCATCAGTCACTGTAAATTAATAGAAGAAACGTTGAACGCGCTGTTAAAGTCCGTTCAATCAATCATTCGTCCTCTACGGTTTTCACTTTCAAAACCGTCCGAGCGGAATTGGATTCGGTTTGGAGCTAAATTATTTTTGTCATTTATTGGGTGTCCGTTGGCCTTACTTTCAGATGACGTGGTAAATTCAAACGTAACTGTATCCTGCATTTTACCCAATGAATATCTTTCAACCTTAATTTAAATGACTTTTAGGCGTCAAAATAAGGGAAATTAAAACACGAGAAATTCTTTTAATGAGTTTTGAATGTTGGCGGTGACAGTCTTTTTTGCATGTACATGTACTTTTAATATTTTACAAAGACTGTTATTTCGTGCCATTTATTTAAAGTTTCCCTGTTTTTACGTCATTTTATGTCCCTCATCTAACATTTTCTCTGACAGCATGCAACATGTTAGACCGTCCTGTTTTTGAAAGGAGTTGTAGACGACAAAAGAAATGTTACTGACTATATGTAACTATATAGCGAAGTTGAATTCTATAGTATGGAGAACGTAGACAGAATTTAGAAAAAGAGAATATTCTGGTTGTCAATAATTTTTTCTTTTCTCTCATTTTTTTGCAAATCCCTTTTCTGTTGACGTCCCAATGCTTGGGTTTCGACTACGTGTTGTAATTCCTGTAGTGGAAATAACACTTATTTCCAACAAAAACCTCGTAACTGCAGCTTGTTTTAAGCTGAAGTTACGATGTTTTTGTCGAAAAGCGGCGATAAGCTTCTTTGTTTCTAAGAATCATCACAAAGTAAAGTACCAAGAGTACTGGAATGATCCGGCCCCGACCTCGTTCGCTCGTTTGATGTGCCGAAATTACTTTCCGTTGACAGGATTTTCACTATTCACAACAATAATTGGATTTCATGTCCCGAAGACTGCGACAGAAGCCGTATATAAATAAGCCGGGGTCTTGGAAAAAGGTCCCTTATATAGCATATGAGACAGCCATGTTTCACGATCAGTCTGTGTCTGATATCAATCTGACCGGGATCCATGCTGCTGTCTTTCCGTGGCTGCAGGTCACGAAAATCTATTGGAGAACAACCTTGTTTATGATCAAACTGCGTGTATACGCAGGCTGATCTTGAACCATGTTGGGCTCAAATGTCAAAAAGGACCTTTTTTCCAGATCCCGGCTCAAATGTTATTTATTAGTTCTTAGGACGGTGCTATCGATTCTGTCTTCTGTCTTATTAGAAACGTGTTTTGAGTTTTGTTATGGCTTTTCTCAAAGGCGAAAGTAGCGAAAAATACTCGGTGAATTATAGGTAAATTGTGGTGCGTTAGATTGTACGAGAACTGACAATAGTTGGAACGCGCATTTTCACACAGAGTGATTATTTTTGTAAACCTTTGTTTAAGGTATATGACCCATCATTAAAAACACCACTTTCTAGCAATGCGACATGCATCAAATTACACACTTGTAAATACACTTCACATAAGTTGATTCACCGTGCCGGATTTCAAGATTATGCTTCAAGAAGAAAATAATATACAAATATTTTTTTACTCTATATTCATATGCAAGGGAGGTAATTCTGAACATGATCGTCAAATATTTCCATAAGTATGCATTAATTCAAAATTCTAAGCCGTTCAAAATGCTTATTTTTGTATTTGGAATGGAAGTGCAGCACAGTTTAAGAATAACAGGCACTTTTCAAATTTCGCCTCTGGCTCTTTGGTGCTGATGATGGGTTGTAAACGTTAAGTTAGGCCAGAATGGATAGGGTGGAATAGGATAGATTTCTAACTACACGTTCCTTTGGTAGCAACTTTCGGACTTTCTATTATGGTCTCTAACACTACTAGAAGACTCCACGTTAACGCCCAGACAGTGACACAGTAAATATCATTTAAAACGATTAAATCATGAACTTATTGAACTTGTGAACGTAATATCCCAATTTGAGAATCAAAAGGATATGATTTACTGGATGAGATTTGCAAACATCGCATTCAAGCCTATAACCCGTCCCGTAATACAAGGCCACGAATCACATGACACAAGAATTGTAGAAAATCTTTAATGATTCTGTTAATATAAAGCGAAATTTTGGTTAATCGTCATTAACGTTTTTTTAAAGAATATTCACCACCATCCCAGAAAACCCTCGAATGTGTTCGTCTTTCAAATCTGTCGTAACTACTACATGTACCTTCTTAAAGATGCCCATGCTAGATTTTCATGCTTCCGAACTATTCGGGAACTTATATTTGTACATGAAAAAAATTGCAATGCATAAAAACCCCAATCACGGCGAATTATCATCTTTCCTTTGCCATAGATCAATCCTTTACAAGCGTGTTTACAGATTCTATTTTTACTTCAAAACGAGACAAGGTCAAGGTCAACGAGACACCCCCGCGGTATTTCAATTGAACACTCCGTTCAACCGGCTGCGTCGAAGACAGACGAGAGTCAGCGATTGTTTGGAAATACGGCTTCAAATTTGGAAGATATATCGTTGAATGATTAAACTTTATTCTTGTACAAGTTCAACTGTCACATATTGAGAGATATGCGAAATATTCGAGCACGAAGTCAAATTTTGTAACTGCTTGTAGTAAGTATTGTAGGAAACCTCTGGAATTATTAATGACTGTGACCTTATTTGCGAGGGATACGTGAAAAGGTTGTCAAATATAGAATACCAATGATCTTTTCGTTGATTCATAAAAGTAAATTAATTTGACCTATCACGCACATGACATCAGATGCCGAATCTGTCCGCGCTGACTCTCGACGCAGCCGGTTGTACGGTGTGTTGAATCTCGCTGAGCACAGATGACATACTTCTGACGTAATTGCTTTTTGAAGGTTTGGCATATGTAGTTCCGTTACAAAACAAAAGCAACAACAATAAAAACGGGTCCGCACGTTATTCATTGATTTGGCTTTTAACACATAATAGAGCTTGATGCCTGCTTTCACAGATCATAAATGATCTACCCCTTCAGGTTGGTAATTTCATACGTTATTTCTGGTTTGTAATGTTGTGCCATTTGCACTTTCGACAGCCTAGCAGGTTCTCTTTTAATTCTACAATAACAGTATTAATCTCATTTTGCTTAGGTTGGAGAAAAGCAGTTGAATGTACATCTAGAAAATGAGACATTGCCAAAAAGTTCCAATCCCGTTGTTTTGGTTTGCGAATATTAAGTACGATATTATTGTTCTATATTTGGGTCAGAGATAATCCGACGAATTAACTGTTTAACCATTTCCCCAACACGTAACTAGTAATATCATTTATGAAAACATTTAGAGAAAAGAAGAAATTGCTGATGATCAGCAATTTCTTCTTTGCTCTCAATATTTTCTATGCAGTATGATACACGATGTCAACTTTAGATAAAAATTATTTTGTCGCCTGCAAATTCTTTCAAATTGGAACTGTTTGAATTTTTGCCGTATGGTAAAATGTTAATCCGGGTTATTATACTTATTGCAGTTGCACGCGCATATATAATACAGCCAATCTTGGGTCTAGTGCAAATCTGTCGATTATGTACATATCGAATTAGTGCAAGACTATTCCGAGTCCTTTACAAACGTTTACATGTAACACTTTTAAAACAATCGATATTCAAAGCTAATTTGACAAAACAAACCAAAACTTTGCAAGTATGCATTTACTTTATTTCACAGTTACAGGCAATCCAATCAATCAACGATTTTTTTCTGTTATCTCGTCTTTTCTGTTCTATCTCACACATTACCAAGAGATTTGACGTCTACAGCGGCAGAGTTCACCGAATCCGTCTAATGTATGGTCTAAAGCTAAATTGCTTTATAATAATCAATTATCTCGTCCAATTAGATTTCGTTTAAAACATCTAGAATAAGTAGATTGAGGCCTTTTTTTTACGACTGTTTACCACCATTGAATCAGACCAGCTTAGGCATACGGACATCCTGATTTGAATTCGTGATATTCTTACAGTTCCTGCAGTGCAGGAAATGGGGGATTATAGACGAGAATGAGAATGATAGTCTGATCGAAATCTATAATTATTATAGATTTCGATCAGACTCTATGTTCGTTTAATCCTTTCCCAAACAATGACACCGTTTGACACCCTTCCAAATAAAGGCTTTGGAAAGCATTGAAGAAAAAGTGCCATTTCTTTGTACTGTCCTCTCTAAATGATTTGAAATGATTTTTAAAATATTCTTTAAATTTATTTCTAAATGGACCATCAAGAGAGTGAGTGCACCAGCAGTTTACTATGATAATCCTTTTACACGGGTGGTAAACAGAGAAACTAGCTCCAAAAAGAGGTAGTTGCATAGAGCGAAAATTTGTAGGTCACGAACACATTTTCTAAAATTATTTCTTTTAAAGCGAGTTTTTGAGAAATCCGGCGATGCTGTAATATGAAGAAATGGTCGAAGTTTTTTGTGCACGAGAGTATACGGTATTAGTAGCAGGGTTTTGATACAATCGTTGAAAAACATTTCAAAATCGAAAGTAAAGAAGTTTTTACTTTCGATCTTGAAATGTTTTTCAACGATTGTATTCAAACTCTGCTCACTAACACCGTATATTCTCGTACACAACAAACTTCGACCATTTCTTCATATTACAGCATCGCCGGATTTTTCAAAAACTCGTTGTAAAAGAAATATTTGTAGAAAAAATGTGTTCGTGACCTACCTTTGTTTACAGATTTTCGCTCTATGCAACTACCTCGGTAGAGGCCGGATGTCACGAGGAAACGAAATACCGTTGACTCTTTTTGGAGCTAGTTTCTCTGTTTATCACCCGTGTTTTATAACCCAAACTTTAGTCTTGTTTTATTTGGCGCCAACTTTTTTTTGGATTAGGAAGGGTTTAATTGGGATCGAAACCAAAAACCTATGATGTAGCCTTTAACGCTTTCCCAAACAAGGCTTGGTTTTGACGTCCCTAGTAGAAAGGTCAGGAAAACATTGAGGCAAAAGAAAAGGATAATGATATTCAGCATTTTCTCTTTTTGCCTCAATATGTTATTGACTACATTATACACAATTCCCATCTTTAGCAGCATTTATCTTATTCTTGTCGTTTGCGGCAGCTTTCAAATTGACCCAACCTGTCTCTTGACGTTCGGTAAAGGGTTGTTTGACGCGCATTGGACCAGGAGGTACATGCAAGTCGCTGGTCACAGGTCCAAACCCTTGGAACTAACTTGCACCAAAACGGAACTCTTGACCATTCAGGACTCTTTCAATATTCTAAACACTTTTCTTATTGAAAAAATAATGAAATAAAAGACAACGATAAAGAAGAAAACGCTGTACACTTTAATTGTCGTAGAACATGTTTAACCCTTTTCCGAACAAGAGCTGGTTTTGGCACACTTTAGAAAAGGATTGGGAACATTGGCAAAAGAAGAAAATACATCTATAAATTAGAACACATGTATGTAAATATGGCAAAAGGTATTTGAAAAGTAATCATTGGCGAAAACAAGTACTAGCAAACTATAACTCGTTAACAATATAAGATTTTGTTAACCATCTTAAACTTTATTTAATGTGCTTTGATATTAGGGCGTAGAAAACGGATGGGTTTGGTATAAAAGTCAATGATCAAAGCTTGCACGGTGTCGTCGTCCAAAAAATCGACAAAAACTCACTGTCAATTGCAACTTATGTGTAGGACATCCATCAAATTATGGGTCTTTAAGCCTTTCCCAAAATGAGAAAATTTTAGGGTGGTCTTATTGAAAAGCTTGTACAAAAGACAAAATAAGTGTTAATAAAGATAAGAAATGTGGGAAATATTGCACAGAAAATATTGAGACAAAAGGAGAAACTGCTGGTTATCAGCAGTTTCTTCTTTTGTCTCAATGTTTTCCAAATCCTTTTTTAATAAGGACGTCAAAACCAGGTCTTGTTTGGGAAACGGTTAATCCTTTCTCAATTATCATCTGGTTTTGCCGTCCCGGTCAAAGAACGGTTATTAAAATATTGAGAGAAAAGAAGAAATTGCAGACAAGACTCGATCCTTTCCGTGTCATAATTTGTCTCCAAATTATACCTTATTGGTATCTGTTTACTTAGATGAATCAGTTTTGAAAGTTTCAAATTAAACCAGACTTGAATGTCTTTTCGGAAAAATATTTTTAATGTCGATTTTCCAATAGGATAAATAACATCGGTACAAGTCAAATATGAGTGATTGGCCACTAGAAACCATCATTTATGAGAAGATGATCTTTTTATTCGAACAAGTTAAAGTGACATTTCACATTTATTTCATTTTTTAAAAGTATGTCTTGATGCAAAGATTGTTTATTCTAATGCGTAGAATTGCTATCAGTGTTTTGAAGTTGTTATTTAGTGAGAAATACACCTTCAAATATAAGACAGAAGCGACAAATTCTATATACATCTGAACTGTTGTGGACAACAATTTGTTTAATTCTAACACAAAAATATATATATCTCGTAAACGACACAATATTTTGGCTTGAAATTTTCAGAATTTTCATAAGAAAATATGCTCTTTTAGATAAAAATGAAAGTGAAATTTATGTGAAAAAAATCTGAAATGTCACTTTAAGGAATCATTATAGCCAATCGCATATTAGGAGCCATCTAATTGGTCGATCCAGAAAATGACATTTTCCCTAGCCACAAAGGTTAATACTATTCAAAATTAAAAAGTGCTGAAAAGGACAAAAATGGATGGGATTTGCGGCAAAAATATCGTGGCATTCACTGCCTTTTCATCTGTTTTCCCCAATGTTTACAGAATCTTTTATATTATGGACGTCAAAACCAGGTATAATGTTGGGAAAGGGTCAAAGTTTCACTTGCTGAATTAAAAACTTTTGAATTGCTTGTATCGCGCAATGGTTGTTATACTTTGCTTCTATAATGCACTCAAAATGTTGATAGAGCCGTGATGTTGCAAAAGGGCACTTGTGCTATTTCATGGAATTTTATGCAGCCGTGTACCCAGATAAATATGTACATAAGGACAGTCTAATCAGTATCCATGCTGCTCTAAGAGACATGCTACATGCTATGAAATTGTTACGAGCAACATGGATATTTATCAGACTATCTGTATGTACACTACATGCTGTTTCGAACCCAGGACGGTCGAAAATGACACAAGAGTCCTTTATCCATATCACGACTCATATTGTTTTGATCCTTCACAGGGTTCTCCCCAGAATATTTTAAAGCTGTAGTGGCAGTATCGTTGGAAGCTTACAATACAGTGTTAAGGTTTACGAACTGAGAATGAAAACACCACTTTCTAGCCTCCTATATAGGAAATGCATCAAATTACACACACTTGTAAAATTATACACTTCACATAAGTTGATTCACCATGCCGGATTTCAAGATTATGCTCCAGGAAGAAAATGATTTACAAATATTATTTACTCTATATTCATATGCAAGGGAGGTAATTTTGAACATTTTTGTCAAATATTTCCATAAGTATGCATTAATTCAAAATTCTAAACCATACAAAATGCTTCTATTTGTATTGGAAATGGAAATGTAACACAGTTTAGGAATTACTGGCACTTTCCAATTTTTTTCTCTGGGTCTGCATTTCATTCTCAGTTCGTAAACCTTAATGCAAATAATTGTGAATAAAAACATAATGGGAAAAGAAGAAATTGCTCATTTTGAGCAATTTCTTCTTTTCCCATAATGTTTTTATAAATAGTTATTGTACAAAATGCCTTAATCCATTAGTTTATGACATGAAATAACGAAAATCCCTCTAATTGGTGACCATTTTGAAGAAATTAAGCTGTGGGGTGCTTTTGACGGTGTAGGGGCCTTACACTGAATTAGATGACGCTGTAGTGGGGCCGATACAGCTTATTGGTCTGGGGAGAACACTGCCTCAATGCAATTAGTTTGGTTATCTGAACTTACCTTCAGAACTAAGTAAGTTTCTCTCTTTCTATCTGCACCAGCTTTTGTTAGTTTGTTTTCTTTTTTGTTTGAAAAGTAAAATTTGGTGGTAAAGAACAAACGATCAAAGAAAGACAATTAAAGATGTTGATGAACGTTTTGTTTGAAAATTGTATAGCTGCATGACTTACCGCTTCACCGAAATGGAAAAAATGGACTATTTCTTTAAAGCCTCTGCAGATGACTAAAAGGATGCTAATAGAGATAGAAAACACAAGAGAAAATATTGAGACAAAAAGAGAAAGCTGAATATCAGCATTTTCTTCTTTTGCTTCTTTCTTTTTCCAACGCATCCTCGGGTCGTCAAATTGCTACATCGTGTGGGGAAAAGGTTTAAACACCTTGTTTTGTAGTGTAGTAATTAACTTTGCTTATTGTTTTAACATTTCGTTTTAAGTGGCGTTTAGGTTGACCCTGTTGGCCTTTCAGCAACTTTTTGTCGCTTTTATGACTTTTTATCCGTCATGCGATGAATCCTTAATTACTCAAAATGCATTTATCATTTGTTTGGATGCATTTTTTGTCGAGACACTGGAAAAACAGCATATATTAAATTTTACTAGAAAATACAGTGATTTCATGTTGTTCTATGAATAGATTGAATTTAAACCTTACTGAAACACGACCATGTTTTAGCGTACATATACATAAAGTGCAAAGTGTACATAATAGTAGAAAACAATTAGGGAAACGTAGAGAGAAAAGAAGAAATTTCCAGTAATCAGCACTGCATACAGTCGGCACTCGTTATCTCGACATCGAATAAGTCGAAATTCTGCTTGTGTCGAAGTGAAAGTATGTCCCATTCTCAACATATGGAAATCAAAATGAATTCCGAAACAAATACAGCCAGTGAAATTTAGTAGGAAAAGGATAGAAATTGCTCGTTTCGAGCAATTTCTTTCCTTTTCCTACGGAATTTCAATCATGGACACAAATGATGCCCATCAAAAATGGTTAGATATCGTTTTCTTCGAAAATAATAAAAATCGGATAAGTCGAACTCCGGATATGTCGAGGTATTTTTGACGGCCCCTCTGACTTCGACACAAAGAGTGTCGACTGTATTTTCTATTTTGTCCTCTGCAACTTCCAAATTGGATTACTAGGATCAGTCTTTAAGGTTGCCGTTTGGGGAAGGGTTTTCGCCTCGACCACCATTTTAATAGTTAATTTGTAACGTCAGGTACAGATATTTATGTATTCCTGACAAGTCTAGCACTGATTCCAAACAAACGTCCCATCCAATCTATCGACTGATCGTACCAGAAAAGTCAACCTGTTTAATTAAAAAAAATTAAGGTTCTGGAACTTAAATGATTGTCATAGGTAGGATCAATAAACATTTCTAGCAGATGAATATCTATAGTTTGAGTATATTGTTGTCTTTCATAAATAGAAATATTTTACCATGTGACTTTTAAAATTTGTGCATCCAAGGGGAGAAGACTTATCTTATATTTTGCATTGCAGTATATCAGAAAATACACATGTATACTTTGTCCATTTTACCAAAATAAGGTTTGTGCAATGCATGATTAGCACCATAAATTAAAGGTACATTGTACCTTTTCGGCACTCGTATGATGTAACTGTGCGCTAACAATGCTTCTGTGGTGATGCAGAATGGATTAAAAGCCAGTAAGCGATTCTCTTGCGTAAATGTAGGATCAAAATAAACGTTGATGTTATATTGCGATCTCATGGTTCTGTCCCGCAGTACTCCTTTCCAGCTACGACCGTTTTTATGCTTATGGCGTGCCTAGGTTTCCTTCGAATTTTCTATACTTTTAAAATTTGTAGTAAACCTAAATCGCTTCATTGCGCTGTAAGTGTATCAGTTCACACTTTCACAATCCCTGTTCACGCGATACAAATGATACCTATAATACAAAATTGCGTTAAAGAGATCAAGGTAAGATGAGCAAAGGGACATCAAAGCTCATCAAAGGTAGAAAGCCGGTCAGGTGATGTATTTAAATGTTTAATTGTGTCATAACAGACCCGTGTCATCTTTGATTGTACCTTTATCCTTAAGGTAACAACCCATTGTTTTATCGTCTCTGTTTGAGGCAGAAATCCACAGAAAACTTTGTGGGAAGAGAAGAAAATGCTGGTTATATAACCAGCATTTTCTTCTTTTCCCATAAAGTTTTCTGAGCCATGCATTTACTTTTTTTGTTTATAACATTAATTTTGATGTCAACAACGTCATCGAATTTCGAATTTTCCAAATGGTTGTTGTTTAGGAAAGGGTGAGCTGTATTATATTGAAAGATTAGCCCCTCTCTTGGGTGTTAGTTCATGAGATTTTAATGTTACTTTCATTGAACTATTTAGATAAATGATAAGGGCGGGGTTTTCTATCCCATTGATGTTAGAAATTTACAATGAAATTGTGAAATGTGGAATATACAAGATGTCTGTGTGAGAAATAAACAATAGTATTGCGATGAATGAATTAAACACGATAAGAAATTTAGGCCGACTTCGCTTCACGCTATCGTTTAGGCTACTCGCTGTTCCACCTTTTGGATTTACCTACGTTTTGCGTCATCCAATGACAGTGGCATTGATTGGCCCACTGCTTTCATTTCTAAAGGCATAAATGCCATGTTTCCAGACCACGGGTATAATGATGGTCCGACTACATTTGGAACACCTTGGATAATTCCATCAAAGATCGAATCATCGACTCGGAAGTGTTTGTATGAAGAAATTTAAAAAAAAAAATCGCATTTCTTAGCCGGAAGTTATTACGCTTCATAAAGTAGCCTTCGAGGTCATCCAAATGAACAACCATGGCAACTTGCAGGACTTGCAAGGTGAAATCATTCTAAACAGAGAGAACACTGCAACTGCATACAAAGCATTTCAGAATCAATGACGCTTTATTGTTGACATTAGTTATGGACAAATTTTCTGTTGTTGTTCTATTCTATTCTATTCATAATCTGAAAGTAGATCCACAACTTACATTCAACTATTCAAGGTATGATTCGACAGAATTGACCGTGGTGCTCCAAATAGGTCAAACTTTTACTGCGGAAATGGCGTCAAATTGCCTGGGCTATCATGGTCCCAACGGGTCTTTTGCGCATATTTAGCCCTTTTAAATAACTTTGAAATCGAAATTACTAACTAAAAGGGGTATACATAGAAAGACAAATCAATCATTTTTCCCTTTAGAATAATCTTAAAATAATAAATTTACATATCTCGTTTCATTCAATTCAAATCAAACCAAATGTCCAACAGCCCTAAACAAAAGGAAGATGGCCGACTTCATTGCCCATTGAAATAAAAAATATGTTTCAATGCATAATTGAATAGACCAAATAATGTTTTAGTAAAAATGGGGTGGTTTCAATCATTATGTAGTTAGTTTTCGGTGTTTATGGAACACTCTTCCTTGAATAGGGACTTCAAATGACTTCACATTTTCTAAACAAAATGTTAGCAACTCCTTTAGACTAGGGCTATTATTGTTCGCTTGGAGGTATGGTTCGAACTACAGTCCGAAGCGAAGTTAGCCTTATTGAATTTGTGTTCACAATAACATTTTCGAATGTGACAGTCTAACATGTAATATGGGCACCTTTTCTAGATACCAGTTCAAATGTATTTTTAAGAATGAGCTGTTATTTATTGTCTGTTATAAGGCAATTGGTAATTACAGTTAAAGCGGCCGTACAACCTGAAGTATCAAATTTCATGAATAACAGCGAACTTTAAACATTAATTGATCTTTAAATTGAGTTAAAATTCATATAAATCGATTCATTGTTAAAAATGAATTAAATCTATTTTCACTAATAGCGATAAACACGAAATTTGGTTCGGCCTTTGACATTGTAACGCTATTTTGATCTACAAAGCCTTTCCTATGCAAAGACAGTAGAAGCTCATTCATTTTAAAGAAGTTCCAGATGGCAAAATAAATGATACATGTATCAATACATAAATCTTTTCTGTAGAGTCGAAAACTTCGACGGAACAGGAGAAATACATCACATGATCTCAACTAGTCTGAAACAGAATGGGACCAATAGGATTATGTAACAATTTCATTAAAGACACATTTGGAGACGAATCCAAAGTGAATGCTGCTACAGATGACAAACTGCTTGTTGATGAAAATAGCGATAGAGTTTGTGTAATTTTCCCATTCATCCACCACTAATGTACACGTTAAAGCCATGAATAGTTTGGAAAAGACTAACGTGAATCAATAATTCCCAAATTACAAGATACAAAACTAACAGAGAAACGTGTTGCGAAATAAATGATATAAGTAGTGAAATCGAATGTTGTGTGGCAGAAAACGAAGATGGAATCAAAGAAAATTATATTGATCACACAAAATTTCTTTCCGCAGTGTATTCCCCAGCCTTTCACAAGGAATGGTAAAACCTAGTATTGTTTTGAAAAGGGTTGATATAGGCTACGACGACTTAACTTTTGTCTGCTTAAAATGAATTTGAGGTCGTTTGAAATTTCTTGATCGAAACAGGCACGCAATAAGCCATACGGACTTGTGGACATTTTAAAAGTAATTTATTTTAGATAGATTATTATCTTTGGACTTAAAGTAGACCTTTTATCGATAATTGCGTATTTTGACTTAAATCCTTTTCACTTTTCTTTTTAAAAAGTGAAAAATCACTCGAAGTATTTTCGTATTTAGTTCTCGATAAAATGACCTGACAAAGCATGTCTAGCTAATAGCCAAAGATGCTGTGCCATGTTACAATTGAGCCAGGATCTGGAAAAACGTCCCTTATATCATTTGAGACAGTCCGATTTCAAGGTCAGATTGGACATTGATGCAGTCTAGCCCAAGGGCGGATCCAGGATTTTTTTCCAGGGGGCGGGGGGGGGGGTTCCAAATCCAAAATTTTTTCCAGGTGGGGGGGGGGGGGTTCCAAGCCTAAATTATGGCTTAAAATGCAGTAAATATGTAACGTTACACTAAATTTATATAGTCAAAATTCAATTTTCGGCCAATGCCAGGGGGGGGGGGGGGTCCGGACCCCCCATCTAGATCCGCCCATGTAGCCATCATCCATGTTACTCTCAAATGGCTGCTACAGACCATGAAACAGCTATAGGCTAACAACATGGTTCCTGGTCAGACTGCGTGTATACGCAGTCTGACCTGGTACCATGTTGTTCTCAAATGCTATAAGGGCCGTTTTTTCCAGATCCTGGCTCATTTGTATTTATCGAGATTTTAAGCAAGATATAAATAAGGCCTTTGTTTGCTTATTGGAAAAAATAGAATCTTATCATTTAAAATTTATCTTGTTTTTAAACTTTGTTATCATTGTTCATGTCTGTATGTGCGAGTAGTTCGGTATGAGAGCAGGCTGTTAGGACTTCTTGCAGATGTGCATATCGTCGCTTTTCAACGAAAACTGGAACTTGTTAAAAGCTACGGTTACGATGTTCTCATTGAAAGACAGCGATATAAGAGGGGGGGGGGGGGGAATAAAGACTTTTAAAAATGCATTTTTACATTAATTTTTCATCAAACCTTATGTTGTGAGTACTCATTAGAATAGTCTCATCGAGTATTCTAGTCTAATTCTTTCGACCATACGGCAATCAATCAGATTGGTAGAGACATACCCATCAACCACTCAGATTAATTAATTGTGGATTTAGCGCATCTTTTAATTGCTATGTCAATATCGCGGCGGCTGGAACATATAACCATGGATTTCAGTCGTTTCTGATACCAGTTACACGGTGGGTAACCCACGTGACTTTTGGGAAGCGTTCACACCAAAAAAATCGTCCGCTTCAAGGTATGTTTTGTTTAATTTCTCAGCTTATACGCTACGGATTTTGACGAAATAAAGTGCACAGAATGCGCCTTTGAGATGGCTATTCCCGGCTCTAACTCACTCTGCTCCATATCCAGTGATTTCTTCAAAGATTCGAGCCAAAATATTTTTAAATGCAAAACGAAAGTGGGAAGCGTTCACATGCACCGAAAAAACTTTCGCTTGAATGTTTGAAGAAACCATGAGATTTGGAGCAGAGTGAGTTAGAGCCGGGAAAAACCCTCTCAAAGGCGCGTTCCGTGCACTTTATCTCGTCAAAACCCGTAGCGTATCAGCTGAGAAATTAAACAAAACATACCTAGTATAGAAGCGGACGATTTTTTCGGTGTGACGCTTCCCAAAAGTCACGTGGGTTACCCACCTTGAGTTTTATCACAACATCCTTCCAGATGCGCGCCTACATAGGTTTACGATTATCAAACCATTAGTGGTTAACAATTTTTGGTTAACGATTTTGCCAAGAAGGACGTTTTGCCGCGGTTGGGGATCGAACCCGGGACCTGATGAATCAAAGTTTGATACGCTATCAAATCATATTGACTGTTTACTGAAGAATAATAATTACATGAATACTTAGATCGTCGCTTTTCAACGAAAACCTCTTAACTGCAGCTTTATTTAAGCTGCAGTTACGAGGTTTTCGCTGAAAAGTGACAATATGTTAAAACGGAACTATGGATTATCAGGAAAAGGGTTTCAATCATTCTTGTGTGATCCGATTCATATCTAATCAAATTGTTTACCCTTTCAACCCAGAAGGTCGCACCGAATGAGCTGGTTATGAATGAAAGTATTTAATCGAATTTCATTAATCGAATTTCATTAAATATTTGTCTAATTTGGAAGGAATTCAAAAAGTCAATCGCTGAATGATTATTCCCATTTATAAAATCGGAGGAAATTCAAGCTATTTGCACTCAAGTTACACGCCTTTTTCACGGGTATAAGACATCAACAGAAAACAAGTGACCCGTCACGTAAAGATGGTCTTAAGGGGGAATGCTCCAGTTTTTCGGAACACTCGGTCATTACTGTAGTAAATTAAACGTTTCGTACCAATATGTTTCGCTACCATATTTTCAATAATATAACACATTATTACAATTTACCATTTACGACGGTAAAAGCGTATTTATTATGCAAAACTGATTTCCTCAAGTTGGAAATCGATTATTTAGAGCAAGACAGTCGTAAGTGTGTATGCAGTTACCATAGTTTTGCGTCATTTTGTTCACGTGTAGCTGATAAAAATTGCTGTAATTCATTAATAAGCGCGCTGACCTATACATTTTCTTTTTGAATTATTACCAGGACATGTTGCTTAATACAATGAGAGAGTTTTATCAAATTCTATTTTGTAGAACTTGAAATATTTCCAAAAATATGCAAATTTTGACATAAAATACTCTAGCTTCGTTGATCTAACCGAACACGTGAGCATGCTGTTTTATACATCTACGCGTTTATAATGGTACATATTTTGGGTTATCTGTTCTTATTAAATGTAAGACGTTACTTTAAATTCGTTTTCGGGACTAAACGATGAACATACAGCATTTTATTAGCATTTTAGTGACCTTGGACAGGTGCAAGAAATTGTTCAGTTTTTCGATGTAGGGGTATGTGATACGAATGCCTATAAAATTGAAACAAGATCGCTGACCATCCATTTTTATTTCATTTTTCAATTGGTAATAACATGTAATTTCAACTTACAAAATATAAATAAATTCTATTATTGGGAAAAATAGGAAACTGGAGCGTTCCCCCTTAAGGTAGCCCAGTCTTAATGGCAAACACTTTTGTGCTAAAAATAGATTCGGTTTACCGTTATGTTTTGATAAAACTTTGAGAAATCTCGTAACTGCGGCTTGATTCAAGCCAAAGTTACGAGATTTTATAACAACGCCTACGAAATACTTTTTTGTTCGAAATTACGTCACTTTTTACTTGATAAAATCGTTCCCTATGGGATTCACGCGATGTCGGACTTTTTCGAGCGACGTCGTAAACAGACGATGGAAAGCGAACGTTTCCTGACAGATGTGATACCATTCGGAACACCTTGCACAATTAAGAAATCAGTTGATCAGTCTTTAAAATATCAGTTGATGTAAAAAGTTATGGGTGACCAACTTTACTTTATTATCAACTGATAGTCAGAAGATCTACAAAATCCATCAAACTCCTTACCTTTTTCTACATTCGCTGCTTCATCCGAGTTCAAATTGATCACGGATTAACAAAATCAACGATTTTCAAAAATTGATGTGGCACGTAATTCCTCGCCACGCTCCTGCACTTTAAGAAAGAGATCATTGCATTGCAGTGTTTTTACCGGTGTTATCAAGCCATTTCTTATATTCGTTATCATGCTTAGGTATTTCTGGATTAAACTTTAATCAGACAATGACCTTTGTTGCGTCTCATGTACTATCTTACACGTGTCCTCGAAATCCCACCTCTTATGTGTAGTTCTATATCTATTCTTTTAAAAAAACACCCCTTTGTTATGCCTATAATGAAAAAGAAATGAGAAAGCACAGTTTCTTGTAATTGGTGGTTCTCTCTTTCTTTTCTATCTCATAATGTGATGCCAATATTATTTATTTATGTAACTTCATATTATTCCGTTTGTTTTGAAACCAATCTACTTGAAGCACATGAACATTTACAGTCTGAAAATGAGGTTTTATTTTTTGAAAAAAGGTAATGAATCATATGAAAATGCCACTCATCCAAGACTCATATGTTGCGTTCAGAATTTCACAATCCACCATGCTACATTTGATATCAATTTGCCGGGCGTATGGATTACCGATAAGCCATAGTTTTTTGTCGAGATTTTCTATCGTGCATGGAAATAAAAACAAATCAGACAATTAAAACTTTGAATTTCAAAAACATGCTCATTCTTTAACAAAGGAAAATCATATAATTATTACCATTCCCCAAAGAAGATGTTTCTGTCATATTTCTAAAATATCATATTAACTTAATGAAATACCGGTATCCCTTTTTGATTGTACACAATATTCGCTTTAATATAGAAATTGGTATTTATGGAATAATTATGCAATTACAAAATATTTTTTTATTTACTTCGCTTCACAGTTATCCCGAAAAATATTTATGCCATCGTCAACATTTTGTCTTAACCTAACAATATGTTCACATGGAACTATACAAACTTATTTCATTAAGAAATACGCTTTAGGAATTTGCATGTGAATTAAATCAACATGTGTTACGGTCACTTTGGAATACTTCTCTAATCTAAAAGACTAATTGCGTAGTTCTAAGTATGGTAAGATGCATTTGAATTCGATATGTTAAGTTTTTAAATTGTTTTCCGCTTGGGGAAAACGATGCAAAAACTAAGTTCATGTGACAATTTAGCTAAGGAATGAAACGTGACAATATTTTCTTGTTTTGTGAGGCTTATCAGATGATTGCTTGATCACGTAATTAACCGCTATCATTTTTATTTAAGGATGAACACGGACAATCTATCGTTATCTACAATTTACAAAAAATACGGCATTTTCAGTACGATAACCATTGAACCAAACACGTTCTCTTGGTTTTTGTCGTTTGGGGAATTTGATCTGGAGTTTGCTTTCAAACGTTTTAAATTACGTGTCTCTGTCGTAGAATAGAAATTCCTGAAGATGTTTGTCAGCATTTTCTTCTTTTGTTGCAAGGTGTTTAACCCATTACGACACAGTGACACCTTTTGACTCCCTCACAAGAAAAGCTTAGGAAAACATTGTCACATGCATATTCTTCATTTTTCACAATGTTTCCTAACCCAAATGGAAAGATTTTTAAATCATCATCAACTTAAAATTGTCATCTGCAACATCTTTCAAATTGGAACAGTCCTAAATTTTGCCGTCTGGTAATGGGTTTAATACATGCCCAAAAGTAATAATAGTAGGGGCATAAGACATAACTGTCATATTTTAACGATCTGGAACCATAATGGATTTCGGTTATTATCGCCGATGATCGGGTATTCACGGCACTCGGTTATTTCCGTGAAACGCACTTCGGAAAGATTCGATTTTGTTCTCACCTCGGTTTACTTTCTCGTAAATATTAATATATATCGGCCGTTTAAGCTATTTAAAGTGTATTTTTCTGCATAAATAGAGATAATTCTCGTATTTCTCGTTGTTAGTAGCATGAAAAATGCTTAAATAGTATCGTTCTGAACACTCTAGCGATTAAACGTATATTAAACGTACATTCATTCCATTAGAAAAGGAATACATGAAAAATACTTTTTCATGTTGTATTCTATAAATAGCAACAAAAAAGAAAGTGAAAGTACAGCGAAATAGGGAACGATTTTATCCAGTTTAATCGCGACGTTATTTCGGACATACAATAGTAATTCGTTGGAGCTGTTATGAAATCTCGTAGCTACGGCTTAAATCAGGCCGTAGTTACGATATTTTATGACAACACTGACGGTTTATCAAAACATAACATTAAACCCAGTCTTTTGTTAGCACAAAATCCATTGCTATTCATTAAATTTTCCGTGGTTTGTTCAATTTCAACATTTCCTTTCATAGATATTTTGATATTTTAGGTAATTTTGGGGTTATCAAGGCTTTAAACGGTAAATTTAGGCATCGACAGTGGTGACGAACAGATTTACGTCAACTATTTTGATCGTAAAGTTACGGAAAAAAATAGGAAATTCTAATCTTAGCTGCGATCATGTTTTGTAAAACGCACTTACGCAAAAAATTTGATCTTCCGTTCAAATCTACGAAAATAATGTGCGTAATTTCGTTTGATAAAACGGGGCCCTGATCACTGGTAGAAATAACAGAAAAACACTAAGAGAAATGAAGAAATAACTGTTTCAATAGGCCTACAATTGTTATGAATTTACTGATTTGGTTATAAAGAGCAAAGTACTGATATATCCTTCTCTTAACAAGTCTGGTTTTGACGTCCATTGTAGAAATAATTTGAGAAAACATTGAGAGAAAAGAAGAGGTTGTTGATTATCATCAATGTGTTATCATCAATGTGTCCCTTTTCCTCAGTGTTTTCTGTTCTTTTGGACTGGTACAGTTTGGTTATTTTTTCTTTTTTTGGGGGGGGGGGGGGAATGGGTTATGTATGCACCAATACACTTGATTGATTCAAGATCTATACGAATAACAATGCTTAAGACCAGGATTTGATATAGTATCAATATTGCGTCTTCTGCCTTGATTTTTTTTATTATAGTCCAGTCACAATATAATGACACATGTTTACAAATTTTACAGTGATAAACAAAAGGTAATCCTTGTTAATTTTCAGTTCAACGTTGCATGTCTTGGTTCAAATCTTGAAGGTGTAAGGGACCTGCAAGATTCGAACCATCACATGCAAATTTACAGTAGTTATGGCTTTGCTATTGCGTTTTTTGCAAGGGTAAATTTTGTAAACATGTGTCATAATATCGTTAATTAAAGGACTATAGGTATGTAAAGACTCGGTAATCAGAGATACATGTTCGTGTAAGATTAGCTTAATTTGATTAAAAAAGGCGTTCTTATACAGTAGTACATGACACCAATTTCAACCCTCTTCCACCCCACGAATCTTATATCATGGCGGGGAATCACCTGACATAATATTTTCGATATTTTCCAAAAATTCTGTCAAAAGATGACCGATTTGAAAAGAAGAATTTAAGCAGAGACAGCGGGAACACTCCATGACTTTGCTGAATGCCAAGGATAATCTTTGAAAAATCAGCTGATATGAAAGTTATTGGCGACCAACCAAAACTTAATCTGGTCGTCAATAACGGTTTTATCACTTGATTTGTAAAAGAGTTACCACCCATCTGATATCGGGCGTTTTACACTTTTTTCTGTTTCAAACCGATTTCAAATTGGTCAAGTATTTACAAAATTATTTTCTGAAATTTAGTGTCACATGATTCCCCACCGATGTATATAATGCCCTTGTTTTGTTAACAATAGCTTATGTAGTAACTACAGGGAAATCTGGCAATGAATATTTGATAAAATTAAGTTCTTTATATAAGTTACTATAAAAAATAATGTGTTGTTACATTTGACCTTACAGTGAATATTTGATGGAATTGAATGACCTTTTTTGGATAATTTTGTCCTTGTTTTATGCGCCCCTATTAAGTTTGAATTCATAAAAAACAAAAATTTAACGGTAACTTTTTCCCATTCTTGTTTTATTTGCACAAGTATAAATTAGAGATAATTTTGGTGTAGGTCTCATACCCTGCCAGTCAATATTACAAAAACTACAGATCAAAGAAAAATGTTCATTTTTTCTTAAACATGGAAAAATTCAGTCGCAAAATCATAAACCTTATGTAAAATCAAGTGTTTTTTCTCAATTTTGTTTTTCATAGTTTTGTATTTAGCTTATTTATGTTACATACATATCTGTTGTAGCATACAAGCTGAAAAATGTCAGATATTATCATCTTCTGGGAAAAAAATATGAGATTTACGGAGTTGGTGCTTCCCCTTTTCCCGCCTTTTTTGTAAAAGGGGGTCAATAACTAAAAAAATATATAAAATTCCAACATATCGGTAAAAATTGTTTTAAGTTTCATTTTACCTACGTCTTATATCATAGAAATAATATATAACAATACTTTTTGTATTTTCAAAAGTGTCTATTATGGTTCCAGATCGTTAATACAGATCAGAGACAAGTGTATACGTATTCGTTCTATTTTCTGATATGTGACCCGTCACGCTAAAAGGGACCTTATCCGAATTCCAAAAATCCAAATTATGACAAACTTGTCAGACTCAGCACAGGTCAACCAGATCTCGTACGCAAAAATGAACATATAGTTAGATGGGGAAAACAATCCGGATTTAGAAAATTACATAAAGTGAAAAGTGTCGGCCCTAGTCTGGCTGCGCGGACTGCGCAGACAGGCTAGGGTCGATATTTTTCACACACCCGATAAGGTCCCTTTTAGCGTGACGGGTCACATATGATTGGCATACCATAACAGTTATTTGATCTGAAATTGCGGAAATGTAGGGGTGGAGGAAATCCCTTTCATTTAAACCTTTCAAACTCGTATCATAACAGCAAAAAGGTACTGTCGCCGAATTAAACCGTATTTATTGTAAATCAATGTCAAAGCAAAGGATCTAGAATCTGGATATCAGCATTTTCTTCTTTTCTTTCCTTATTTTTCCTTTAGGGACATGAAACCATTTTTGTATCTCTCGTCTTTCAGATTCATTTGATCGAAGCTTTCGAGATATCATCTTTTCAAGCTGCAGTTACAAGGATTGATCTCAAACTAACGACATATCTGTGCTTCATGTAGCAGTTTCGATCAGCATAGACCAGCACGGTCAAAGGGTATTGATGGCAAAATAATAACAAAATACTTATTAAAAAGTCTCAAATCAAAAGAGACAAACTTATTGACCTCTGTTTGAGTAAAATGGGAAGAAGTAATAGTAATACAGAGTGTCCCCAAAAAAACGGAACCCATTTTTGAAAGTACATTTCTCATGTATCAGGCAATATTTCTCCACCAAATTTACATATGCAATAGCAACGACAGTTTTCTATTAGCAGTTAAAATTTGGTCGAAAAATAATGATTAGTTTTGAAAATATTGACATTAAAATGAATATACCCGGAAAATCATTTTTACACGATATCGATCTTTTCGTTTTGCAGCGCGCGCCTACACTCATTGAATAAATTGACGCTATACAATTGGTTAATATATTCAATACAATACAAAAATGCTATTGAAACATTATATTCACAATAGTGCATTTTCATTTCATCTTTTTTGCTAATAAATAAACTGTTAATGCTGCGAGCTGCGATGTAACTAAACTGAATACAAACAAAATATCCAAATGTATCACATACTCATGAATAATAATCATATGCACTAAGTCTTATTTTATTTCTGATCAATATGCCGATCACCGCTCAATTTAAAGTATTACGGGTTTCATTTAACCTAAGACTGACTTCATGCAAAGCAAAAGTAACACACAATTCACCAAAAAGAATTAAACCATAGTCCACAAAAATGTATACTATGCAAGAAAATTAAGGCTGAACTAATTTTAGGAAGCATACCAAGCTTGTAATTTATGAAAATAAAAGTTAAAACTGCGCCATGTGAAATGAATCACATAATAATTTGAAATTAATTCAAACAACCACCCTATGGACTCAATTTGAACGTACAGAACGTGTACATATTAAATTTTGAGAAAATCGGTACATACATGTACAACGGTTTAGAATTCATTAGCAGATCGTTAGTGCGCTTTCAAGAACAAACAAGACGCAAAAATCAATATCATGTCAGATCGGTGTTTTAGTGCCATTATTAATTTGCTTATAACTTTTGAACCGATGCATATTTTTAAGTGAAATTTGGAACACAAATGCAAAAATAATGTATCTATAGTACCGCAAATTCAAAAATTAGATTTTTTGCTTACGCTTTGTAATATTTGACTTTGAATTAGGGTTCCGTTTTTTTGGGGACACTCTGTAGTTGGTGAAATGATTGTAGGTCACTTATTGTTAATGACGTTTGCTATTTTGGATAACTCTTTGAAACCCCCATTCTCGGACACACCAGAATCAAAGTACTGAAAGTACTGTTGGGAAGCAAATTTATTAATAATGTAGGCCTGTCCAGAAATAGAGTACTTTGATTAGGTACTTTGATAATCCATTCGAATACCTTGAATACTTTGATTCATAGAGTACTTTGAATAGGTACTTTGATTATCCGTTTGAATACCTTAAATACTTTGATTCGCAGAGTACTTTGATTAGGTAATTTGATTATCCATTTGAATACCTTGAATACTCTGATTCGTAGAGTACTTTGATTAGGTACTTTGGTTATCCATTTAAATACCTTGAATACTTTGATTCCATGCATCTATTTATAGCTTTGAATATATTTCATAGTTCAGTAAACTTGACTGACCCATTTACAATTAAGGCCATTGGGCTGATCTTTGAACCATAATAAAGCATATTACTACGTCGGCCTTTTCTTATGTTAGAGACACGATTGATTGAATGTTTCATTTTCAGTCTTACAATTCAATATCTACATGTATAACTTCAGACTTACATATTGAATATTCAAATGACTGTTACCTCATTATTCTCTGCTTTTGATAGAACTATTTATAGTGAGGAGGACCGAAAGATGTTGTGTGGTATGCAGAGAATGGTAAAGTGCAGAGAGAGGCGGCTGCAAAGAGAAGCAAATTTGGAAAATTTGCTTCCCAAAAATAGTTCTTTTTTATTTGAGCCTCTTGTCGCTGGCGCAGCACTGTTTAATAGCTTTCGTTTCACTGACTACGTTTTTTTTTGACGTTCTCCGGCAGTGATTAGGACCTACAACAGTAGGCCCTATGTGTAACCAGGCATTTTAATTTTTGTTCAGTAATACAATTGTGGACAACTTCAACAAAAAACAAATATGTTGCAAATATACCTACACCATAAACATGAGATTTCAGGACAAACAGTTCTACGTACAAAAAAGTCTTATTTTGTGACCAGCCTAGACGTCCGTCCGTTTTCGCTTTTTTTCCGTTATGAAATTATTCCCATTTCCACAGTTAGTGGAGTCATTACTTAAAGGGACATTAGTATCCCCAGGCCTAAATCCCCTATGATCCAATAGGTTGGCTTTTAGCATGTTGTCACACTTTATAAGACGGAATACAAATTTCATACAATAAATGACATAGATCGATATAATCATGCAGCAATGTAAAAGTATGTAAAATATTTAAAGTGAGTTGATCGTGTTTACGAAATGATGTGATGTGGGGTTTTATATCCGTCGTAATTTAAGCCAATACAGATCAGACAGAGCTGAAATTTGGCAAAGAGAAAACACTAAAGGCCATATTTTAATTACTAGTATGTACAATTATTTTTACAGCGAATTACCCCGAAAATAAGTAAGTAACAGTAAATATGTATCTCTAATGTTCGATGGGGATTTGGTAACTTATTACATATCGTATGCAATATTCCTACTTTCGAAATGTTTATACAAAGGTTCAACTAACAAAAAAGGGTCATAGATGGCCACAGAAATTGAGGTCTCAGACAAAATCAGTGAGATTCACGCGAGCTCTCTTTTTTTCCTTGTGACGTCGGATAATCATTCGTAACGTATCCTTACCATTTCGGGCCACATCGTAAAGATTGGGCGGTGGATCGTTCCACCGCCGAATGTTTACAACATCGTCCGAGTTATTCCGACGTCGCGTGAATCTTATCATGGGTGGACTACCTTAAACAATAATGAATGTCATGTCATCATACACAAACAATTACATAAATATTAATTCCGAATTCTTTCAAAATGAGTGTTTTTAAAATGGACGGGTTTCTGTTTAAATGATAATAAATAAAGTAAATTTATTACTCGTGTTAGGGTAATAATCTTCATCATTAACACTCATCACACCTGAATTAAGCACTATCTCCACATTTTCTGTCAACGCTCGCTTGTTGTCTGATTTAATGTTCAAAAATGTGCGCCAGCAGAAAATGATACATTATGAATAAAATGGTCGACCTCGTGTCCGACTACCGTCTTGTTTAGCGATCGTGAAGCAATGGCTGCAAGCGAACACTAAAAGTGTGGGGTTTTTGACGTCCTTTCCACAGTATTAGTCTTTCTATCCTGATACTCTTTTCGGAAAAGCGAGCTAATGCGCATGCATAAAAGCAGCAGACCAATCTGTGTTGCTCATGATTTGGATTGACTGACACAGTGTGGGGTAGAGGTGGGGAGGGTTGGATAAAATAGACAAAACAACGAGACATCGTCGAACGAAAGCCTGACTCGACATTGGTCATGTTTAAAGATAAAAAATATGTTAAAGTTAAGCTGTCGCTTAAGCGTGTTCCTCAAACCTGTTTCTAAACAACTAAATCTAATTCTTAGACTTCTTCAATTTGAAAGATGGCCCGAACGATAAATTTATGTAAATTTACATTGACTTTATTATTGAAAGCACACGAAATATTCAGAGAAAATGAGAACACGCTGTTTAGATGTCAAGATTAGATATTGGGGGTATTGAATTTAAGAGTAAAAATATCTCATTCCCTTTTAGACCAGTCCCCGTTTCCCATTTTGTCGAGGGTCGTCTCAAACAATTTATGTGAAAGGTTGCAACAAACGAATTATTAAGCGACATAAAAAATGTAAGCAATTCACATTTCCCTTTGTTTTCTACATAACATACATTAACATACAGTGTTATGAATTATACCACGGTTAATGCTAACTAGTCTTGTCATTTCCACATGATTCATAATGTTAGATATCCGTTGTTTTCCAGGTTTTGACGTCCCCAAAAATGTTAATATTATAGCAAGAATTTGACGAAATGAAGAATACAATCTTCATGTTGCTTTTCCGATGCGATCAATTGCATAATTTTTAGCCTGAGAAAAACAAGGTTCCGTGTACAGTTCCGTCGCTTGATTGCTGCTCTTATGTAATCACTTTCGTAGTACATTGTATGTTCAAACACAAAATCAAGAAGGTCGAAACAATTTATATCTTTAGAGCAACGTCAGTAAAGGTACAGAAAATTATAACATTAGGTTTAAAGAGGTCAGATAAAACCAAATATGTCAACTTCAGTGTTTCTGAAAAAAGTTTTATTGCTAACCACCTAAAAATGCTAAACAACACATAGTCGCTTGCTTTTCTCGGAAAACCTTTGAAACTCCATTCTGCGATATCACTCTGAGTAGGTTAACACCTATTATGTACATTTGAAGATATTATCCAAAATACACAGTCACTGTCAATTCAGCTCCTTTTTTGAAGTGGTTACAAATGGTGGGCGGGTGGGGGGGATAAGGCTGGGTGACGGCTTTTTCTTTATCGAATGAGGTACATACAAAATAATCATGCATATTCCTTACAAGATTTTACAATTTGTTTTAATCTGAAAAAACATTATCCAAGATGCGAAGTCATTGTCAATTTAGCTCCGTTGTTTGAAGGGGTCAGACAAGGGGGAGAGATTTCACGGCTGTTATTTTATGTCGTTTGTCACGTTTGTTATGCTAAGCATAACTAACACCGATGAATTCCATGCGTGCCCCTGCTTTCATCCTTATGTCATCCTGTCAGAGAAAATATGCAGTGTGAGATTAAGACAGATCTAATCCTTTCCCAAACAACACAATTTTACGCTGGTACAATTTTGAAGGTGACAGAGACGACAAATTAATGCTACACATAGTAAGGAACATGTGAATAATAGCACGGAAATCATTAAGAGAAAAGAGGAACATTCTGGTCATTATTAGACTTCAAAAATTATCGTTCGTATACATTACTAGAAAGTTTGTATTATATAGTATGGAAACAAAAGAAGGAATGAAATAAATGGATATGACATTCACATCTACTACAAAACTTTGTATCGTAGTAGCAGCTGTCACTCCTCTACCGTTTTATATAGATTTACCTGGTTTTGCAGCCTGAATTGATGAATTTTAAAAAAACATAGTTTAAGAAATTAAAAATAGATGTACAAACTAGAGTAATTAGTAACTAGTAGTGTAAGCGATGGTTCTAACCTTGCGGGTGTCCTACACCTGCAAAATTAGAAATAGTATCGCATGCAAAATTTTATTGAAAATTAAGAATGTTTCTACCCGTGTTTACATTGATAAAATCAGTAAACATGTGCCATAACATCTTGACTGGACTATGTGTTTTCTGTTGTTGTTTTGGCTTTTCTGCCTCTTCCAAAAAGGTACCAGGGGACTAAGTCTTATAGGGATTGTTTTTGTCACCGCTAACCATCCCTATAAGACTATGACCAATTTTACCGTGGATTGGTCTCACTTTTTACCGACTCATATTTCTTTTGATATGAACTAACGTGGCGGCCAGCCATAAAACCTGTATTAAACTCATTAAATACAAATTAGCGGTCACTTTGATGGTCAACTGTTAAGTACGTGTTAATTTTGCCCTCTTATTTTCACCTGAGATTAATTATATCCTTTTTTCTCTGTTGTAAATTGTCGGTTTTGTTCTAAAATGTCGTACCTACAGATGATCGAATCTGTAGGTGCTATATTTAAGAATATAATGGGTGAGTTGCAGGTTGTTTATGAGAATTTGTAATAAAATACGAGAAAAGAAGGTTGGTAGTTTGACTTGAACGCTCGTTGGAAGTGCACGAGGTCTTTAACACCTCCACATCATCTTCGACTGATCCAATTTCGAAAATGAAACAGACGACAAAATAAGTATTGTTAGTCCCCTACCGGTGTTCACACCGGAGGGGACTATAGGTTTGCCCTCCGTCTGTCCGTCCGTCCGTCCGTCTGTCCGTCCGTCTGTCCGTCCGTCTGTCCGCTCAAATCTGGATCCCGCGATTACTTAATAACTAAGCAAGCGTTTTTGATGAAAGTTGGTATATGACTAGATGGCAATGTGTAGATTACGCACATCATTTTATTTTTGTTTTTCGACTTAAATTGAGGTTGCTATGGTTACAGAAATAGTGAAAATATGGCCAAAAATGGGATCCTGCGATAAGATAATAACTAAGCAAGCTAGTTTGATGAGACTTGGTATATGACTATATGGCAATGTGTAGATTATGCACATCATTTTATTTTTGTTTTTAGACTAAAATTGTTGTTGCTATGGTTACGGAAATAGTGAAAATATGGCAAAAATATTGGATCCTGCAATAAGTTAATAAGTAAGCAAGCTAATTTGATGAGACTTGGTATATGACTAGATGGCAATGTGTAGATTATGCACATCATTTTATCTTTGTTCTTTGACGAAACTTGCGGTTGCTATGGTAACGGAAATAGTGAAAATATGACAAAAAATGGATCCTGCAACTTAATCTATTATTGATTACCATATTGAGTCAATGTGAAGCCGGTAGGGGACTTTATGTGTTGCATACAACACCAGATACTTGTTGTTTGTGGAAAAAGTGGAATCTATTAGCAGGAAAATCGGTGTATAGCACCGGCACACCAGACTTTCGTTTCACATACCACCGAAAGACAGTAGCTATAGGCATATGCAGTTTAATAAGACCAGCCAAGGGATCTAAACTATGTACAAACATGAAATGTTCTGACGATCTATACGGAAATGTCTTATGATGACGAGCTCAATGCATTAACGTAGTCCACGTCTTGTGCGATTCACACGACGTCGGATTTTTTCGTGTGACATAGTTTATATTCGTTAAGTATCCGTACCTTTTCGGGCGACGTCGTAAGCATTCGGCGGTAGAACGTATTTTACGATGTCGTCAGAATAATTCCGACATCACGTGAATCTCATTAGGGGTGGACTAATTCAAAAAAAGAAAAGAAAAAAGTAAAGGAAAAAAAAAAAAAAAAAAAAAAGAAAAAAAAAAAAAAAAAAAAAAAAAAAAAAAAAAAAAAAAAAAAAAAAAAAAAAAGAAAAAAAGAAAAGAAAAGAAAAAGAAGAAAAACAAAATAAACTCCTCATTGGCTATCACGATTATTACCAATTAGGTTCTAATTACACCGAATTACCCCCCTTTAATATGTTTACAATTGTCCATTTGATGTGGTGTCAATTTTGATAGACTGGAGCCAGATTAACGTCGAACACTTAAAAACAGTCGGATAAATTACATCGACTTCAATGAGACCAAACGGCTAAATTTTAGACTATTCCAAATTCAAAGATGTTGCATACGACAGTATCAAGTGAATAAATTTACAATTTCTTTGGTCTTTTGTGGTAGAAAACGTTTTGGGAAATGAAGAAATTGCTTGTCACAAGCAATTTCTTCATTTTCCACGACGTTTTCCAAAACCGTTATCCATCAGAGAGCCAAAAAGAATCAAATTTGTGGGAATGGGTTAACATCGAGCACTTATTCAGTAGGATCAATTACATGGACTTCAATCAGACAGACTATAATATTTATGGGTGTTTATATAGACTTTCTTAATGTGGATCATTCATACACGGATGCTTTCTGTTTATAATCATTCATTACCATTATAGCAGTTCTTTATGTTGGTACATGTAATTGTTATAGAGTAGGCAATGCTGATCACCTTACTTTCCTCTATCAGTTATCTCTTTCCATAGAGGTATTCATCGTGTATCGATATTGTAATCAACGGCTGTTTATTTGATTTAATTTATTGGGGTTTAACGCCGTTTTCAACTGCTTTGGTCATAC
The DNA here is from genome assembly GCA_963680895.1 of Fragum sueziense. Taxonomy (NCBI): domain Eukaryota; kingdom Metazoa; phylum Mollusca; class Bivalvia; order Cardiida; family Cardiidae; genus Fragum; species Fragum sueziense. The sequence continues at coordinate 21,799,844 of OY804595.1, read as the reverse complement.
ATGTACCGCGAGGACTGGAGCACCTAACCGTGGATTCTTGGTATTTCTCTCACCAGTACTACCACAATACCCAAACCGAACCTCCAGCTGATCTCTCATATAGATGATTCACACCCAATTGTTAGAGATAAATGACTTGTCTACTGTCAGAATGGATACTGGTCCAGCCGTGGTTCGAACTCGCGACTCCGGGATTACCAGACTCCGACGTTACCGACTGAGCTGTCGGGGCTAGGCGAAACGTCAGTTCAAATCATGATAAGATTATGAGCAAGCGTAGGTCACTATAGGAACATTCTGCGAAATTTTCATTTAAAATAATAAACACAGGAGCTGTTTCTACAGGATGCTGATATGCGAGCAGCGAACGGTCGCACAATTTTCTTTTATCAATAAGCGCCAATCTTCGATGCCGTATTAAAGATCAAAACTTGATAAAACTACAGAAACGTGAAACTTACGTTGAAAACTCAATGGAAGAAGTCTGTCTTTTATTTAGCATAGCTCTTGAAAAGCCACCACAGCGTAGAAATGGCGTCAATAAAATAGATGAAAACCTTTTGAGGTACGAAGACAATTTGTCAATCGCTTTGTACAAATTTACCTTGTAATTTGATAGTGATCTTTGGTCAAAGAACATCTTTAGGGATAAAAGGATATCATTACTAAAATCGACTTTTGATCACAAGTTGTAATGTCAAGATACCAGTGAAAACTCACTTCAAATGATCCTCGAGTCGATGACAGCTAAGAATATGTCAATATTTGTCAATCATCACTTGAAAAGGGGTAAAAAATATCCCAACAATCCCAGTTTTTATACGCCCGAAGTTCGTATTATGTAATGGCACTGGTTGTCCGTCTGTCTGTCCGTCTGTCTGTCTGTCTGTCTGTCTGTCCGTCCGTCCGTTAGCAACTTATTGAGTGCGCAACTCCTTCCACAGTTTCAATCGGAATTTGATCAAACTTGCCACAATAAATATCTATGGTGTCTACTTGTGCAAACCACTTCCGGAAGTCAGAGAATTCTTTTTGGTCTTGATTTATCTGTTCTTTAATGCATGTAATGGCCATGGCAATTTTACTGACAAGCTCGTTTCGGGCGTATATGTGCTGCTTCGAAAAGCTCTTGTTAGTCAAAAGTAAAATCAGGGGCTTTAGGAATCGTTGAAGGAAAATAAAACAATGTTTATACCAGCAACATGGCTTTGAAAATGTTGAGGGTGGGGGAAAGAAAATAATAAATACTAATCACCATGTTCTCCTTTTCCTATGATGTTTGTAGCAAAACCGTTCATATAATAAGAACTAAATCCTTTATCAGAACTGAAATGGAGACGTTTTCAAAAGATTATTTTTTATTGATATCAAACTGCCATTATTGTTTCGAAAACTCATCTTATTTTGCTTTCTGGATCTCTGAAGAGCTGTGATCTATGAAAAAGGTACTCAAAGCAGTTCTTACTAATGTGCTTTCATATCAGTTTGTCGTCAAATGCAGTCTAATATTTATAAAAATTCGTCCCCCAACTTACCAGGATCTACATGCAATGAAGAAGCTGACAGAGAACAACATGGATCTTGATCAGCCTGTGTGTATGCACAAGCTGGTCTGGATCCATATTGGCCAACGTTGGTCACAAATGTCATATTGTTTTTCTAGCCCATTTTTGGCCCATTTTATTTTCATAATAATTTACAATTCATTATCTTCGTTTCAGATATTATATACGAAAGTCTTACGGCAGCAAGAAATGGATTATTTATCTTGAAGGTAACTAGAATTTATCAGCCCCCCCCCCCGGACAATTTTGACAAACCAAAAATTCTTTCTAAACTAATATCATGTAAATGATGTGAAACAACATTGCACACACAGTCTATCTTTATCGACACACATTTTGTCGTTTGCAGGAGCTCTCTCGTTTGAACAGTTTTAACGACATGGGAAAGTGTTCATTTAGTAATATCTTATATCAATGATTGAAATTAAGTTAAAAATTATTAATCGGCTAAGTAGAAATACAACAAAAGGTATTGCTACAACACGGATTTTTATGCCCCCGTATCGAAAGATCGGGGGCATATTGTTTTACTGCTGTCTGTCTGTCCGTCCGTCTGTCTGTCTGTCTGTCGGTCCGAAACTTAACAATTGTCATTTTCTCTGCTCCATGCAATTTGACCTTCCTCAAGGTCATCGTTTAACCCTTATCAACCCTTAACATGCAACTTAACGCGGCAACTTCACGCAACAACTTAACGTTGGCCTTTTCTCCAAAAGTATTCCACATACAAAGTTCAGATTTGGTATATAAACTTCTTTCAATAAAATCTATCTACTTCATGAAATTTGACCTTCCTCAATGCCATCAATTAAACCTTATCCACCCTTAACATGCAACTTAACACGCCAACTTAACGTGACAACTTAACGTTGGTCTTTTCTCCTAAAGTATTCCACATACAAAGCTCAAATTTGGTATGTAAACTTCTTTTAATGATATCTATCTGCTCCATGCAATTTGACCTTCCTCAATGTCTTCGTTGAACCCTTATCAACCCTTAACATGCAACTTAACGCGCCAACTTAACGTGACAACTTAACGTTGGCCTTTCCTCCAAAAGTATTCCACATACAAAGATCAAATTTGGTATGTAGCCTTCGTTTAATGATATAAGGTTAGAGGGTCAAGGTCATTCATGTCAAGCTCATATATCAATTAAGCTCATAATTATAGAAAAAATAGCCATTTCGGGGGCATTCGTGTTTCACAAACACATCTTGTTTTTATTTTAATCATTTATTATTATAAGTAAAGTTAAGTCAATTTACATAATTTGTTGGATGATATTTAACCCATCTTTTGTGTACTATATTAATTTCCAATATCATGATGGGCCATCTTGCAAAGCTGTTGCAGACAAGAAAATGGGCTTTAATACATGTATGTTGTGACCAATCTTGGATTTTTTAGCAATAACGTAATTGCTTATTTGCAATTACGTTTTTGCTTAGGACATAGAAGCAGTTCCGAGATTGCTTTAACAATTTTAAAATTGCTCATGCGTATGTTCTGACCGTTAATGCTATACGTATAATTTTGGTCACTTTTGCGCATCAAGTTACTAGTAGCCTAAACGAATCATACAGTAACGCAAAACAGTCAATCATTACAGGTGACAAAACATTCAATTTTGTGACATTGAATCAAATTCAATAATGCTTAGTACCGAAAATGTTCAAAACAAATATACTTCAGATATAGTTTGGATGTGTGAACATTATAGCCTAGAAATTGTTTAGGGTAAATCACACATGCTGGTCATCAGCATTTTCTTCTTTTGCTTCATTGTTTCCCAAAACGTTTCTATCAAAACCAGGATTTAGTTTCTGGACAGACTGATTTGTAAGACAGGGTCAAATTTTCGCGTCGGCATGAGAAAACCGATGTCAAGTTAACGAGTGTTGCCCCTTTTTGGTTCAAAGATGGTTCCAGATCAGCCTTCGTATACATACAGTCTGATCAAGAACCAATTTGGTTTCCATTAGCTTCTTCTTGGCCTATGCAGCAATCGTTAGAGTGCAAACAAGCAATCGGACTCCACTTGGGCACATGCTGCTCTGGAAATATGGTTGTTTCAAATGCTAGAAGGGACATTTTTCCAGATTCTGCTCATTTTTAATGTGTTAACGACCGTCTCTTACAGGTGGCTGGTACTGTTTTGATCACATGAGCTGCTCATTACGATGGAACAACAATATGCAAAAATATATGAGTTCTAAAGCATGGCCCAAAAAACGAAAAGGTAAGTTCTGATATCTTTTGGTCCTAAATTATGTTCCCCTGCAATACCTGGTATTAGCGTTCCTTATTAGATAAGCTTTTGAAAAAAAATAAGAATAAAAGAAGAAAATGCTGAAAGCAGCATTTTTTCCTTTTGTTCTAATATTTTCTCTGTTTTATTGGAATCAAACTCCATGTTTATCAACAATATCATTGTTATTTGCAGTAGGTTAGAAAGAACAGCCAAATATTAGCTGATAGGGAAAGGGTTGAACCTTTTCCAAAACGGCAAAATTGCAGGGAGGTCCAAATCCAAAGCTGCTGAAGACGACAGAATGGGTGTTGAGAAAGATAAGACTCGAGTATGACATTGAAACAAAAAGAGAAAATACTGGTAAGCAGCATTTTCTTCTGTTGCTTCAATGCTTTCTCAAGCATTTTCTATTAAGTATGGAGCATTCGGAACTCCGCGGTTTTTGAATCATGGAGCATTCGGAATAACTCGGTCAATTCTCTCCCATATAGATTCTACAGAACTTACCGAGGGGTTCCGAGGGGTTCCGAAATTAGTATAGAGTAATGGCGGCTCGCAGTGATCGTCTTAAAAATCTTGCTCAAAAGAGCGCTTTATCCTAAAACATCTTTAAGGCCCGGTCCCACTGGCAGATTGACAAAAACGTATGCAAAAAGGACACAGCGGACGAGCGAAATTTCGGTAGTGGTACCATCCGTTTTCATCCGCTTTTAGAAAATGGCGAAAATATAACGGAAAAGAGCGCACGTCAGTAGTATATAGCGGGGATGTTAAACGGATATTCGTTGGAAGCCTCGCGGATGGGAGCGGATGTCAGCTAAATATACGGAATACATCCCAGATAAAAACTCTTTTTTCCCTTTGTATACTTCATATACGCAAAGCATATGCTTACATCCTTTCTATTTCCGTGCTGCTAACGATGTATAGACGTTCCGTGTACCTTATCGTTCCCCTATCAATCCCTTTTCAGTTTCGGTTGATTTGAGTTTCAAGGATGCCTATAGGATGGAGAAAGGATACAACGGACTGATAACGGACATAGAACGTCTGTTGCTCGTATATATTGCGGATTTATATCGTACACGGCGGAAGGTTCATCCGTTCTAAAAGTTTTGGGCTGCCCAAAACTTTTAGAACAGATGAACCTTCCGACGTGTACGATATAAATCCGCAATATATACGAGCAACAGACGTTCTATGTCCGTTATCAGTCCGTTGTATCCTTTCTCCATCCTATAGGCATCCTTGAAACTCAAATCAACCGAAACTGAAAAGGGATTGATAGGGGAACGATAAGGTACACGGAACGTCTATACATCGTTAGCAGCACGGAAATAGAAAGGATGTAAGCATATGCTTCGCGTATATGAAGTATACAAAGGGAAAAGAGAGTTTTTATCTGGGATGTATTCCGTATATTTAGCTGACATCCGCTCCCATCCGCGAGGCTTCCCACGAATATCCGTTTAACATCCCCGCTATATACTACTGACGTGCGCTCTTTTCCGTTATATTTTCGCCATTTTCTAAAAGCGGATGAAAACGGATGGTACCACTACCGAAATTTCGCTCGTCCGCTGTGTCCTTTTTGCATACGTTTTTGTCAATCTGCCAGTGGGACCGGGCCTTAACGGAAAGCAAGATTTTTTGTACGTTTTATATCCTCTTTGCATCCGAAAGTGCAGTGGGACCGGGCCTTAAATCTCAAGGCATCTCAAGAAATCTCGCTCTGAAGAACGCGGCTCTGGTCTTGTCTAGGAAAGGCTTATCACTGATCGAGGAATGTTCGGATCTCTTTGGCAGACAGCTGAAGAACAAGAAAAGTCAGTTGAACATGTATTCTGACTTTTATTCTTTTTATTTCGTCGCATTCGAATTTGTTTGAGGCTGCAGTTATGATGTTTTGTCGAAAAGCAGCGATATTTCAGAAAGGAATACATTTTCATTTGAAGCAGTTCATCCTAATAAGATTCACGCGACGCCGGAATTTTTCGGGCCACGTCGTAGGTCTTAAGCCTTCGGGGATGGAGAATGCCGCAATGGGCTCGTATAAATCGGACATGATACGAATTTTGGTGATGTCGCTCGCAGAATTCTGACATTGACTACCTTCAGTAACATTTTACTCGTGTGCAACATCATGTTTGACCTCAAAATTATTGGCAAAGGTCAAAGCTGAATTTGACTCCGTTGTTTATTAGATATTAAACGCAACAAAAAAGTTATTTGTAAGAAAAGTAGCCACCGACAGACCTACATATGAATTAAGATTTACGACTTATAAATATAACCACCAAAAGAATCGATGTTGCATTTAAACTTTGATTCATGCGTCGGTGTAAAAAGACGTGATTAACCCTTTCCCAAACAAGTACATGTACTAATTTTGATGACCCTTAGAAAGAAGGTTTTGGTCAACATTAAGAGAAAAAAAAAAAAAAAGAAAATGATTACGACTAGCATTTTCTTCCGATTTACATCTTTGTTTTTTCGCTATTATGGACTTTTATTTACCGTTTACTTTGTCGTATGAAACAGTTGTAAATAGGAAAAGTCTAGCACTTTGTCGCCTGTGAAAGGGTTAAAATGAATAAATCATGAATTTACGAAAAAATAACTAAGTCTGTGGGTGGTCGAAAATCGATCATGCCCTTCGCATATTATTGAATAACCCCATTGAAACCAAACCCTAGAGTAGACTATTGTGATGGACCGCAAAATTTCGGTATTTTACGTTGACAATAGAAAGTTGACAAATACCTCAGTATTGTTGTGAAATTTAAGACATCCCACCGTTATTCAAATGATTAATTTCATTATGTTTCCTCCGATACTTCAAATTCTCAATTTATTGTCGGGAAATGATTTTGAATTGAAATTGTGGATTGTCGTGCACGAAAGTTGTTTCCACCAAGTCGGAATATCGATACTCATGCTAGAAAGCGTAAAACAGCGACGCGTTCAAATAAATCGTGTTAAGTTTCATTTTTGAACGAGACCAATGAAATACTCGTCATTCTTGCAATATGATTCTCTCCCCACATCAGTCATAATTTACTTCTGTCTTCAGGATCGGCTTAAACTCTTTTCCAACCAAGATCTTGTTTTGGTGTCTCTAACAGGAAAGGTTTGGGAAGAACATCATTGAAACACGATGCGATAATGCTGATAATCACCAATTTCTTCTCTAGCCTTGATTGTGTGTGCTGTATCATTGAAGAAAAAAGAACCTCATTTCATCAGTTTTGTCGTCTGCAGCAGCTTTCCTGTTGGGCCAACCTAAAATTTTGTGGCTTTCGGAAAAGATTACTGTCTAATCACTCGACCTCTATAAGATTTCATAATCCAATTGTTGGCCATCATTGTGATAACAAATTTCCATTGGCATTACAAAATTGCAGGACAGTATATTTGTCAAATAAAAGTAGTTTATTTGAATTAAAGTACAAATAAATTCGAGCAGCAAACGTATCATGGGTAGTTTATCGTTGCTTGACTATGTGAACGAGTACTACACAGTGGATAATCACGTGATACAATTTTTCATAAAATCTTCAATAATTTTGTATTTACAGGACGGATTTGAATTCTGTTTGAAGCAGAGAATGTGGACAGACGTCACGCATTAGATGGAAGTGGTTGATTTTTTAAAAATCAACTGATAAAAAAAGTTATTGAAGATAAACCAATATTTTGGTTTATCTTCAATAACTTTTTTATCAGTTGATTTTTCAAAAATCCAACACGTCCAGCTTATTTCTGGCATTTTCTTACCTTCTCTGCGTCAAACCGAATTCAAATTGGTCAAGTATCAAATAAAAATATTGAAGATTATTGGAAATTCTGAGTCACGCGATTATACACCGTGACTACGTGTAGACCTTTTCTGATAATGCGTGACAACTGTGATGTAATGCTGACGTCACAACAGTCTCATATCTTTACTACAGATGTTAAAGTGGCGGAGAATGAGAGCAAAAGTCTGTGTATGGAGAGCAGATTTGTAGATTAGAACAGTCCAATTCTTTGACGTTTTTGGAAAAAATCAAAACAACATAATATTCATTTCAACCTACATCTTGTAAGCCAGTGATCGTCTTGGAATGACTCACATAATTACGACACATGAAAACTACATCACAAAAATAGCCTATATTGAAATATGCGCCCTTCACATCATCGTTGTCTTTGATGGTATGGCGTAGGAACTCTTGGTGTGAAATGAAATGTTTATCGGTATTTGTTTCTGTTTAAATTTTCAAAACCGTATCATACCATACGGTTGTCAAATCCAATCAGTATGGGAAAGGGTTAACTATTGCCCCAACAAGACCTTGGTTGAAGTCGCCAAAAGATAACGCCTGGAAAAAACATTGAATAATACACGAATTCTGTCATAATCAACTTTCATTTTGTCGTCTGTCGCAGCTTTTGAATTGAATCAGTTCATACATGTATGTCTATCGTTTGGGAAAGGATTAAATACGGTTTATCGCTAGGACCTGGATATGCACAATATGAGTTAATTAAAACCTTTTGATCATTTTTCCACCTGGGACTTGAACAAGCAGACGACATGGGCGTGTTATGGAATGTCGTTTGAATTTCGTTAACCCTGTTCTAAACAAGTTTTGATCAGTCCGAGAAAGGGGACATGGGAAAAGATTGCGATAAAAGAAGAAACTGCTGATATTCAGCAATTTCTTCTTTTGTCTCAATATTTTCTTTGCTGTGTTGAACACAGTTCTTATTTTTACCAACATCCATTTTGTTGTCTGCACCAGCTTCCAAATTTAAACAGTCGAAAATATCTTGTTTTTGAAAAGGATTACTTCTGTTTTGAACATTCGCTATATATGTATATTTGAGCCACAAACTGGAAAAAAGAAATTTAAGGTTTACGAAATGAGAATGAAAACACCACTTTCTAGGTTTACGAAATGCATCAAATTACACACGCTTGTAAATACACTTCACATAAGTTGATTCACCGTGCCGGATTTCAAGATTATGCTTCAAGAATAAAATAATTTACAAATATGATTTTACTCTATATTCACATGCAAGGGAGGTAATTTTGAACATTTTTGTCAAATATTTCCATAAGTATGCATTAATTCAAAACTCTAAACCATAGAAAATGCTTATGTTTGTATTTGGAACGGAAATGTAACACAGTTTAGGAATTACTGTCACTTTTCAAATTTCGCCTCTGGCTTTGCATTTCATTCTCAGTTCGTAAACCTTAAAACGATAATAGAAAAAACAATCTATGCATTTACAAGCGTAGTTTGATCTGAGTCTATTATATTGTCTCATATAGGCCAACATCGCATGAAGGATTTACGAAAGGGCAGTGTGGGTTTTGATCAGACTGCGCATTGGCACCGGCTTATCAGGATCTTTGATGTTCAGAAAAGCCAAGATATCCCTTTGCGGTTTTTGCGGTTCGTTTATGTATTTAACCATTTTACAAGCTGATCAATGTCAGTCTGAGACAATATAAGTGATTAAAAATAAGTTGACGGTGCTGTTAGATTTGACGCGGACTTATAAGACTCTTCGCAGCAATATGTTCCATACTATAATATTATATACTTATAAGGGTATGCGATGACGTCTTGGTTGCAATTACAAGCCATCTGATTGGACAAGACGTATATCTAATTCGGGAATCAAATGACACCACATAAACATCAATTACAGAAAAACTTCATTTAACCCTCATCCTACCAACTGGGGTCAATTTGACCCCACACGTCATTTTTTGCGTGTCATATTTTTACCGCATGCACTCTGGTGTCCAAATTTTAGGAGTTTGTGAGTCTACCACAACTTTCGTCATGTCACGCAACATTTTCCGATTTTATTATCATTTGAGTTTGTAATATTAATTTTGTTGCTGGGGTCCATTTGGACCCCACTATAATTACTCTTTGTTACAACTAATTAAACTTATTCAAACTTTTTCTTAATAAAATCTTTATCTAAAAAACCTCTGGATGCATTTCAACCAAACTTCACAGGAATAATTCTTGGGTGACCCTCTCTGAAATTCCTTTAAGGAATTTTGATTTGATAAAAAATACCCGACTTATCTGCCCTTGATTGTCTAAAATTGCGGTTTTGACTATTTCTTTTAATATTTTTACTCTCACATCAACAAATTTTGATCAGGCAAAACAAAAATTCAACAGAATGTTGGTGACTATAATATCTTGCCTGAGTGCAATTTTCAGCTTGATCGAAATATTAGATCATGAGTTATGTGCCCTTGATTTTTTTGCAAAAATTGCATAAAGTAGTAAAATAGAAGTAGGCCTATGGAGCAATTCAAGCCCTTTAGGGCCTTCTAGTTTTTCATTTCCGCATGTTTTGTGCTATTATTATTTGTTAGTAACCAATATGACATTTAAACAAAGAATATGTCTTTTGTGACACTTATTTTTGTCATAAAGTTAAGAATTACGTGTGGGGTCCAAATGGACCCCAGTTGGTAGGATGTGTATGTAAAATATGTTGGTAGGATGAGGGTTAATCCGTCAATACACGACCGAATTGTAAATGGCTTGAAGCAGAGATGACAAAAACGTTACTAGTGATTTTATGGTTGTTGTGGATCTTTTAATCCGTCTCTGGTAAAAAAAGTCTTTTTAACAAGCACTAAGTTTGTTTGTTCGAACGGATGTTCGCCAATATTTTCAGTATTCATTAAAACTTGAAGGAGTCAACATTTCAACAGTTGCAGTATTCAAAGCAGATATCTTGTTAGAACCTTCAGTACGCTCTACGTTCAAAAGGTTAAATCGGTAATTATCATTTGACATGAAACAAGACCTAAGTTGCCGTAGTACTTTATGATATTTTTGTTTTTGTGATTAATTTTGAGTCTTTCATGTCTGTAGTTAAATGTCGAGTCACGGACAAGGGCTTTCTGAAATGCGACAAGCATTGGACATATACCCTCGACGCAGAGTTTGTCGTTCTTATCGACAGAAAGTACCTCTCTTTGCATGTATCCAATCGAACCCTTCTTGCTTGAATTTGGTCGTACTGTTTTTCACAGAATTGATTTCACGCGTAACCTGTTTCACTTGATTTCTTAAAAAGCAAATGGAAACTTTAATAACAATTTTCATTCGTTAAAGCTTTTACGGCCAACAAATTAATAAAATCTCGTAGTGATCACGAAAATATACGAGAATCAACCTTATGACGACAGAAGAAACTCTTTCATTTTTGTTCGACCTACTTTTTGAACCAACGAAATTGCAGTACATTTCAAAATTCCGCCGCTTTATTTCGCATAAACGGGCTGCCGGCTAGTTAATGTGACGTCTATACATAGCCACGCCCCCGTCTCCAATAAACCGCTAGCGAACACTAAGTCAGATAGAGTCTGTAAAGTTGATTCTACGCGAAATAAACATTCAAATACGCGCATCTAATACGTAGTACGTGACGGTAAGTTTGAGTTCATTGGGGTTTTACGCCGTTTTCAACTGCCAAGATCATATCGCGGCGACAGGAGCACCTACCCATGGATTCTTGTTGTTTCTCAAACGAGTACTACCACAACACCCTTACCGAGCCTCCAGCTGCTCCCTCACTTAGGTCAGCGATTTCAAACTCATTGGTGAGTGACAATTTTATTAGCCGCGACCGGGTATCGAACCCGGGAACGTGACGGTAAGATTTTGATAGTCAGGATTACACATGATCAGTTAACGTCTTACTTATTGGTGGATATCCTTGGCCTATGACCTGTGGACCGAACGGAAGCTTTTGACTTTAAACAAATTTAAAGAGGCTATAGAAATGTTTATGTAACATAAAAACCCGATACTTGTATCTATACTTTTGTCCATTTTTATTGGGTTTTAAAGTCATCAATTTATCCGTGACGTGTATCTTAATATTATTACCCAGCGTGATAGGGATGTTGATAGAACACGTTCAAAAACAGGAGATGAAAGGGTAGCGGATTTACAGAGTGATTCCCGCTACATGGGGCGGTGTTTGTCACAAAAATACCCCGCCTCGTCCACAAATAGACTAGAGCCTTTAACATGGCGATTAACACGCTTCATACAGCCTATAGATCATATCATTTCTTCAGTAAGACATGGTAAATCATTGTAAAAACAGACTTCTTTCATACCTGTACATATTTTTCTCTAAATTGAAAGAGAAAACAGTTTTATATAGAAAAAGTGATCTCCTTTTGGTGAAAATCTGTTCGCTATCAACCCTAACAGCATCTTTAAAAATTTAACTATCCAAACGTACCACTTAACTTATTCTTAAATATAACCTAAAATGATTGTTTGACCCCATTCCGATTTTAACCTCTCTTTCCTTCAGCAAACATCTTTCACCCCCATTGACGGATAAAGAGGGGGTTCTAAGGACCCCAATAGCATGATTATTTCATTTTCATACAGAATAATTCACATTGGGAAACTGACTATATGAAGGACAAATAACCCCCTATTTGAATGTTCAACCCCCCCCCCCCCCTCAAAGAAATCCTGGATCCGCCTCAGACCATACATCATATCACTTCGCTATTAATACAATACTGTGCGGCAAGATTATTTCCAACGATATAGAATTGTCAATATTCGCACACATTCACCTTTAATGTTCATGTATCTGTCTAAGTGTACGAGTGTCGTAAGTGTCGTAAACCCAGTCCTGTCCAAGTAAATGAAAGTTTCAACATCTATACTACGACATATTCCCATGCCTCGTATTTCATACCTACCGTCGTTTTTAATCATCTTCTCTAGCATATAGTACTGACAATAGACAATGAAACTGTTCAGGTGATTCCTTTGATGTTTGTCGGCTCATTATAACCCCTATAGATGTTGTCATGTCCATTGCTTAATGCTGGGATACACAGTAGGGAATGATATATATCAAATTGCAAAGGATTATTCGCATTTGTTGGTTAACCCTTGTAATGCTTATTTAAAACAAACATACACCTTGTTTAATTAAGTGTTTGCAGTGTAATTTGCAGATATCTCATAGATCAATGTAAACTCTGTTGTCGCCAGGTAATAATTTCTGTCCTACTTTACATTATTATGACGTCAATTACTGCGTCACTGTTGTTATTCGACATTATCCAACGAAATTTAACCGTGATAGCGATCACGCTCTTGGTTACACACCCAAAACAAAGATAAATTTATTTCATTAAATAAAGATGTCACGTGACAACTGGATTCAACCTCTATCAAAAATATACTATTTGCTATATTGTGGCGTCATTTATTGCGTCATTTATTGCGTCATAGTTGTTTTTCTATTATCAAATATTTAAAAAGCTACACATATAACGATACTAGGTCACTCATCCAAACAATGATTATCATCTATTGAAATCGAATTATCGGATTACGTCGATTCTATTTTGGCCAATGACGGTAAATTGAGGTTCCAGCTAATGAAAATTTGTAGTATCGTTTTTTTTTGAAATAGTTTTGCCATCTACAGCGAACTATTGGATGAGGAAATTCCGCCAAATCCCCAAGATTAGACAATATTCGCTATCGTAATGACATAGTTCGATCGCATCGAAGTTAAACTTAGTAAACGATTGGCGATTGAAAGAGCGTAATAGAAATCTAACAGGACTATTTACACTGGTGGTGAACTCGGCCAAAGCGATGGACGTTTTTCGCTTCAACAAGGTACAGATATTTTGCGTTTAAATGTGAGTTTAAAGATCTGATTGAATAGTTTTTCTAATAACAATGAATGTGTTCAAAAAATAGACCAGGTTTACCGATATGTATTGACAAACCGTCGGAGTTGTTATAAAATCTCGTAACTACGGCTTTATCGAAGCCGTAGTTACAATATTTTATAACAAAACCGACGGAATACATTGATCGCGAAAAAACGTCCCTCGCTTTGGCCGAGTTCACCACCAGTGATTTAGTCGATCATTCGTTATCTTCCAAATATTCTTTCTGCCAATTAAATTTTCTCCAAACATTCCTCGGTTATAGAACTCTGTTGCTGATCACACGTTTGTTTGTGCCATTATTTACAAGTCCTTTGATGTTGTTAGTTGTACATCAACACCTCGAGGACCAAAACAACGTGTAGCATTGTTAAACATGACATTTTAACAAGCAGAGAAGCACGCTTTCTGTGAAGTACCGCAAATAATTACAATGTGAAACTCACCTGGCCGCTAACAAGGCTCAGCGGCATCACAATATGGGATACGATACTTATAATGTACTCTTCTTTCAGAAAGTAATCGCCTTTCTTAAAAAAAACAACCAAAAGCAAAACAAAACAAAACACACTTACGCACGCACACACACATGATATGATCATCTGCGTCATACATGTTGTTGTACTTCAGTATTATCATATGGAATATAGCGTCGACAATTATCATACACACTTAGAGAATAGTCATCTTCTAAATAAAGATTTGATATACAATGTTGCTAGTACATTTGTTTAACCCTTTCCCAAACGGCAAAATTCCAGGGTGATCTCTTCAAAAACTGCCACAAATGACATAATGGTTGATATTAAAGTCGGGATTTGTGTAAAATATAGCTCAGAAAATATTGAGGCAAAAGGAAAGACTGCTGGTTATCAGCAGTTTCTTCTTTTGTCTCAATGTTTTCCCAAGCCATTTCTATTAGGGACGTCAAAACCAGGTCTTGTTTGGGAAAGGGTTAAAGTGAATGACTTTAATACGTTTCGATGCCATTCCATTTTTAAAGCAATTGTAAACTGTTGCACATTGTCGAAAATTTCCAGTCTATATTTTGCGGACTGACTGATTTGACGCATCAATTTTTTTCTATTTTGGCTTAATCATTACGCGGTGCGCCTAACTCATAATTGCAAGAAAAACTACATTTATTAGAAAATAAAGTTTACCTTTAGTCTAAATTTCATCGAATACAATAATTAATTCAATTCTAATTATTACTTGAAGCAAGCGTGTGAAGCAAAAATACTGCGTGACAGTGTGCACCTCGTGTATGCATTTTATGTGCGCTGACATCTTGAAAGTAGTTATCCCAGAATGTCCAAACGAGATAGATGATAATCGACTTAGGCGATATCTATTGGTAGATATTGAACTGTTGTAGGGTTTTCATTTTTATGGCATTTGTATTGAAAATCTTTTCGCAGATCGCAATAGTCATGTGGGCCCATACGTCAAAGTTATCTTGAGTGGTTAGGCATACTACATAAGCCAAGTAGTTGATTAGTAACCCCCCGGTCCCACTGACCCGATTTCCGAAATATTCGTAGTGCCTCGGGAGAACGCATTGTCACCGATTTACTACGACTTTGAGGCGACTTTTTCCGTCCATCCAAAGATGGGGCATATAGACCATTTTGTTCCGTCACCGCAGCTCATCGCTGAGAATGTGGAGTATTCGTAGTGCATCGCCGTTATTCGGTGTCCAACGCCGAATTAAACATAGCCAAATAGGCAAAATGTGTTGCCGAATAACCCCGATATACTAACCCGAACAACAACGACTTAGTACGAGGTACACCGATTTTACCACGATTTTTGAAATCGGGAGAAAAATTTGCGCATGTTGAAATTTTTGTCCCGATTTATTTTTGATCCCGATTTGGTGCCGACTTTTATCAGGATGAACTACGAGTCTCCCGAAGTAACCCGATTTCCGGCCGATTTCTAAATTTTCGAAATCGGGATCAAATCGGGCTCAGTGGGACCGATTTCCGAAATATTCGTAGTGCCTCGGGAGAACGCATTGTCACCGATTTACTACGACTTTGAGGCGACTTTTTCCGTCCATCCAAAGATGGGGCATAAAGACCATTTTGTTCCGTCACCGCAGCTCATCGCTGAGAATGTGGAGTATTCGTAGTGCATCGCCGTTATTCGGTGTCCAACGCCGAATTAAACATAGCCAAATAGGCAAAATGTGTTGCCGAATAACCCCGATATACTAACCCGAACAACAACGACTTAGTACGAGGTACACCGATTTTACCACGATTTTTGAAATCGGGAGAAAAATTTGCGCATGTTGAAATTTTTGTCCCGATTTATTTTTGATCCCGATTTGGTGCCGACTTTTATCAGGATGAACTACGAGTCTCCCGAAGTAACCCGATTTCCGGCCGATTTCTAAATTTTCGAAATCGGGATCAAATCGGGCTCAGTGGGACCGGGGGGTAAACGGGTACCCATGTTGACAGAACACTATTTTGTTATTTGAACTTGGATATTGAAAAATGTTCTTGCGGTTTTTAGGGACCACATAAGATTTTCACCATCAAATGGCTAGTTTAAAAAGCATGCATACACTGGATATAAAAATGTTATAGGAAAAGATCATGTTTCGTGACCAAAAGTGCGAACAAGATCTTGAATCAAGCGAAGCCGTTACTTTAAGACATTAAAGATCAATGGAAGTCTCAGAGTTGTAGTTTTTGAAAATTATACAAAATATCACTGCTAGTTATTATACAGACGAGATAGGTACTTCCTGTCTATTCCAACATTACAAGAGATCTAAAGCTTGTAAAAATGTGAAAATACCATAACCAACTCGTGTTTGCGGTAGAGCTTGAAAATATCAAACGAATATAACATTTCAAACAAGCTTTCTTGACATGGCTCCCTGAGAGGTGCTTAACCCTTTCCACACTTATCTAGATTATCGACAGATATCAACATCTATCAAATTTTAGAATCGGCAGTTAAATGGATTCGTGTTTATTGAAACAACTTGTTTTATGTTTCATTTTTCATGATAAATCGGGTTTATACTATTTATTGTCATAGTTCGAGTGTTTTGTATCGCGGGTTATTGCTCATGTCAAGTAGTGCCAAGTACTAGTACATTTGTGCAGAGATGTGGAGAATGGTCTGTTGTAGAATCTTGAGAGTGCCATGGATCCAGATCGTTCTGATCCTGAGTACAGTCTAATCAACATCCATGCTCCTCTTGATTTCCAGAGCCCATCTTATATAATAATATTTATAATTGGCGCGAAAAATGCAATATTCATAAATGGATACATGGTATGTTGATCGAATTCTTAGGTAGTAGTTCGAGAGACCCTTTAGATTCCAGATAAAGAGGATGTCGTTGGTGACGTTATCATATGCCGTAAATACGGCTTATTTAGGCTGTAGTTACGGCAATTTTAAATGTGATCAACGGTATATTGTGTGTAGCATTATCATGGTCAGCAATGTCGGTCGGAATCTTAGTAAAATTGCGTTTATTTCCATCTTTTGAAGCCGGACCAATGTGTTAAGAATGTCTATAAAACTGGTCTTTCTATAAAGAGAAGTTCAAAAGACCATTCTAATCGAGCCTGCCAATCAGATAGTAAAGCAAAGAAGGTAGATATGTGTTGATAACATTGGCATAGGAAAATGTTCTCTGCTATATTTATATGATTTTACTGTGTACAGTACTGTTAAACCATTTCCCAATCGACAATATCATAGATTGGTCCATCCAGTGGGGAGTTCGGAGGTTCAAAAGACCCCCTCCCCCTCTGCAGTCATATTCATGCAGAAATTCAGTCAAAATTATGTAAAACTAGGAAAACGACACCCCTATTTGTACGTTCGATCCTCCTTCACAGAAATTGTAGATCCACCGCAGACGTCCCCAGAACACAAAAATGATGTTACGGAAAGTTTGACCCCCTCTCCCCCCCCCCCCCCCAAAAAAAAAAATGCGAAAATGGTGACCACTTTTCCCAGACACCTAAGGACTTTCTGTTTCGTGATTGAGATGTTGGGATGTGTAGTTTCTACTTCTCTTAACTTGTCCTTTGTTTGAAGCCAATAGACTCGACTAATGATATCCTTGCATGTACGAATATTGATAACTAATTGACGTCGTGATTACATAAAATACTGCGCAAACTAGATAATTATACTGGTTAGTCGCACGGACAAACTAAATTTTATATCATCGCTTTTCAACAAAAACATCGTAACTGCAGCTAGTTTAAAGCTGTAGTTTCGAGGTTTTTGTTGAAAAGCAGCGAAATGTCTGATCAACAGGTGGTTAACTTACATTTATATTCCCGTTTGTTGATGTCACGGCACAATTATCAATTACATTCTAGGCGAGTAATGCCCCGAAACAAGATCAAGGGAAACAACTCGTCTTTGTAGTTGTAAACTTGATTTTAACCCTCTTCCAAACGACAAAATATCAATGTGGTCTCATTTGTAAGCTGCTGCAGACGACAAAATCAATGATATAAAAAAGTAGGAAATTTGTAAGTTGTGGCATAGAAAATATTGAGACAAAAGGTGAAATTGCTGATGATCAGCAATTTCTCCTTTTGTCTCAATATTTTCTCAAGCATATCCTATAGAGGACGTCACTACCAGAACTTGTTTGGGAAAGGGTTAATAGAGGTGAGATACTCTAACCGTTCACATTAACTGATTAAACTTGAAAGGATTTTCATATCTCAGAATTGTTTAATTGTCGATTTATTGTTAGCACTGCGGAGTTTGGCGGAGAAAACATGAAAAATGATTGCGTTAAAACGATTTCACCTTTACGCATTTTTGCTTGCTCTTATTTATTACCAGTAAATATCTTGAAATGTCTAGACGTTTTTAGATCAGTTCTAAAACATTTGCGAAATAAAAAAGGAAGCCCTTATATCTAGCATTATTTCACCCTGGAGTTTTGTGTAGTAAAATTTCTCCTTTTCCCCAACTTTTTAATGTTTACAAGTGAGTCTGTGTGTGTTTCTTAATATTTACCAGTCTAAAATTATGTCATCGGGGAAGGGATTTAACCCGTTCCTAAACATCGAAGAATTACTCATTTTGAAAGGTATTGCAGACGAAATATCAACTGACAATAAAACATGAAAAATGTTGAGACAAAAGAAGAAATGCTGAGTTTTAGCATTTTTTCTTTTGTCTCATTGTTTTCCCAACACTTGTATGTTACGGACGTCATACCCTTTTCTCAATCATGAAACTGTTAGATATATTTGGCATGCAGTTAGTAAGATACATAAGGATGACTTTTTATATAATCAAATTATTTCCGACTTTCAGTACTATAAGTACTTTGATTATTTTCAGTTGGCGGCATGCTGTCATGGAACCCCGAAGAAAATCCATACTACTTTCATTCCAATGTTGTGTAAGTATACCTATAGTGCGGTCACGATATTATGGCAAGTGTTGACAAATTCTACCTATATAAATAAGGGGAAACGCTCTTATTTTTCAATGCGATTTTGCATGCGTTGTTTCGGATCTTGCAGGTGTGAGACACCTGCAAGATTCGAACCATCACTTGCAAAATTACAGTATCATGGAGTGCGATATTGTTGTGTTTACATAGGTAATTTTGTGAATGTGTGCCATGGTATCGTGATTGGAATATATAGTCTATCGGCTATAACTGTAGACTTGTATACAAACACTATACTAAATTTTTACTTGTTGTTGAAAAATGACGCAACACAAACCCTTTCTCTTTTGAGAACATACGAGTAAGGACATTAATTCGCTCGTATAGCTCACGATAAATTGTTTGGTAAATTTTAAAACTATATATTTGTTTTAGTGTTTGTATACAAGTCTACAGTTATAGCCGATAGACTTTACATGCAAGAAATACAATTGCTTGTTTTCTAATTTGCAAAAGAACCAGTGATTTTAGGCTAGTTATTATATCTGGTATTGGGTTAAAGTGGGTTTCGTACTCCGATAGATTTTGTCATTTTGTTTGGCTCGATTGCTACCTCCATGTTATTATGTCATAGTGTATTTGTCTGCGTAAACCTAGAATGTTATTTTTCCGGACAAAATGTTACGAATTAACCTCAGACCGATAACATTCTTTCATGTTTTTCTTTTATCGTTAATCAACTTCAAAGGGATCAGTAAAATACGACTTGACAGTTTTTGTGATTCTAGGGAAGCACTTCTAAAAGACAACCTGTTATTCCTGTACTTTATGATTCAATGAAATCGATATGATTTGGCTTATCAGTAAAAAGCTTTCTCGAAGCCTTTTGATTTTGGAAGGTGAGGTTCCTTTGATGTTTGGATGTTATTTATCTTTTACGATCTACCTGGTTATCTCTATGGTAATTTATTGCAAAAAAGCTGTAAGAACTTCAACATTAACATTTCAGTTTTCGGTTTTTGAGCCAAATTAGACGAAAGAGAGATGTTTGTTTATTGTTTGTTTATTGTTAAACTTGGATCAAAATTTAAGTGCTAATAAGTGACTCATGTCATTCTAAAATGGGGCCGTTTAATATTCCACATACCATTCGTTTTCCCCAAACACCATTGAAGACAAAATTGAAAGTCATTCAGTGTTTCCCCCAGAATAATTTGAAGCCGTAGTGGCAAATAACAAGTATTGGTAAACCTTGAAATGCATTTTGTTCATGCAAATAATTGTGAATAAAAACATAATGGGAAAAGAAGAAATTGCTCAATTTGAGCAATTTCTTCTTTTCCCATAATGTTTTTATACATAATTATTACATCTAATTTTATTAGAATGCATTATTCATCACTTTGTGACATGAATAGCGTCTTCAAAACCTATAGAAAAGCATCTTTTACGCTTTCCAAAACGGTAAAATTAGAACAAAAAATATTGAAATAAATGAGTAAGGTGCTAGTTATCAGCATTTCGTCCGTTGGCATCGATGTTTCACAATGATTTCTGTGCTACGCACGTCAAAACCAGGCCCCGGTTTCTCGAAAAACTTAAGTATATTCTCATGAGAACATGTTAAACTTCAAAGGGATACTCTCCAACGTTGAAGGGTATTCGATTGAAGTTCACATGGATTTCGTGCGATTTGAGCACGGTGCTCAGATTTGAGCATGAGAACGTACTTAAGTCTTTTCGAGAAACCGGGGCCAGGTCTTGCTTTGAAAAAGGTCAAGAACAGCAGTATGGGTCACGATCAGATTACAATTAGGAATACACTGCTCTGGAAAAAAAGATTAGCTTAAAGGCCATAACCCTTTCCCAAAACAGCAGTCTTAGAGTTGTACAATTTTAAAACGGCTAATGACCGCATAATGGATTTTAATATAGATAGAATTAGTGAACATTGTAAAAAAGAAAATATTGAGACAAAATAAGAAATTGCTAATTATTCTTTTTCAGTTTTTTTTGCAGTTTCTTCTTTTCTCTCAATGTTTCCCTAACTGTTTTACTATGGACGCCTTAATCAGACCTTGTTTTGGAAAGGGATGAGGGTTCCGTTTCCAGACCCCCCCCCCCCCCCCCAAAAAAAAAAAAAAAAAAAAAAAAAAAAAAAAAAAAAAAAAAAAAAAAAACACACCTGAAGATAAAGGCTATCAAAAACATCGTGGAAAATGAAGAAATTGCTTGTGACAAGCAATTTCTTCATTTCCCAATGTTTTCTCCTAAGAAAGAGGAAAATGTGTAAAATACAATTCACTTGAAATAATTGTTGTCTGCAACATCTTTAAATTTGGACCTGTCTAAGATTTTGTCGTCTGGTAATGTATTAACCCTTTCCCAAACGACAAATTTTAGGGTGATCCAATTTCAAAGCTGCTGCAGAAGACAAATTGTGCGTAACTATAGGTTAAATTTGTGAATAATATAGCACTAAAACATTGAGGCCAAAGGAGAAAATGCTGATTATTAGCATTTTCTTCTTTTGCCTCAATATTTTACTAAGTCTATTCCAATAGGGACGTCAAAACCAGGTCTTGTTTGGGAAAGGGTTAAAAGATTCACACACTTTCTATTCCTCCATTTCAGATATATTCCATATTGCTCCAGTGACTCATGGAGCGGAACCTCACCAAAAGGGACAAATGGCAACAGTAAGAAATCGCTGCTTTTCCCACAAAAAACTCGTAACTGCAGCTTAAAACAAGCTGTAGTTACGAGGTTTTTGTTGAAATGCGAAGAAATGTTTCTGTCTAAATTAACAAATTCGACTACATGTATTTTCCAACAACACCTTGCTTTGACGCCTTTTGCAGTAAGAGATTTGGAAAATATTGAGATGAAAGAAGAAAATGCTGAAAACAGCTTTTCTGTTGTTATCCATTTTTTTCTATGCTATGTTATACACAATTGTATTTCAACCATCATCTTTTTCTCGTCTGCAGCATCTATCAAAATGGAATAGCCTAAAGTTCTTATCATTTGGGAGATAATTGACTGTTACTTTCTCAAAATGTTGTTAAAAGTTTATTTCAAAAGTGTGGCGCGAATTAAAATGTTTGAAAAACTTTATACATACCAAGTACCACATGTTCTTTTCTACCGTCCACTCACCAATTGGATATTTTAAGAATGCCAAGCTCTTACATTAAAGGTGTACCTTTGCAGAAAAAATAAATAAAGTAGGCCTACATGTAATTCAGTCTTAATTTGTACATTTGTTATCTTAAAGTTTAACCATGGCGACAAATCTTGTCTTCATTATTTACTTCTAATGAATTTGGAATCTTTAATCACTCTAGATTCATTTCAGTACTTTCAGTGCTTTGATTTTCCATCTTTTTCAGAGTTTGCCTTTATGGGTGCCCTTATTTTAGAGCAGGTGATAAAAGATCTCATTCCGCGGGGGCTTAAACATGCCACCAAACTTATACTGACTGGTAGTAGGTAAGTTAAGGTAGCCCACCCTAATGAGATTTACGCGTCGTGATATTTCTTGAATATTCGGATACGAACCTAATCTGGCGACGTCATTAACATTAAACGATGGAATAATCCGCCGCCGAATGTTAACGACGTCGTACGAATAATTTCGACGTCGCGTGAATATCATAACAGGTGGACTACCTTAATAGATTCATTTCGTTTAAACATGCATCCAAACTTATAGGTGACCCGTCAAGCTAAAAGGGACCTAATCGAAAGTGTGAAAAATATCGACCCTAGTCAGTCTGCGCAGTCCACGCAG
Source organism: Fragum sueziense (assembly GCA_963680895.1). Taxonomy (NCBI): domain Eukaryota; kingdom Metazoa; phylum Mollusca; class Bivalvia; order Cardiida; family Cardiidae; genus Fragum; species Fragum sueziense. The sequence continues at coordinate 21,777,062 of OY804595.1, read as the reverse complement.
CCAGACTAGGGTCGACACTTTTCACTTTTATGTAATTTTCTAAATCTAGAATGTTTCCCTATCTTTCTATATGTTCATTTTGCGCATACGGGACCTGGTTGACCTGTGCTGGGTCTGACAAGCTTGTCAAATTTTGGATTTTTGGAGTTCGGATAAGGTCCCTTTTTAGCGTGACGGGTCACATAATCCTACTGTTTTATATTTGGTCGTCAATATCTTCTTGGCCATCACCTGATCTTTTTTAAGATTCAGTTAATCTCGGACGAATTTCCACACTCTCTGCTTCAAACCATTTTCAAGTCGGTCACGTATCAAAGAATTGTTGAAGATTGTCTGCATTTTTTGTGTCGTGTGATTTCTCGTCGTAGATATTGGTTCTCATAAATCTAGAAAAGATCACTAACTATCTTTCCAAGTAAACTAATGGTATTTGATTTTGTGCTAAAAAAAGATTGAGTTTACCGTTATGTTTTGATAAAACGTCGGTGTTGTTATAAAATATCGTAACTACGGCTTGATTCAAGCCGTAATTACGAGATTTTGTAACAACATCCACGAAATACTATTTGTTTGTCCGAAATTACGTCACGTTTTTCATGATAAAAATCGTTCCCTATTGATAGAAATTAGCATACAGCACATGTAAACTGTTTTCCACATAATGTTTTTTGTCAACAACTCTGATTAAAATCCGGTGCTTTCGAACAGTAAAATCTGACATACAAGGGGTCATCTTCTGTGACATTTTCTTCTGACCAATCAAATAAACGCCTTCATGATTCTGAAAGCGTTTTAAACCAAAAACTATGTCACGATGACATCACATTTTAGTGCAGAACCATGTGCTTGTATGTGCTTGCCATGGACATTACATATAACAAGTGATTTGATAAGTTAGACTAAATATAGGCCTATCCAATTTCGATTTTTCCAAACTAATAGAAGACGACCCCTTACTGGTGGCTGTCAGCTGTTACTTGAAGTTAACCCAGTACCACACAATGACTCTTTTTGACTCCCCACAAAATGATGGCCCCGGAAAACATCGTGGAAAATGAAGAAATTGCTTGTGACAAGCAATTTCTTCATTTCCCACAATGTTTCCCATCCAAAAAGACCTATAAATTAAATATTCCATTCACTTGAAATTGTCGTCTGCAGACTCTTTCAATTTGGACCAGTCTAAAATTTGCCGTCTGGTAATGGGTTAACACCGGATTAGAATCAGATTACCTTCCACATGTTTTTGAAAATAAATTTCAGTGCCGGGAGTACGGGCGTCCTCATAAACCTGGACAGGGTGGCTAACACCGGATTGGAATCAGTCTATCTTTCAAATGTCACTTTATAAAATAAATTTCAGTGCCGGTGGTACGGGTGTCCTAATAAACTTGGACAGGGTGGCTAACCAGTTATCCGAGTTGGCACCGGAAGTAGAGGTGCGCGGTATCGCGGACTCCGGCTGGTTCCTGGACTTTCCGCAGTACAGAAGTAAAGACTGTCTCGAGGCGCTGTCTTGTTCACCTGTAGACGGTATAAAGCGGGGAATCAGGTGATACAAATTTTCATTCTCTATTATTTGAAAAGTTAGATCTACTTAGTATCCGTAACAATTTTTATGGTTGGTTCCTGGATTTTCCGCAGTACAGAAGTAAAGACTGTCTCGAGGCACTGTCTTGCTTTCCTGTAGATGGGATCAAGCGGGGAATCAGGTGATACAAATCTTCATTCTCTATTATTTGAAAAGTTACTTAGTATCCTTAACAATTTTTATGGTTGGTTCCTGGATTTTCCGCGGTACAGAAGTAGAGACTGTCTCGAGGCACTGTCTTGTTTTCCTGTAGACGGGATCAAGCGGGGAATCAGGTGATGCAAATCTTCATTCTCTATTATTTGAAAAGTTACTTAACCCTTTCCCAAACAAAACCTGGTGTTGACGTCCCTAATAGAAATAGCTTGGGAAAACATTGAAACAAAAGAAGAAACTGCTGATAACCAGCAGTTTCTCCTTTTGCCTCAATATTTTCTGTACCATATTTTACACAAATCCTATCTGTAATAACATCCATTTTGTCATTTGTGACAGTTTTTGAAGTGGATTACTCTAAAATTTTGTCGTTTTGGAAAGGGTTAATATTCGTAACAATTTTTATGGTTGGTTCCTGGACTTTCCGCAGTACCGAAGTAAAGACTGTCTCGAGGCGCTGTCTTGTTCACCTGTAGACGGGATCAGGCGGGGAATCAGGTGATACAAATCTTCATTCTCTATTATTTGAAAAGGTACTTAGTATCCGTAACAATTTTTATGGTTGGTTCCTGGATTTTCCGCAGTACAGAAGTAAAGACTGTCTCGAGGCGCTGTCTTGTTCACCAGTAGACGGGATCAAGCGGGGAATCAGGTAAAACAAGTGCATGTCATATTGCGATGCAATACAGGAGTCCCCCACCGGATAACAAAAAGTCATTTCTTATAACTTTATATCTCCTATTTACTAGATCTATAATTATATACAACGTTTGAAGTTGCTAGAACTTAAGGTTTTGGACAATATGTCCAGAACAAAAATATAAGGGTAAAAATAACAAAGGGCAACAACTCAAAAAGTGGGCGTAACAGAGTAATAGTTCTTAAACATGACACTTCTCATCAATGACATCTGTAAGTGTACAAAGTTTGAAGTTGCTAGCACTTATCGTTTAGGAGATATATTTAGGACAAGAATGTAAGGGTAAAAACAACAAAGGGCAATAACTCAAAAAGTGGGCGTGGCAGAGCAGCGGTTCTTAAAGATGACACTTCTCTTCAATGAGATCTATAAGTGAACAAAGTTTGAAGTTGCTGGCACTTAAGGTTTAGGAGATATATTCCGGACAAAAATGTAAGGGTAAAAACAACAATTGGCAATAACTCAAAAAGTGGGCGTGGCAGAGTTACATTTCTTTAACATGACACTTCTCCTCAATGAGATCTATAAGTGTACCAAGTTTGAAGTTGCTAGCACATATGGTTTAGAAGATATGGCTCGGACAAAAGTGTGACGGACAGACGGATGGACGGACACGCCAACATTTCAGGATTAAGTGGTATTTTCTTTGATCTCTATGAAGAAAAGTACCACATAAAATGGCATGGTTTAAGTGTAATTGTTCTTATTTCATATAAATTTTGGACGGATTGAACCACATAAACCCCCGGACGTTAGCCCGGACGGACGGACGGACAGACGGACGGAATCGGGCAAACCTATAGCCCCCCAACCGGTAACCGGTGGGGGACTAATAACTCTTCTTAGACTGGTATCCGTTGTATAAACGGTATATAGAATACGTAGTAGTATTCAGGGGCGGTAACCAGTCTTAACTCTTCTTTGTTTACATGAACCATTCTTGGAATCTCAGACTGCTCTAATATAAAAACAGTTGCACAAATTCTGTTAAAATAATATGCAACCTTTCGATAACTTAACAAGCACGTTTGTCATTGAATTATAGTCGGAAAAGGAAAGAAATTACTCGAAACATGAATTTTCTATCTTTTTGTACTACAGAGTGTCCCAAAAAACGGAACCCTAATTTAAAGTCAAATATTTCAAAGCGTAAGCAAAAAATCTAATTTTTGAATTTGCAATACGGAAGATACATTATTTTTGCACTTGTGTTCCAAATTTCACTTAAAAATATGCATCGATTCCAAAGTTATAAGCAAATTAATAATGACACTAAAAACCGATCTGACATGATATTGATTTTTGTGTCTTGTTTGTTCGCGAAAGCGCACTAACAGTCAACTAATGAATTCTGTACCGTTGTACATGTATGTACCGATTTTCTCAAAATTTGATATGTACACGTTCTGTACCTTCAAATTGAGTCCATAGGGTGGTTGTTTGAATTAATTTCAAATTATTATGTGATTCATTTTACATGGCGCAGTTTTAACTTTTATTTTCATAAATTACAAGCTTGGTATGCTTCCTAAAATTAGCCCAGTCTTAATTTTCTTGCATAGTATACATTTCTGTGGACTATGATTTAATTCTTTTTGGTGAATTTTGTGTTATTTGTGTTTTGCAAAAAGGTCAGTGTCAGGTTAAATGAAACCCGTAATACTTTAAATTGAGCGGTGACCGGCATGTTGGTCAGGAATGAAATAAGTACCTATGGTTATTATTCATGAGTATGTGATGCACTTGGATATTTTGTTTGTATTCAGTTTAGTTACATCGCAGCTCGCAGCATTAGCAGTTTATTTATTAGCAAAAAAGATGAAATGAAAATGCACTATTGTGAATACAATGTTTCAAAATCATTTTTGTATTGTATTGAATATTTTAACCAATTGTATAGCGTCAATTTATTCAATGAGTGTAGGCGCGCGCTGCAAAACGAAAAGATCGATATCGTGTTAAAATGGTTTTCCGGGTATATTCATTTTAATGTCAATATTTTCAAAACTAATCATTATTTTTCAACCAAATTTTAACTGCTAATAGAAAACTGTCGTTGCTATTGCATATGTAAATTTGGTGGAGAAATATTGCCTGATACATGAGAAATGTACTTTCAAAAATGGGTTCCGTTTTTTTTGGGACACTCTGTATAGGCCTATTCCAATGGCTGCATTCACTTCAAAATGATTTTGTTTGAAAGTTTTGGCATCAATTGATGAACGCGGGACTAGATTTTCACTTCGAATTAAGCAAAAGATCGACTGAACCGATGTCGACTGTCAACTGTACCAAATTAGTGATAAAACAGAAAACAACAATGACGAAGCGTAGTTTAGACAAATGAGCCGTGATCTGAAAAACGTCCTTTATGGCATTTTTAAAAATTAAGTTTCAAGATCAGCCTGTTGTCAAATGCAGTTCAATATGCATCTATGATGCTCTCTTTAAGTTTCTACAGGTCACGAAGAAGCTATTAGAGAACAACATGGATCCTGATCAGACTCTGCGTATGCACAGGCTGATCTGGATCTTTGTTGGGCTCAAAAGCCTTATGGGACATTTTTCCAGATCCTGGCTCAAATATATAAAAAAAACACTATTTGAAATTAATTTCCGTTTATAACTGTATTTTTAGACACGATCAAAGAGACAACATTATCCCTTTCCCAAACAAGACCTCCTTTCGACGTCCCTAATTGACCAAACGCCGACTGTCAACCAAAACCATCGATTAGCCAATGGGCGATCAGAAAAATGTCATGCCCCAATTGTTCTTCGTTGCACGTGTTATTGTATCGATTTATCGACTAACTATCAAAACAATCGACATGCCAATGGCAAAGAATTTTGTGCTAACAATAGACTATGTTTGACGTTATGTTTCGTTAAACCGTCGGTGTTGTTATAAAATCTCGTAACTACGGCTTAAATCAAGCCGTAGTTATGAGATTTTGTAACAACACCTACGAAATACTAATTTGTTTGTCCAAATTTACGTCACGATTAACTGGATAAAATCGTTCCCTATTAACGATCACATTCCCATTGTTTGTCCTAAATTCTATGCTGGGCGGAGCGATCTCTCGATTGGCGTTTGGCTTTGAAAAGCACTACAAGAAAAGAAGAAACTGTTGATAATCTGTTATTCAGCTATGTTTCTCCTTTTCTTCTTTCAGAATGTTATGTCTTTGGACACACATATTTCTCAGCTTTATATTATCTTTTAATTTGGCCTACCTTGATATTTGTATCGGTTTGGAAAGGATTTAACAATATTTTATCAAACATAAAACAAAAAACTTAAAGATTTTAAGAAAAACCCTACTTATTAATTATTGCATATTCATCGTGTAATGAATGGGACAGAAGTCACTTGAAAGGCTACCGTTATTGACTTGTTAATTCTGGTCTCCCTTTGATCACAGCCGACAGTCGTTTGATCTTTGTTGTACGTAGATTAATCATATCTAATTGATATCCACAATTTAACCCGTTACCAAACGACAAAATTTAGACCTGTCCAAATACAAAAATATTGCAGACGGCAATTCAAAGTCAATGAAATTTTACATTTTGTTTTGTCTTTTGGGGTAGAAAACATGGTGGTAAATGAAGAAATTGCTTGTCAAAAGCAATTTCTTCATTTTCCATGATGTTTTGCAAAAGCCCTTATTTTGTAAGGAGTCAAAAAGAGTCCCTGTGTTGTAATGGGTTAACGCTTTCTTTCTGCCGTTGGCTATATGTAGTATGGTGTATGTAGTCCACCGAAATAAAAATACGAAAAATAAGAAAATACCAAACTCAACTACAGAAACCAAGTCTTGAAAAATTAATTGTTGGTCGTTTTCCATTGACGTCTTTCTTTAATCCTTTCCCAAAAATGAAATTACCCGGGAGATCTTGAAGACTGCTGAAGACTACGGTATGAATGCTGATATGTATATGAAAAACGATGAAATCATTGAGGGAAAAGAAGCAAATGCTCAATATTTCCGCTATGGTTTTCCATTATGGACACCTCTCGTATTTGACCTTATGAAAATCAACTGTAAAATAATCAGTTTCAATAAGGGTCTGTATAAAATTTAAAAGAATGAGTCGATATTCTCGCCAATTCAAAATAATCATTACGTACCGATAATAGGGAACGATTTTAGCCATTCAAACGTAACGTTATTTCGGACAACCAAAAGTATTTAATCGGAGTTGTTATGAAATCTCGTAACTATAATCGATTCATTATTAAACGAGAATGATTACCGTTGAATTGGTCTATGAAAACAACTGAAACTTTTCTCGTTTAACTTTGAACGTATTATAAGGCTTGATTCGAGCCGTAGTTACATGTTACCACAACAAAGACTATTACTGTAAACCCAGTCTATTTTAGCATAAAATCCATTGCCATTATCAGATGGGCCCGGAGTCCAGAATGACCCTCTTATTTGTTTGTAACACCAAGATAGGCAAGGAATGTTGAAGGGTATAGGATATCTACTATCAGCTATCTAGGGGGTCTCGCTACAGGGTCGCCAAGTTTGGCCATTGATGTGTTTATAATAGGGAAAACAAAAGTTGCAACATACGGAAAGGGCCCACGTCTAGTGCAGAAAGGTGTATAGTCCACAATATATGACATGTCAGAATATCTGTACCTAATAGCTAGAGATGTTCTGCAAGGTCATTTGTCGAGACATATAAAATGCTAAAATCGAGTTAAAATTTGGAAAAAATTCGCCCAATTGAATTTGAGACCAACATGGACCCGGGTCTACCGGTCCCATGGGCTTCTTCATAACCACAGTGGCATTAGTAATAGAAAGGTGGTTTTTTGAATCCTGATCGATCAAACAACAGGCAATGACAATCTGATCCCGTCCCACGATGATCTCAAATGATACAGACGCCATTTTATTATTGCAAAATTTAACTCACTTAAAATAAAGAACACAAAAATACAAAATGGGCCACCAACATCAGTGGTTGATCCAGAGGTTGTTTCGGGGTTCAAACTAACCCCATATAAAGCCTGGTTATTTCCTTTTCATATTGATATTCAGTCAAATTTAGGTAGGGAAACGACCTCCCTACAACCCATTACCAAACGACAAAATTTGGGCTGTTCCAAATTCAAAGATCACGCAGACGACACGTTCATGTGTATGAAATTTATTTTTTTTTCGTCTTTTTGGGTAGAAAAAATTGTGGGAAATGAAGAAATTGCTTGTCACAAGCAATTTCTTCATTTTCCATAATGTTTTCAATAGCCTTTATCTCTTGAGGAGTCAAAAAGAGTCACTGTGTGGTAATGGGATAAGTATGTTCGAAACCCCTAATGAGAAATCCTGGATCCGTGGCAGATACATAAACTCAAGACATTTGCATTGGCAATATCTTCTTAAGGCGCTCAATTAACAGAATTTGCCGACGAAAACGAAGTTGTCCCGTGATTTTGGTGCACTCTTTTATTGGCATGTCTTATGTATTGTGTTCTTTTTTGTATTCTTAGAATATTCATAACGTATTACCTACGGTATTTTTCTATTTTTGCACTCACTCGGTCATTCATTCGGTACTCGTTATTTATTCGGTACTACAAGCCACCTGGCAAAGACCCACTAGCAGGTTGAATGATGATAAAGAAGGATGTGAAAATGTTTTCCTTTGATCAGTGAAAACCTGGGGTTTGTCAAAGGTAACTAGCTTGGACACCTGTATGGCAAATGAGTCAAACAATAATAATTGATGTGGATGATTTTGACCTGTCACGCTAAAAGAGACCTTATTGGAAGTCTGAAAAGTATCGACCATAGTCAGTTTAAGCATACTGCGCAGACTGACTAGGATCGAAACTTCTCACTCTTAAGCTATTTTCTTGATCTAGGTAGTGCTTCATTTCTTACCATGTGTTCGTTTTCATACAACAGCGAGTCGAACTCCATTGAGTTCGGTCCGTTTTAACATATATGTATTTGTTTTAATGAATTCCTAGAAAGTCCCGTTTAGCATGACGGGTCACAAACATTTGTGCTTTGGTGTGAAAAATGAGTTTTTATGACATTTGAGAAAATCATAGACCAAGATCAGTGTGTAAACAGTTTCCCTTGTAACTTCTTCGTAACTTGTAACAATAATTGTAGGAAAGCAGCAAGTCGATGGCACAGTGTGAAACAGTTTTAACTGCCTATATGTTTATAGGCAGTTACAACTGTTTTGCGCTGAGCAATTGAAGTGTCCTGGTCAGCCGATATCTTAGTGTAAGCTAAGGTGGGTCCGTTCTTCTCTTAAATATGATAATAGGGAACCCTTTTCTACCGATAGACTTATATTCGTTTAATAAACATTTTCCAAAACACGGAAGTCTTTTAGCGTCAGTATAATTATGTTCGAGGTTTGGAAATATCGAAAGAAAATGGCGATTTTTTAAATGGCATACAATCGGTATTCATTTGATTTATGTACCTCACCATAACGCTTTATTGTGTTTTTCAATTTGCATATTTTGAGATATCTCGCCTTATCCACAGAGCTCCCGTGTCAATCAAAATGTCTTATTGTTTCAAGAGGGATCTGCATCCTGGATCTGGCGGGCTTGCCGGATACGTGTATTCAATTGTGTGGTTTTGAAAAAAAAGCTTGCATTCGGAAAAAGAAATACTGACTAGGCTAGTTAGGTTCATTTCAAGCAATATTTCAATATTTATTTTGTTGTCTTCAGCATCTGTAGACCTGTGTCACGGTGGGTAACCCACGTGACTCTTGGGGAGCGTTCACACCAAAAAATCGTCCGCTTCAATGTATGTTTTGTTTAATTTCTCAGCTTATACGCTATTGATTTTGATGAGATAAAGTGCACGGAACGCGCCTTTGAGAGGGCTATTCTCGGCTTTAATTCACTCTGCTCCAAATCCAGTGGTTTCTTCAAACATTCTAACCAAAGTTTTTTAAGTGCAAAACGAAAGTGGGAAGCGTTCACATGCACCAAAAAAACTTTGGCTCGTATGTTTGAACAAACCATGGGATTCGGAGCAGAGCGAGTTACAAACGGGAATGGCCCTCTCAAATGCGCGTTCCGTGCACTTTATCTCGTCAAAATCCGTAGCGTATAAGCTGAGAAATTAAACGAAACATACATTGAAGCGGACGATTTTTTCGGTGTGAACGCTTCCCAAAAGTCACGTGGGTTACCCACCGTGTGTGTGTTAGCAGTGTCGTCTGGCAAAGGGTAATTCAAAAAGGATCACGGCCATTCACGAAATTGACAAAGGGATATAACTTGTACTGATAATTTAGAGATATGTATAAGAATAGTTATCTTTCTTTGACTCGCAATTTTGTTTTGATATGCTGCTTGCAGTTACGAGGTTTCTGTTGGAAATCGACCATAACCACTCAACAATACCAACAATTTGTCGTCCATGTTGCAGGTTATGGTCGGGTACAAGAGTCGTGTATGGCGCAATATCCGGAATCAGAACACTGAATTCAATACTCAAGAGCAACATAAATAACACTGTAATAATCTTGCCTCTTGTCGTCAATGTTTCAGGTTATGGTCAGGTCGGGTACCAGAGTCGTGTATGGCGCAATATCCGGAATCAGAACACTGGAGGTGTTACTTCGGCTACAGAATGTACTCAACTCTCAAAAGTAAGAGAACATTCCTCTTCTTACAAGCAAAAGACGTATATCATAGCAGCCAAGCTTAAAAATGGGGGAATAAACGTTTCAGTCTCTGTAATGCAAGTTTAGGCTTAACCAGGTTATGAAAATCCTAATACGAAATAGAGATTTCAGAGTTTGGAATGTCAGAAATACACGTGACTGAATTGACCAATCACGACAGCTATGATTGGTCAACTCAATCGAAAGCTGCACAAAACTTACATCCAGCGTTGACATGACGTGTTGCGTTAGACAGTCATGTACTATGATAAATTGTGGTATCCAGAATTTCAACATTCAACTGTCTTAAACATTTTAGTACGACGAGGGCTATTTTTCTTCTCGATTTCTTTACAGCCCCTCTCTATGTAATTCAGCATTTATTTGATGAGGCGCAGATACTGGTGGACAATGTATTTGAGCAGTCCCAGATCAGGAGCGATCACTCTGCCGCACTCGTTACGGAGTCACAGTGGCAATATCTATATAAACTCGGACAGGAGGTCCGGAAAACACTCGAAAATGTGTCGTAAGTATTGTAGAAACTTTTATAACTAATAATATTGTTATGCATTGATTCAGACGCACTGTCACGAAAAACAAAGAAACATGCATTTCACAGACGATTTTTTTTTATTTTTCCAAACTTCAATGTTAAAAACGTAATGGATTTGTGTAAACTTTAGCATATGAAATGGTAAGACAAAATGATAAAATGCTGGTTATGAACATTTACTTCCTCTGCCTTATACACTGTATTTCCCAAACCACTCTCAATTCGTAAAACTACATATTGTTATATCGTCGGTGTAAATGCAAAACCTCGTATGTCGATTCTTGCGATTGTCAAAGTACAAAATTTAATTTGTATGTCCAGTTTAGACAATTCTCGCAGGTTTTGAGATATTTTACCAATCAGTATCAATGATACATTATTTATGAACAATATGTCCAAATTTGAAGTAAAACATTTCAGTTTTGGAAAAGTTATTGTTATTACAGTTTTTCCCTCCCCTTTGAAATTTTCCACGAGATACGAGGTTCTGCATTTACAACGACGATATGTAAAATAAAACTCATATCCTGTTTTTTCAGGTCTGTATTCGCTCCTTCCTGCCTTTCTCACGAAGTTCTGATGAGATCGGACTGGTTTAACGTCAGTATCAAAAACATCAAATTGGGCCAGTCCATTTATTGTTGGGAGAATAGCTATAGATATGACAAATGTATTATGACGACGAAAAAAGTCAAGTAGGTACCGTTTTTCTCATTTACGAGGGGTAACTCGCGGAAATGTATAGGTATTTGTCTTTAAAACCATGCCAAAATACATTGTTTTGTACATATTTTCTGCAGAAATATATGTTTGTATTAATTGTGCTAATCAAGGGATAATTTGGTGACGCGTTTTTGAGTTGTGATAGTCATGGTAACCTCATTTTAGAAAAAGCGCCCCAAAATACTATAGGCTTTTTTTAAAAGAAATCGGGATGGCTTATCATTGCTAAAATACAGAAAAAGATGTTCGACTTCACAGTGTATAGTCCACTGTCCGCACTAACTTCCGCTTGCGAGTAAGGAAACGAGTCGATGTTTAGATTGTAACCAAAGAAACAGGTAAATAGTTAATTATAAAATGAAAAATGAATGAAATTTTACATGCATATGCTGTACGTACATAAACTAGCTTATTTACTCAGTTTATTCTTTGAGAAAAGCTACATTTTCAGACGAAACGCGATTGCTCACGAAAATTTTTCGAAAATGTCACATTCATTGATTTCCAACATCGATTTCAAAGCTTTACAACTTATATACGAGCACATACTTTTGATATTTTGAAGATATACCATCTTAGCCCCGGAAAACTAAAGAATAACAGACATGAATGCATTGGTTTAAGAAATATCGACTATCAACCGCCACTGGTGTTGTCGTCTCACTGTACGGTTGCTTGCTCAATCTGTGAAAGCTTTAGTCCGGTTGCATGCGATATCACTGTACGGTTACATGAGAGCTCAGTAGCATTTTCTTGTCATAGAATTATTATGAAAATAGTTTTCAGGCATTTATTTTTCATATGAATATTTGAAAATTGATATGAGAACCTTTGCATAAAAGAACTGTTTAAAAAAGTTGATTCTAGCTTTGTTAATTTCAAAAATGCATTGAAACGATACATTGCATCTATAATTTATATAATTCTCTAGTTACATAGTCTCAATAGAACAGCTTTGAAATAGAACACCAGTTTGATGTTTTTAGATGTAATATGACAAAAAACCTATATAACTGACTGTGTTTCAGATTATGGGTGAATCTTTTGTTAAAGATAGGCTAGACGAAAATTTCATGAAGAAGAAGTAGGTAGGAAAAGAAAATTATCGCAGTACTGCTGAGAGACTGAGACACTTAAAAAAGGCGTTAAACCCCATTCATTCCATCTTCATGCTCATGTGTTAGCCAAAGAAAGCCAATCTGTTTCAAAGATCAAACATAAATAAAGATAACCTATGATCAAAGACCGCAGAATTGTTTTCCCTCTGCAGTCTTTTTCCATAGCTTCGACCGTACGGAGTTCTATTTGGTGATTTTTTATTTGTTTGACATAAACGGATGTTGTATCATAACAACAAAGGTCCATAGCATGATGTACCAATGTGATAAGTGATACTGGGAACTGGACATCTAGAGTTTTCAAAATGGTCTTGAATGTGATCATTTGAGCTTCCAGGTGGAATTAAGGCAACGGAATTTTTGTTCTAACTACAGAATGAAACCATTGCATGGTACAAATCTAAAAGGCAGTCGAAAACCTTAAAATGAAATAGCACATATAAAATTTAGCAAAACTTTTGTTTGTGTTTTTAAAGCCTGGTGAGAAAAGCAAATAAAATCAAAATTACAATCTGGGAGCCAATGAAAATACAGCCATGATTAAACTTACATGTTTTCCTTCCCAAAACTATGTACAGAATTACGGACTGTTCGAAATTCAAAGGGGATATATCAGACAGCATAATTGAAAATTCTTTGTAATAGAAGGAAAAGTGAAATACAGGTAATCAGTAGTTGTCTTCCTTTTTCTCAATATTTTCCAAATTTTAGGTTGCATTTAAAGGCGCCTGAGTATGCAAATGGATTCACGCTTGAACTGTTAATTATAAATGTAAAGGGTTGATAAGGGTTGACAGACGACCTTGAGGGAGGCCAAATTGCATGAAACAGATAGATAATATTGAAAGGAAGTTGCATACCAAATTTGAGCTTTGTTTGTCAAGTTCTTTTGGAGAAAAGGCATGTGTTAAGTTTTCGGACAGACAGACGAACGGACGGACAGACAGACAGACAGACAGACTTACACGAGTAAAACATCATACCTTCGATCTTTCGATACAGAGGCATAAAATGAGTATGACTTCACAAGCAGCTCTTATTTGTTGATAGTCTTCATTTTCAGGTTTTGTTTTTATTTGTCAGGATGTTTAATAATCATTTGGTCTATCAATTCACAAAACTGGTTCGAGTCAAATCACAATAGATGCAATATGTTTCCATGTTTATTCTCAACCTACAAAAAAAGAAATGTTATATTAACCACGTGTTTGTATAGCGCACTCTGTCTCCCATATCAATTTAAGTCCAAATTCAACATGAAATTAACTTCGAAAATATGCAAATTTTGTATAAAAAAGATCATTTAAGATTATGGAATCATTTTGTAAACAAAATAAAACATGTTTATAAATACAAAACGTTGCATTTATTTTACAACTTTGGGTTATTTACCCACTCCTAAAAAACTTCAATGCATTGTATATAAAAAAAAAATTATATATATGCAAATTTAGACATCAAAGTCACCATCAATCGCTGTTCAAAAAGAAAAATATACAAAATTACAATACATTTTGCTCTCAAGCAACCGTGAATGATTTATGGTTGTGCTCGAAAGCAACCGTACTATGAGGTAGCAAGCAACCGTGCAGTGAGCAGGCAACACCAGTGACAGTTTTTTAGTTGATATTTTTTAAACTGATGTTTTAACACACTGTATCGTGTAATATTTGGGAACGTAGATGAATATTCTTCAATGTATTAAAAGAATTTGTTCTTATACTAGATATTAAGCGTTGAAGTCTTTGTTCGGAGTCAATCAAAATGACGATTTGGAGAAAATTAAGTGAGCAAATGCATTTTCGTCGGAAAATAGAGTTCTTTCCGTAGATATACGCCAGGAATGATAATTGTTCATATACCTGCCACCATAATACGAGATAAATCCAACACGATTCATAGAGAATAGATGGTTCATGTCTTGGATGGGTCAAGTTTATTTGGTAAGGCGGAGGAATTTATCTGGCGAACCGAAGGTGAGCCTGATAAATTCCGCAGCCGAGCCAAATAGACTTGACCCATCCAAGACATGAAACATATATTCTATTTATCCTGTTACAACCTTAAAACGATTTAGAATTACAGAAACATATTCATTATAAGCCATTGAAATCAATCAATTATTTTTTTTACCAGCGATGTCACCTTTTCAAAATTTTTGAATGCGCAAACGTTTGATGAGCGTCAGAAAGTAATCCGCGTGTAAAATATCCTTTCCCATCAACATTTTACAATTTTATCGAGGTAAAAACAAGCAATTTATATTTAAATTTTCAAATATGATAACCATGCAGTGTAAATTCAATTTAACAAAGAACTAGAAGGTGACTCGAGTCGACGACTCAGCCTTGACCTGGCCATTTCTTTGTGTGTGGATAGGGATTTGAAGGATCCGTATCGCTTTCAACAAAAACAGATTCAACGTTTAAATTAAAACTCGAAAAGGTCAAACTATGAAAAGAACATGAAGCGCCTACCACAAATCACTCAGTTCAGCTATTCGTCCCAACTTTAATTTCCTCAGTCCTGGATTTAGCTGTAAACTCTAACATGTTTTGCACCTTCTCCGATGTCGTCCATTTTTAGACAGTCTCCAACGAAGCAAGCTTGTGTTGTGCGTGGCAATGAAGACATTATTTCAAAATAACGATAGCCTGAGGTGTAAAAAAAGGTACTACAGATGTTTTGAAATACAATAACATACCATCGATCTCTCCTCCTCCTGTAAATCCAAGCCCTTCCTTGTTTTTCCTGCACTGTCTTGTTGTAAACAAACATCGCTTCGATTCCCAGACAACAACGGGTGTATTACGTCATCTAAACTTTGATCTACGTCATCGATTTCTAAGATTTAGGTCAAAATTCCAGGGGCGGATTCTGTTAGTGGGGCATTTGGTCCAAATATTTAGACAAGGGAATGGAAAAGTTTCATCTGTGCTTTTTATTTCTCGTTTTCTGTAGACCACTTGCTTCGGATTACGAGTAAACCTAAACTTGGAGTTTTTTTTTGTAATTTCGGGGCCAGAATGTTTGTTAAATACGCAGAATTATTTGATTGGGATGATTTTTGCTATTCAAAAGAGACGACTTTGCGAACAATTTGTGTAAGTTTTGTTACAAAAACGGGGATTTCGAGATCGACGCCAATAGGACAAGATTGAAAGTAGTTTCGGCAGACCACGTGATCATGTGGCATAATAAAGCATGTCACGTGATAGGGGGTATGATAAATAGTCCGTGGGCTGGCTACACCCTAGGCCCCCCCCTACCGGGATTTTATGACACCTATATCATTGTAAAGCTTGATGAATTCCCTTTCAAATGCAACTTGTTGTTTGATATATAAGTGCTGGATAAACATATGCGGAACGATTGATTATCTCCCCTTGAATTACAAAAAATACTTGTTTATAACTCACCATATACACATTCATGGGACCCAAAATAACCCAAATTTAAGCGCAAATGACCAAAATGCTTATAGATTTTATCAATTCACATTTTAAATAGTAAAAGATAATTTCACACCAAAATTAGCACGAATTATGCCCCTTGAAAATGTAAAACAAGAGAAAAATAGTATAGATATTGACTTTGGTTATATTTACTTTGCATTTGGAAATCATTTTCACAGCGAATAGTTGCTATAATTTGTATTAAAGTGTTTATTAGATGCCTTGTAATAAAAATCAAAGTGTTGACTATCGACATCCTAGGATATACTCGACATTTCAAATGATTTTCAAGATGGCCGCCGCAAAATGACCACTTGACCAAATATCGAAATATCACTGCCCTATAATTTGCTATCATGTTCTGTATGTAAATGAGATCATTTCTTAGGAAAATTGAGTATAATAAATCTAAAAGAGTGTTGTCATGCTTATAATAGCCTTTTTTGTCATCCTTTTTTTAAATTTTCAAAATGGCCGCCAAAATCTCAAATATACAAAAATGATGTAAATGTTTTTCATTTCTGCAAATCTTCTGCACTTAATACTGTATTTTCAAATGTATTTCAATTTCTTATTCAAACTACATGATTCAACAAGTTAATAAATGACATAACCTTGAAAATATATATTTCCAGAACGGTCATAATTACCGTATAAATGGTAATAAATCCCCATTCCCATAAATCAAGATCCAAATTGATTATTTTCTAGGAGAGATAAACATTTTCCCTCTTTGACCGAAACCATGCACCTGATTCTTTGATAATGAATCTACATTGGAGTATGTCATTTGCATCTTTTTGCATGAAGGTTTTAAGTCTAACATGGATAAGGTACGCTTTGGATAATAGGGGTTATAGAGGGTATAAAGACAGTAAGGCTTATTTTGGTCATAAAGCGTTTAAGCTCTCTTTTGTGGGATGGATATTTTGCCACGCTAAAATGGCTTCTTCACTGTTAATTTACATTACATAATAATACAATACAATAATATGTATTTTATGTAATCTGCCTTAATGCTCAAATACGAGCATGGGTCAATGGATAACTGACTTAACCTTTTTATGTTTAGATCTACATCTTTTCTCTTAAAATACTTTCCACCCAGGCCTATGCGCTTTGACCAAACGATATGACCGTAGCAGTTGAAAAAGGAGTTAAACTCAAATTAATCAATGTTAATGGTGGTCAAGTAACATCAGTCCAGAAGTAAAGAAGTCCGAGAACTTTCCAAAGAACCACACCTAAACTGCATTAATAACTTTTTTCATGAGACTTAAAATTGCAACCCTTCATATCCCTTTTAAGAAAGAAGTCGATGGCAGCAAGGTCATGTGGATAGGAAGAGTGTGATCTAAATTGATACCCATTTTTCTCGACAGCATCCATTGTACTTTGGCAATTGTGTTCTAATGTAATTTCCTGTTGCAAGAAGTGGTCACATTTTGAGTATTTGCCACAACGTTTCTCACGCATGGTCTGCTTCAGATTGTCTAGCAACTTGGCCCCAAAACATTGAATACCGAACCTTGTCTGTAAAATATTGAATAATTTTCTTGGCCTTTGGGATTCCATACCAACATACCTAGGACTCTGGACATTTCCTCGTTCATAAGAATGCAACAAGTACTGATAATCTCTTTGTCATTTGCTTATCGTTGAGGAATTTTAGACCCAACATTCTGTAAGTTTGTGCATCCTTTTGCGATCAAGCAATATCTTGAAAAAGATAATGCATGGACAATTTCTTACTTTAATTCGCTCATCAAGTATACCAGATCTGTGAATTTATGACACATACCGTCGACAGTGGTTGCAACTTTGCCTTCAGACCGAGCATAATCTTCTTAAGTTTCTCTGTCGCGTTGTAACCCCCCCCCCTCCCCAACCCACGATATTTTACTTGAGAATAAGATGGAACAGACCAGTAAACTAATCATGCATGTTTTATCTTCATTCCATTTCAATGCAAGTGCTGAACCATAGCAGGCTCTCCCTTTTTTTGTGAAAAGGCTTTCTAATAACCGTATATTTAGACAATTTTGTGCACATATAATAACATATACAAATCACGGACTCCTTGGTTGATTGGAAATTGCTTATATGTGATATTCATAGCTAGCCCTTGTGTTTTATGGATTTTACCTCATCCTGAGGTTAGCTTGTTGTCTTCCACAAAAGTTAGAATTCCAAAAACTAATTTGTGGTGAAGATGTTTGAAATGAATTAAGAAATGCACGAGCATATCTTAAAACTGATAACAAAACAAATGATTTCAAATGTTCGGCCAGTGACATATTACAACACGACAAGTTGGAATATGATGTGTTTCCTTCTCATCATAATCAACCAGAAATTGCAAATTGTGTTTGTTATTTAAACGAAATCTTTCAAAAGAACATTTTGTTACACGAATATGAGGATTCCTCACAAATCAAGTGTCTTCGAAGTACTGGTATTCAATAAGGTACATATGTACAATTTATAACTGTTTATATTATCACATATATGTATTCTGAATTATATAGGTGTAAAACGATGCCACTTGAATGCAATTGATAAATAAATTAATAATTCAGTTGCTATTATAGGTAATTTTAAATCATCAATTAATGCACATGACAGTGCAAAATTAATATGAAATTGTCCAGTTTCAACTATCGCTTATTAGAATATATTTGGTAAACTGTGTTCCTGTAACATAGCATTCCAATTAATAGAAGTTTTTGGGAAGATTTCTCTTCTGCACAACATGTCTCCAATAGTATTGCTAAGTTTAAACTTGGAGCAAATCGCCGGTGTACATGCAAAACCTCGTATGTCGATTCTGGCGATTTTCAAAGTTCACACGGGTTTTGGGATAATTCTACTGATCAGCATTAAAGACACATTATTTGTGAACGATATGTCCGAATTTCAAGTAAAACCCATCAGTTTCGAAAAGTTATTAAACTATTTTCTTCCCCTCTAAAATTTTCCAAAAAATGAGATACGAGGTTTTGCATTTACACCGATGAAATGTAAAAAACATGCATTACAAGGCAAAAATTGGTATAGATCAAAGGCGACCATACATGTACTCCAATGGGAATTCATTATTAAAAACGCTTTACATTTTTTTAGTACATTACTTTAACAAAACAAAGTTTCTTGTATAAAGGAAAACTGTATTTCACATAGAAAAAAAACAACAAAGAAAGTAGGTTAAAGTTTTCAGCATGTAATTTGCGCTAAATGGAATTTTATTGCCATTTATACGGTAATTTTTTCAAAACATATATTGTTAAGATTCTCCCTTTTAATTGGTAAATCATGAAATTTTAGTTTTCAAACACAACAAGTTCACGATTTAGTGAAAAAGAAATGAAAGTCATTAACATAAATAGAGAATATTTGAGATAGTATTTGCCATTTAGAGAAAAATATGCAAATGATTGTGAATGCGAATAAGCCCGTATTCGCTTGTTCTGTGTAGCTGATGGATGGTTTATGAACTTATTATTGATCTATTAGTGTTCTTATCCATTTGAAATATTAAGTATCATAAAAACGAAATGCCTCAGCATATATATTTGCTAGAAATGCCTTGTTTTAGCTAATTAAACACATATTTCTACTTTCTCATTAATATTCATGAATATGCAAATTAGCTAAATAAAAATGATTTTAAGAAAAATGTCTATTTGAAATTTGAAAACTAGTCTTATGTTTTGTTACCAAATACATGTAAGTATATTTTAAACGAGTATTTTAAAATATTTTACTGCAATTAATTGATCCAAGTACTGAAACGTTGGAAAATGAGCAGTTGCCATGGTAACAGGCCTGTCATGTGCTTATCCAGCACTTTTAAATCAAACAAGAACCTGAATTCATTAACATGTTTCCTGCGCTTCAAGAAAATATAGATCTTAAAAAATCCCACAGGGTGGAGAAGGTTTCTATTCACTAGTAAACTAGTAAAGTCGTATTCTTTGCAAATTAAACATATATTTTCCACAATCTCATTAATATTCATGAATATGCAAATTAACAAATTTTCTGAAAAATATCTCGGTTGTGAGAGAAATGTATTGACAACATTTTAAAACAAGCCCCAATGTTTTCTGACCAAAATAAGTAATTTTATTGCAATTAATTGGTCCATGCGCTGGAACAAATGAAAATGAGTGGTTACCATGGTAACAAGCCAACTACTTGCTTATCCAGCATTTTTAAATCAAATAACAACGTCAATGTATAAAGATACATCATAAGCTTCAAGAAAATATAGATCTTCAAAAATCCTACCTGATAGGGAGGTTTAAATTCACTAGTAAAGTCTTGTTTTTAGCAAATTAAACATATTTTTCTACTTTCTCATTAATATTCATGAATATGCAAATTAGCAAATTTTCTGAAAAATATCTATATTGTGAGAAAAATATTTTTGTAATAATTTGAAACTATTTTGAAAGATTTATGACAAAGATAAGTATTTTTATTGTAATTAATTGATCCAAGCGCTGGAATGTAGAAAAATGGGCGGTTGCCATGGTAACGAGCCCGCCATTTGCTTATCCAGCACTTTTAGATCGAACAACAACCTGAATCCATTACTATACATCATAAGCTTCAAGAAAATATAGGTCTTCAAAAATCCCACTAGGGGGGGAGGGTTTCGATTATGGGCCCATGGACTAAAAGCTAAGTTTATCATACCCCCTGTTATTGGGCAGAATATTTAGCTAGTGACAGGATAAAATCTAATATTAACTATTTACCTCTTTTTCGGGCTTCAATCTCCTGTTTGACTCGTTTTCTTACTCGCAAGCGGAAGTTAGTGCGTACAGTGGACTATACACTGTGGACTTTGAACATAGCAATATCTGGCAGTACTTTTCCACGAATTTATTGAACGCCTCCGTAGATATAAGAAAAATAATATTCAGCAATTACGTCCATCGTCTGCACTTCTCGAATTACGGAATTAGGCAATCGGTCTCTAGAATTATTGTTCATGAACAAAAATGAATATATTTTGTAGTTCAATAGAACCTCTCAACGAGACATTACAAGGAGATGCTCCAAATAGAGGCTCCGAGGAAGCAAAGAAAAGACGAAAGAAACGAAGACGAAAGAATAAAAAGAAAAAGAATAAAAGGAAAAGAAGGAATGACAAGAAAAACAAGAATAGAGCTAATAGAAGGAGGCATAAAAATAGTCGACGTAAGTCTCTTCAATATTATCATTTTTGTGGAACTATCAAAATATAATTCACCAGTATCTGTAGAATAGGCCATCACGGTAGTTCACCCTAATGAGATTTAGGTATGCGACGTTGGAATGTTTCGTGCACCGTTGTTTACATTCGTTACGTATGCGACCTATTCGGTTGACGTCATTAAACATTCGACAGTGGAAAGTTCCACCACCGAATGTTTACGACGTCCCCCGAATAATTTCGACGCATTTGGATCACCTCGGACAATTATATAGAATTATACCTCGGAGGTATGTCGCGGAACTTCTTTTAGACTTACAAGAACAACAACAACACAAAACATTTGTCCGCAACTAATGTCAACAATGAATTGACAATGATACTGAAATGCATTGTTTGCAGTTCCAGTGTTCTCGTTTTTTAGAATGATTACATCCTGCAGGTCTTGCATGTTGCCATGGTTGTTCATTTGGATTACCTTGAAAACTACTTTATGAAACATAATGACTTCCGGCTAAGAAATCGCATTTTTTCGACATTTCTTCATACACATACTTCCGAGGCAATGGTTCGATAGAACTTTGCGAGGTGATTCAAATGAATTACGACGTGTTATGAATCTCATTAGGAGTGGACTACCTTCAAGAAATTTAGACCACCTTATATCCAGATAAGCCTGTGAATAAGTGCAGTCTGACCAGGATCGATGTACATGTATCTATTTGTAAGGACGGAACCACCATTTCGATTATTCGTACATATGCAAAAGTTCGGAAACGAATTGTATTGACGAAAATAATTTCCATTCTTTCCACATATTCTTTTCCAGGTCGACGGAAGAGTCGCACGAGACGACATCATGGTGGCAACTGTTTCCATCACCTTATTGACTCTTGTCCCCTCCCACAATGTAATGCTGCGTGTCCTAAATATAGAAACAGATTCACGGGCGACGAAATGGACTTCTTCAAACTGTTTGTTCGCTATGGAATACAAAAGAAGGAGATTGCCGCCATTCTAGGCAAGGACATTTCTAGCCTAGAGACTATGGACGACAGCACTATAGTGAGACTAATCATGGATTACGTTGGGAGATCCGGGTAATTCGGCATTCGGAGATGTCCGGTATTTTCCGGCATCATTCGCATGACCTAATTATAATTTTGGTGGTTAAATTCCGGAGTTGTGATTTGAATTTTATTGTTAACTTCAGACTATGATCGGAGTTCATATGAATGTTGTGCATAAAAACATCACTTTTTATTTCGCTATACCAAAGATATTTTAGAAGTTGTTCGTTTATAACGGGTAGAAACGATTACGTCATCGACCATTCTAATTGCAGTGGAAGCAAGTTTTAGAAATTTTGATTGAATACGAAGCGCATTTCTTCGTATTATTTCAATACATCGTTAACTTTGTATTAGTAAATAGGATATCTGTAAGCTGTGCCACTAAAAGGGACCTTCTGGTTATAGTCATATTAAACGGACCGTGCAGTATGACCATTGAAAAGTTATCGTCGTGAAACATTTGACTCTTAATTGTATTTATTAGGACTAATTTCTATAATATTACTGACAAATATTTCTAGAAGGTTTCCTTAAGCAAAATAGATCCCAAATCGTCGGTGTCATTGCAAAATCTCGAAACTACAGCTTGATAAAAGCTGTAGTTACGAGGTTTTGCAATAACACCGACGAAAAATAATACACATTTACCAGGGTACCTCGTTATGAAAAGAATTTGACCTCGACCTATTACGTCATATACGGGTCACGTGACTTTAAAAACGAGATTGTCATTGGTTGTTTAAATGTTTGTGTACATAGAAACTATATTAAGTGATTTGTTACATATTTGTTAGTGTTTGTCAGAAAATTCCTTGTACATCTGATATTTTTTCTGAAATAAGAGTGTTCAATTTATAGGATGTCATGAGATAAAATACGTCGACTGTTATTACGTGCATTATAGTCCGGTCACTTAATCATGGCTTGTGATTACAAAAGTTCCCTTGTAAACAAAATAATATCGAACTCCAAACTATTCTAATTTCGCATGAGATGGTTCGAATTTTGCAGGTGTCTCTTACTTGCAAGAAACAAACCAACGCATGCAACATTGCATTGAAAATTAAGAACATTTATTACATTGTTTACATAGATATGCAAAATGTGTAAACATACCCCATAATATCGTGACTGGGCTGTGCTTACATGAACGCAAAATGTTAGTGTTTACCTCTGAAGTTGTTTATTGCTTTGGTTCTAATGTCTATAGTAGGACGGTCGGGAGTGGGCGATTTTTACACAGACTTTAGTGTTCAGCCTACTTTTTGGACCAATGAAATGGCAGTATATTTTAAAATTTCGCTTCTATATTTCGCATTAATGGGCTGTTGGCTAGTTCATGTGACGTCTATACATAGCCACGCCCAGTCTCCAATTGAACCGCTAGCGAACACTAAGTCAGGTAGAGTCTGTATAATAGATTCTACGCGACATAAACATTCAATGCGCTGAAAGTTTATGTCGCGTAGAATCTATTATACAGCCTCTATCTAATACGTAAAAATCGACCCCTTTCGTTTGTCCTGCTATAGTCTCGACATTATGACTTCTATTTACAAATATTATCTATGTAAACAAGGAAAATGCGATCTTAATCTTAAATACAATTTGCATGTCTTGCTCCGATTTTGCAGTAGGCTATTCTGTGAGCTTTCAACATCACATGTCAGGGTTCTCCCCAGATTAATTTGAAGCTGTAGTGGCAAATTATATACATATTGTTGAACCTTACAATACAGTAATTGTGCAAATAATTTTGAATAAAAACATAACGGAAAATGGAGAAATTGCTCATCTTGAGCAATTTCTTCTTTTGCCCTTATGTTTTCATGCAGAATTATTATACAAACTGCCTCAATTCATCAGTTTTTGACACGAAATGCCTCAAATTCTCATATTTTAGTGACCATTTAGAAAAAAACTAAGCTGTGGTGTGCTTTTGAAGCTGTAGGGGCCTTACAATGATTTAGATGAAGATGTAGTGGGGCCGATCCAGCTTATTGAGCTGGGGAGAACACTGCATGTTAACTTAAAAAAGCTTGGAGTTAAATGTTGATTTGTCTACATACTGACATAGGTAAATTGTAAACACGTGGCACGTATTGTGGCCTGACTGAAGCACTTTACGATGCTTTTCTTCCAAAATTTCATTACTTTATTTCTACAGTTTTACAGATAAGATGGGGGTGATGGCTTCAATATGTCTGTAAGTGTGCATCAAAACCTTTTTTGTGGGTACTCATTGGAATCGTGTAATCGAGATTCAAATGAGTACCTACAATGTATGGTTGAAATATGAAATAACAAATCTAGAATGCCTTTACCCCTTTTTATATATGGCTCTGGCTTAATTTACATACGTTTTGGTTACTGGATTTTCTAAGAAAAGCGAAGATGTATTATTCTTCGAAACACACCACTTATCAACGTTTGTCTAACTCCTTTGTTCATTTCGTTCAAAATCCTCGCAGGGAGTTGTCACTGTCGATCACATTAGGCCAGAATCTGTATACCGAATGGCTTGAAATAGCAAATAATTTTGTGCTAAAAATATACAGGCTTTGCCGTTAAGATTTGATAAGCCGTTGGTTTTGTTGTAAAATGTCGTAATTACGGCTTGAATCAAGCCGTAGTTACGAGATTTTACAACAACAGCCACGAAAAACAATTTGTTTGTCCGAAATTACGTCATTGTTAACTGGATAAAATCGTTCCCTATGATAGGATTTGATAATAACACATGTCAGGGTTAGCAAAGCAACATATTAAAGGGGGTAAAGGTATTCTTAATTCGTTATTTTCAAATCCGATTTCTGTTTTGTGGGTACTCAATTGAATAGTCTGGACGAGACGATGCAAATTCATGCGTACCCACAAGAAAGGGTTTGAGAAATAAAATATCGTCGATGTTATTGCAAAACCTTAAAGCTGGAGTTACGAGTTTAAGCTGGAGTTTTGAGGTTTTGCAATGACACCGGCGAAATGTTATTTTGCATGTTGAAAAGCCATTAGTCCACTTTATCTTTAACTCGGATCAGCCCTTGTCTAATTGCAGTCTGATCAGGATTCATGCTTGTGATGTCAGAGTCACCACGGGTATTTATTTGTCTCTAGAACAACAAAGATCTAGATCAGTTGCGGCTGATCTCGATCCAATTTTAACTGAAATGCCACGGGACATTTTGTGCAGATTTCGGTCCTCATAATATTCTGAACGGGTCAGAAACGACTATATTCAGCATTATTAATATAGGGTAAAAATAAAGGGTAATCTGACAGAATTTTCATAATAATATTTCATTGCAATAGGTGAAATGGCAAATTCCTGCTTTTCAACGAAGACCTCGTACAATGTAACTACCCTTTAATCAGCTGTAGTTACAAAGTTTTTGATGAAAAAATGACGAAGTATTCCATTAGCCAGATAGTTTTTGGTAACACTTAGAGAGTGTAGATCTTATTGCAATTTCTGAATAGTTAGATATCGTGAGTGTAATTGCATAACCCTGTAACACCAGCTTTAATTTAGTTGGAGTTACGAGATTTTTGCAATAACGCCGACGATATGTGTGATTTAATGAATGATATGATACATATCGTCGGTGCAATTGCAAAACTTCCTAACTCCAGCTTGATTAAAGCTGGATTACGAGGTTTTGCAATTACACTGTACAATGTAGCAGATTACATCAGCAGCCTTGAATGGGTATCTTATATTGAGAAACCTTTGATTTGTAGGTTATAGTAAAATAGATTTTTTAGTATCATGACCAAGGGAAATAACTTGAGCTGATGATTTAGAAAAAAAATAAGAAGAGTTATCTTTCTTTACTTTTCGACTTCAACATCGAGCCAGACTGTAAAACGGCTAAAAGAAAAGGATTTGTGTAAAAGACATAACGCTGCTGCAACATGTTGACTTACATAGCTTGTTTTAAGCTTCAGTTACGAGGTTTTTGTTGAAAAGCAGCGATAACATAAATTTCTTAACCACTTCTCAAATATGATAACGTGTGATGCCCCTACACGAAATGGCTTGGAAATTAAATGAGTGGAAAAATATATCAGCATTTTCTTTTTTGCCTTAACATTTTATATTATTTTTTTTCATCAAATTCATTTTTATCTCCATCCATTTTCTCGACTGCGACAGCTTCCTAGATTTGTGCGGTTTGGGACATGATTAAGACGAATGCGAAATCTAACCGGACGCTTCAAAGTGTTCAGCAATCATTGTGGTAAAATTCCTTTACGGGTATTTTTTGTTTTTGCATTTTTCGTCTAGTTGTATATAGTGTTAATTACTTTCGTGAATAAAGAGCATATATCAAGCTTAACATAATTCCTTTGTTGATAATAATCCCTTTTCCAAGCAAGACCTTGTTTTCATTATTGGAAAGGGGTCATGGTAGATTTTCAAGGTCCAATATGCCTACAACATGGGTACAGTTAGAGTTTGCATCGTTGTGAGGCGCATTGTATTATCTATGGCTAAAAAGAATCGACATTTTAGCACTTTTATCGAGTTTTTCACTATCTACGAAAGTCCAATTCCCCATAAATGTTACTGCAGATAGAATGTGCGGTTATTCAAAGTTAGTTACATACTTCATTTTAGAACGAATAAACGAACTTCATTGTAATTTTTCTTGGACCAAAAAAATATCTAGTTATACACGTTGACCAACCCATACATCATGTTTTGAATAATTTTTGACATATTTTTATGTTTGACAACTTAGCACGGATCTGCCTAATAGAAACACTTCTGAAAACGTTGATCCGTGATGTTTTGCTTTGCAAATCAAAGTCGGCTACAGTTTATATTTGTTATCTCGACATTGGATAAGTTAAATTTCCGTTTCAGTGAAAGTCTAAGTCTGGTAAATCGAATTAAAAAGCAAAATTATGTTCAAGTGCACATTGTCATTTGCATATAGAATAAAAATGAGAGAAATTATTCGAGACCTGACAAAGCACGGTTGAATATTATTCCAAACGAAAATGAATAGCAATGAAGTTTAGGCTAAAACAGACTAGATTTACCGTCACATTTTGGTAAACCTATCGGTGCGTTATAAAATCTCGTTGCTACGGCTTGGTTCAAGTCGCAAAGACGAGATTTTATAACAACAGAAAGGAACAACTAATGTTTGTCCGAAATCACGTCACGGTTACCTAGATAAAACGTTTCATATTAAAATCTGATGTGTCTAACTCCGGTACCTCGATGAAAATAACGTCACCCACGGCTTTTACACAACGGGTTTGGTTGTTTATCACACGATTAATGACCTGGCAGAGCTTTGTTTGACTTTTATTTCCACCAAATTGGTGAGTAATATTACAAATATAGAAAACTAAAGTACAACATACAATACAAACATTCAAATGAGAAAAAGCTGAAAAAAGAATCAATATTCAAATATGGGAAAAAACGAAAGCAAAAAAAAAAAAAAAAAAAATACTCTTTAACCCTTGCCCATAGGACAAAACTTTCGCCTAGTCAGAGAATAATATAAATAGCAAAAGGGTTAATCGAGGTTCTAAATGTGGAATTATTATGTTGATGCACGCATTGTAATGCACAGAAGGCATTGAGGGAATAAAGAAAACGCTTGGTATCCTGGATTTTCCTCATTTCCCTCGACGCCTTCCATGTTGTTTTAAAGTGGGGACATAAATATCAGAGAAAAAATGAGCAAGGGTTCAGGAGTCATTGTAGAGTAAGTATGTAATCAAAGATGCTAACCTTCTGACGAAATCGAAATCAAAGGTAAGGCAATTACATACATTTATTAAACCATTCCCAAACAACACAGTTTTGGGGCGATCCAATTTGAAAATTACTGCAGCCGAGAGTTTGTTGTATGATATAGCTAAGAAAATATTGAGGTAAAAGGATATAATGCTGATAATCAGCATTATTTTCCTTTGTCTCAATGCCTTCCGGAGCATTTTCTGGTGGAGGTGTCAAAACCAGGTCTTGTTTGGGACAGGTTTAAATAATGAAAGATAACAGTGTCAAATGTAATGAAAGATAGCACTGGGAATAGTAATGGCAACAACAACAACATTATTAGTTGTGATCGAAGAAAAATTAATATTAGAACATTAGTGAGGAGTAATAGCTAAAATAAAGCCTCGACCGTCCTAGGAAAATTCAAGTTTGTAATTCTTTATAGACTTCCCATATTTTACTAAGTAATGGTATGGTAGCATTTAGTAGAGAGTGATTGAAGTTTTCATCCATATAAATATCCCGAAGACCACAGCTTAAACTAACTATTCTATCTTTATAATTCGATGAAATGAACACGTCCCAAATTGTATCCCAGCAATATGACCTTATAGTATCCATTAAGATTTTACGATACGACTGCGTATTTATACAATCAAAAACCATATGTTCGCATAGTGTTAATGTCAATTGATTAAGACTCTTTGGACAAATCGTTGTAAAAGTATCGCTATAAAATTTTGCTATCAATTTGATACAGTTACTACAATGTTTGGAAAGAGGGGGAGCTTTTCTACTGATTTGCCATAATATCGAGCTATTTTGAAGAGAAGGTTTTAAGACAAGGAAGGAACATAAATGGTCATCATTGTGAAGTCTATTAATCCAATTGAAGTTTGAATTTTCATTTATAACGCGGCGGACAGTATTTCTCCACGAACATTTGGGCGGGAAATGACCGGGCGAGATGTATTCTATTAAGTAATGTTCTAGCGAATATTTTCTTGTGATATCAACAATGCTAGGGATAAAACCCAACTGTGCGTTTTTATCTTCGCGATAGAAAATTAAAAGTCTGTAATTGAACAATTTTTTCGAAATATGATTGGTGACTAAGCGACATAATTGACCTAGAAACAATAATTTTCTGTATTCTATCTCAGACTCTAACGATCCAATACCTAGAAGACCAAGACAAATGTCAGTTCGAGTGTTAGAGGGCAAATTTTGAATGTATTTAAGACAAAACCTGTGAGCTTTTTCTAGACTGAGTGATTGCGTTTGGTTAAGTGGAGGCCATAACTCACAGCCATATAAAGCGCGAGGTAGGACGACTGATTTATAGATTTTTAGGGAAGTAATGGGATTTAAACCTTTATCATGAATACCTATATTAATGAGACCGATAAGTGTATTGCGTAATTTTCTAGTTGCTTCATCCGTTAATACAGAGGTTTTCAGAAATTTATTGCATATAATTCCAAGGTGAGTATAATTTTCCGTTTCAGTTATGGTGTGGTCTCCGAGACGCCATGTGCGATTGCTGTTAGCTGATCTGGGTTCATTAAATACAGTTATCTCACATTTACTAGGATTGTATAGATATCGCCATTTACGAGAATAATTATAACAAATACCAATCATGTGCTGTAAACCTACAGAGGATAAAGACAGAAGGGTCATATCATCAGCAACACTGAGAGACGCGCAGCTGGTACCAGCAATACAAAGACCATAACCAGAGTCGACTAGTTCACGAATCAGACCATCTATATAGATTAGATATAAGGATGGGCTTGTTACCCCTCCCTGTCTGGTACCCTGCAAGATCTTGATGCATGAGCTAGACACCACATTCTTGTACCTTACTAGACTGGTCGAACCAGTATACATATTAAGTAAGCATTTAAATGTTGAGTTATTTGTTCCGTATGTCATAAGTTTATAAAACAATCCATCTAACCAAACTCTATCAAAAGCTTGTTTGCAGTCTAGGTAACAAACATAAAGTTTGCTATTGTTTTCTTTTGCAAAATATATGCATTCACGTAGACTAAAGGATGACATGAGACAACCAAGGCCAGGCTGAAATCCGCCTTGTAAATAGTGAGTTTCAAGACTCTTCTGTGAATTAATTCTAGACAGTAGGATGGTTTCGAACAATTTAAGTATACATGATGTTAATGTTATCGCTCTATAGCTATTGGGGTCTTTTCTATTTTTATTATTTCCCTTATAAAGGGTTATGATAATTCCTCTTTTCATGAGAGAAGGTATGTATGAATAACCTAACATGGCATTAAATAGTTTAACTAGTACTCGTCTTAAGAGTGTGCCACCAAATAAGATATGTTCATATGTAACCTTATCAGCACCTGGTGCTTTATTACGCATAACGGATTTTAACATTGAATTTAATAGATCAACGGTAATTTTAGGGGCTGATGACGAATAATGGGACGAGTGATTATTTAGAAAGGATTTTAGTTCGGTTTCAATTTGACTCTTGAAGTTAATATCAAAATTAATATTATTGTCTACAGAGTATAAATCTTGAAAATAATCTTGCCATCCGTTTACAATCGAAATATTGTCGCGACAAAATATTCCTTTGAATTTGATTTCAGACCCTGGGTTACTATTCAGAGAATCTCTTTTTCTATTAATACGGTACCAAAATCGTTTATGGTCTAATTCAGCAGCTTGATCTATGTCATCGTGCAATTTAATTATATATCTCGATATTGCTTCTCTGTGTTTCTTTCGAAATAAGCGCTTTGACTCTTTGAGCACGTGAAACTCGACCCCATCTCTAGATGCCCCGGATTCTAACCAAATTTGCCTATTATGTTTCATCTTTGAATTGATCTCGCTTAATTCTGTGCACCAGTAGGGCTTAAGGTGACGTTTAAATGTATTTTTAGCGAAACATAGATCTGATGTGTTTATAAGGGTATTAACAACAGCGCTATAGACAATATCAATATGGGTTACATCAGAAATCTCAAAATTGAGTAAAGCCTCTAGTTCGACATCATTTTAAAGAGAGTATGTATATAATTCACGACACTCTCGCGTGACCTTTGACCACTGAATATGTTTATTTGACATTATGTCTGCATTATTGATCGAGAATGGCGCATTAAATTCGCAACGGACGGGTCGGTGGTTTGAATAAAGAAGAGAATCATCATCAGCAATTTATATCATCATGACTTATCAGTATATTGTCTATGGTGCTTTTACCACACGCAGACTCAAAGCTGCATGTAGCGCCTTTACAATTCTCAAGGCAGGTAATTGGTGACAGATTATTGGTTTCTAAAAAGGTTGAGAATCTATTATCTCTGTAGTCCAGTGGTTTATTGAATTTAGAGGAGTTTGTATGGCAATTAAAGTCTCCCATTATAATAATTTTCCCTTTCAGTCGGTACTCAGATATAATATTTTCCAGATGTTCGAGTTCGGAAGTAAAGGTTTCCGTGCAGTGGTTTTTCGAGGGTAGGTATACTTGAAATATATAGATAAAAGTATTTCGGGATATTTCAAATTGAACACCAACAATTCGATCGTTGTCGATTGGAAGACGTGATACGTAGTTATTTAGCTTACGTTTCCATAGCAAAGCTACCCCACCCTTTCCCACTTTTCTATTACCCATATTATTCAAGTCCCTATCAAACGTGGCGCATGCAGAATATTTATTGTCTATATCTGTTAATATGTGTAAATCTTTCTCGAACAGCCAGTGTTCCGAGATACCTAAAAAATCGATATCATATTTTCCTATAGAGTTAACCAAATAAAGGCCGCTTGTCATAATGCCGGTAGCATTCCAGCTAAATAAATTGATGTTAAGCGAGTCACCCATGATTAAGCTTAACTGTCAACACCCTCGAGATAACTATACCTGTTCCCGGTAGATACGGGATTAGGTCCTATATTATATTGATCACCGTCGGAACGCTGTACATAGCGAGACCGGCGGTCACGCACCATTTGAAAATCCCGCGCTCTGTACTTAGACTGGGAGACCCACGGTCTACATACTACCCCTGGTGGCCAGAAATCTTGAGCGCAAACTGCTTGAGAATTTGGCGTGCCCTCAACGGTCAAACGAATTACTACAGCCTTGCGGAGTATATTGACCCTTTGAACTTTGCAGCCCCTTATTTTTACATAGTCTGCAATTGTTTTTTCCGTTATTATGGGTTTGAACCCCCCGACAAAGTAACTACGCGGCCGTTCCTGAATGAATTCGGTTAGATCCACATCCTGCACATTGTTAGATTCTGGGTTTGTATTTAAAACACCAGCATTATTACGAAATTGGTCTGGATTTTGCACGACAGGAGGACCCGGGCGACCAGTATTGTTACTCAATAGACCGGGTCCTTTGTCGTTGTTTGTCACTTGATTTTGAGCTGCATACGTACTATGGTTAGTTAAGTAGCCACCATCACCATTTCCAAATGACGTTTGTACCTGTGCGCTATCATGCCGATTATGGTTTAACAACGAGGGATCAGCTGAGTTTTGTATGTTAAACTGATTTGCATGGGGCCTTGGATGTAAGGATTGTGTGGCTATGGCTCCGGAGTACGTACTTTCGGCTGTTTTTAGCACGGCATCTTCGCCGGGAACAAAACCAAACGTAGTGGGCCGATTTTGAAAATGCTCTGCCGGTATGACAGGCATCTGTGGTCTAGATGTATGATGGTCAGTTGGAAGGTTTGGGAAATCAGCTAGGCTTTGAACATGAATTGAACGTTGTGGCATGTTGATGTGAGAGTGCAGCTCGTTGTTAACCATAACTGAGTTTGGGGGCACAGGACGAAGACCATGGTTAGGGACGGGCCGACTTGGATAGTATTGTGGGACCGCAGCATTACCCTCAGTGTTCACAGGACGGTCGTGCCTTCTACCATCAGTGAAGTCAACACTGTCACATGACAAGATCTCGATCGGCTGGTCAATGTCACCACATGATATGACATCAGCTGTGACATGACCAGGAGCTCGAGATCGCGTGTTGGTATTGTTCTTTTTAGCCTTTTGTAATGACTTTTCAGCCTTGTTAGCGATCTTCTGCACATTTGTCTCAATCATGTAAACATTATTTTCACAACTTTTTAAGTCCTGTTTCAGAAGCTTAATCTCACTTTTCATTTTAGTGAGAGAGTCTAATTCCACTGTCTCTATACGATCTAAAGCTACCGAGAACCGCTGAAAACCCGACGTCACAGAGTCTTTTAATTCTTGTGTAAGTGCCCCTACTTTTTGGAGGCTTTCCTTCAGTTCAGTGATTTCTTCCGACCTGGCAGCCTCACGGGCGGATAAATTATCCTTTAATGTTAACCAGTCTGCCTTTAGAACACTAATGATTTCATACATATTGGAGAGCTCCGGTGTAGATGAGGAATCGTTAGGCCGTAAATCCTGAGTAGTTTGCCTACGCGGTGTTCCAGATACCCGCTGTGGAGTTCCAGAGTTAATTATAGAGGTCGATTTATGACGGGAGCTGATAACCTCTTTCAGATCTTGACAGTTAAAGTCACCGTCAACTATTGCTGAAACCAGTGTATGGATGTCGAGTGCTAACTTTTCTGCCAACGATTGTCCACTTTGCTTTTGTATGCGCCTTGTAAGATAGCACTCTCTATATGGAAAATCGGTCCTCTTCGATAATATCACAAATAAGTCCTGCCGAACTTCACCCAATTTTCTTTCACAAGATGCATAAAGAGTCAAAATGGAATCTTTGAATAAGTCCCTTGGATACCCGTGATAGTGCGAAGTAAGAGTTTCTAACTGTATATCAGTCAGTTGGATGGGTTCTGATAAATTGCCATCTACTATCGAACATGTAGGAGCAGCAGTTTTGTCAGTATTGTCAGAATCACACATAGAAACATTTTGTGCACACTGAATATCTGGCATCATTGTGGTAGAAATGGGGACTTTAATTACTGTGTTTTCATCGAGTTGGACCGGGGTTAATTCTTCCATTGAAGCCATTCTGCCCGAGGCGAGATGAACCGTTATAAAGTCAAATGTTAGGACGACGCCAATTATATATTCCCTTATATGGTATTCACACTGTTTCAGGTTTTGCAATGACACCGACGAAAAATAATACACATTTACCAGGGTACCTCGTTATGAAAAGAATTTGACCTCGACCTATTACGTCATATACGGGTCACGTGACTTTAAAAACGAGATTGTCATTGGTTGTTTAAATGTTTGTGTACATAGAAACTATATGAA
This sequence comes from Fragum sueziense, assembly GCA_963680895.1. Lineage (NCBI taxonomy): Eukaryota > Metazoa > Mollusca > Bivalvia > Cardiida > Cardiidae > Fragum > Fragum sueziense. The sequence continues at coordinate 21,742,809 of OY804595.1, read as the reverse complement.
GTGATTTGTTACATATTTGTTAGTGTTTGTCAGGAAATTCGTTGTACATCTGATATTTTTTCTGAAATAAGAGTGTTCAATTTATAGGATGTCATGAGATGAAACACGTCGACTGTAATTACGTGCATTATAGTCCGGTCACTTAATCATGGCTTGTTATTACAAAAGTTCCCTTGTAAACAAAACAATATCGAACTCCAAACTACTCTAATTTCGCATGCGATGGTTCGAATTTTGCAGGTGTCTCTTACTTGCAAGATTCAAACCAACGCATGCAAAATTGCATTGAAAATTAAGAACATTTATCACATTGTTTACATAGATCTGTAAAATGTGTAAACATACCCCATAATATCGTGACTGGGCTGTGCTTACATGAACGCAAAATGTTAGTGTTTACCTCTGAAGTTGTTTATTGCTTTGGTTCTAATGTCTATAGTAGGACGATCGGGAGTGGCCGATTTTTACACAGTAAATTAATGACTTTAGTGTTCAGCCTACTTTTTGGACCAATGAAATGGCAGTATATTTTAAAATTTCGCCAATATATTTCGCGATTAACGGGCTGTTGGCTAGTTTATGTGACGTTTATACATAGCCACGCCCAGTCTCCAATTGAACCGCTAGAGAACACTAAGTCAGATAGAGTCTGTATAGTAGATTCTACGCGACATAAACATTCAATGCGCTGAACGTTTATGTCGCGTAGAATCTACTATACAGCCTCTACCTAATACGTAAAAATAGGCCACTCTCGTTTGTCCTGCTATAGTCTCGACTTTATGACTTCTGTTTACAAATATCATCTATGTAAACAAGGAAAAGGCGTTCTTAATCTTAAATACAATTTTGCATGTCTTGCTCCGATTTTGCAGTAGGCTATTCTGTGAGCTTTCAACATCACATGACAGGGTTCTCCCAAGATTAATTTGAAGTTGAAGTTGAATCAAGCCGTAGTTACGAGATTTTATAACAACAGCCAGGAAAAACAATTTGTTTGTCCGAAATTACATCATGGTTAACTGGATAAAATCGTTACCTATGATAGGAGTTGATAATAACACATGTCAGGATTAGCAAAGCAACATCTTGAAGGGGGTAAAGGTATTCTTAATTCGTTATTTCAAATCCAATTTCTGTTTTGTGGGTACTCAATTGAGTAGTGTGGAGGAGACGATTCAAATTCGTGCGTACACACAAGACAGGGTTTGAGAAACAATATATCGTCGGTGTTATTGCAAAACCTCGTAACACCAGCTTTTGCAATAACACCGGCGAAATGTTATTTTGCATGTTGAAAAACTATTACTCCACTTAAACTTTAACTCAGCCCTTGCCTAATTGCAGTCTGATCAGGATTCATGCTTGTGATGTCGGAGTCACCACGGGTATTTATTTGTCTCTAGAACAACAAAGATCTAGATCAGTTGCGGCTGATCTCGATCCAATTTTAACTGAAATGCCACGGGACATTTTGTGCAGATTTCGGTCCTCATAATATTCTGAACGGGTCAGAAACGACTATATTCAGCATTATTAATATAGGGTAAAAATAAAGGGTAATCTGACAGAATTTTCATAATAATATTTCATTGCAATAGGTGAAATGGAAAATCCCTGCTTTTCAACGAAGACCTCGTACAATGTAACTACCCTTTAATCAACTGTAGTTACAAAGTTTTTGATGAAAAAATGACGAAGTATACCATTAGCCAGACAGTTTTTGGTAACACTCACAGAGGGTGTAAATCTTGCAATTTCTGAATAGTTAGGTATCGTGAGTGTTATTGCATAACCCTGTAACACCAGCTTTAATTTAGTTGGAGTTACGAGATTTTTGCAATAACGCCGACGATATTTGTGATTTAATTAATGATATGATACATATCGTCGGTGTCATTGCAAAAACTCGTAACTCCAGCTTGATTAAAGCTGGATTTACGAGGTTTTGCAATAACACTGTACAATGTAGCAGATTACATCAGCAGCCTGGAATGGGTATCTTATATTGAGAAACCTTTGATTTGTAGGTTATAGTAAAATAGATTTTTATTATCATGACCAAGGGAAATAACTTGAGCTGATGATTTAGAAAAAAATAAGAAGAGTTATCTTTCTTTACTGTTCGACTTCAACATCGAGCCAGACTGTAAAACGGCTAAAAGAAAAGGATTTGTGTAAAAGACATAACGCTGCTGCAACATGTTGACTTACATAGCTTGTTTTAAGCTCCAGTTACGAGGTTTTTGTTGAAAAGCAGCGATAACATAGATTTCTTAACCACTTCTCAAATATGATAACGTGTGATGCCCCCAAACGAAATGGCTTGGAAATTAAATGAATGGAAAAATATATCAGCATTTTCTTTTTTGCCTGAACATGTTATATTATTTTTTGTCATCAAATTCATTTTTATCTCCATCCATTTTGTCGACTGCGACAGCTTCCTAGATTTGTGCGGTTTGGGACATGATTAAGACGAATGCGAAATCTAACCGGACGCTTCAAAGTGTTCAGCAATCATTGTGGTAAAATTCCTTTACGGGTATTTTTTGTTTTGCATTTTCGTCTAGTTGTATATAGTGTTAATCACTTTCGTGAATAAAGAGCATATATCAAGCTTAACATAATTCCTTTGTTGATAATAATCCCTTTTCCAAGCAGGACCTAGTTTTCATTATTGGAAAGGGGTCATGCTAGATTTTCAAGGACCAGTAGACCTACAACATGGGTACAGTTAGAGTTTGCATCGTTGTGCGGCGCATTGTATTATCTATGGCTAAAAAGAATCGACATTTTAGCGCTTTTATCGAGTTTTTCACTATCAATGAAAGTCCAATTTCCCATAAATGTTACTACAAATAGAATGTGCAGTTATTTAAAGTTAGATACATACTTCATTTTAGAACGAATAAACGAACTTCATTGTAATTTTTCTTGGACCAAAAAATATCTAGTTATACACGTTGACAAACCCATACATCATGTTTTGAATAATTTTTGACATACAGTCGACCCTCGTTGTGTCGAAGTCAGAGGGACCGTCAAAATACTTCGACATATCCGGAGTTCGACATATCCGAATTTTTCTTTGTATCTATTACAACAATTCTAAACCGTCTTTGATGCTCATCAAGTACGTTCATAATTGAAATATAGTAGGAAAAGGAAAGAAATTGCTCGACATGAGCAATTTCTTTCCTTTTCCTAGTATATTTCAATAGCTACATTTATTTCAAAATAATTTTGTTTAATGTTTTTGATATCCATTGATGAGGATGGGACCAGACTTTCACTTCGACTTAAGCGGAAATTCGACTTATCCGATGTCGACACATCGAGTGTCAACTGTATTTGTATGTTTGACAACCTAGCATGGATCCGTCTAATAGAAACACTTCTGAAAACGTTGATCCGTGATTTTTTGCTTTGCAAATCAAAGTCGGCTACAGTTAATATTTGTTATCTCGACATTGGATAAGCTAAATTTCCGTTTCAGTGAAAGTCTAAGTTTGGTAAATCGAATTAAAAAGCAAAATTATGTTCAAGTGCACATTGTCATTTGCATATAGAATAAAAATGAGAGAAATTATTCGAGACCTGACAAAGCACGGTTGAATATTATTCCAATCGAAAATGAATAGCAATGAATTTTAGGCTAAAACAGACTAGATTTACCGTCACATTTTGGTAAACCGTCGGTGCGTTATAAAATCTCGGTGCTACGGCTTGGTGCAAGTTGCAGTTACGAGATTTTATAACAGCAGACAGGAACAACTAATGTTTGTCCGAAATTACGTCAGGGTTACCAGGATAAAAAAGTTTCATACCCATGCTAATCAATAATGAAGCTCTGCCAGGTCATTTATCGTGAGTTATACATTACTATATATATAAAGTCTGAATACATACATGTAATACCGAAAATCCTTTTGCCTAAATATTTTCTGGGCTTTATTGTACACTCGTCCTTTCTTTGTCAACATAAATTATTTCACCTTTGGCAGCTTTCAAATTGAACATCCAATTTTTTTTTAGCTTTTTGGGAACGTGTTAAACCGTCTTCAGCCATCACCCAATAGCAATGAATTTTGGGCAAAATATAGATTTTGTTTGCTGTTATGTTTTGAATCAAGCCGTATGAATAAACCATGACCTCTGGACAGACGAATCAAACTGAACAGGTAAACCAGGCCCCGGTTTCTCGAAAAAACTTAAGTACGATCTCATGCTCAAATCTGAGCACCGTGCTCAAATCGCACGAAATCCACGTGAACTTCAATCGAATAACCTCCAACGTTGAAGAGCATCCCTTTGAAGTTGAGCATATTCTCATGAGAATATACTTTAAAAGTTTTTTCGAGAAACCGGGGCCAGGTATGTAAACGTCGTGGTTTTAAGAAGGTGTTTACCGTTAGATGTAATCACAACACCCCTCTCACAAAGGACAGTCAATAGTTAAAAGTACATTTGAGTCTCAATGTCAATGGTACCACTATAGTTACGGGATTTTATAACAACAAATTAACATTCATCCAATCACGCGAAATGAAACAAAATTTAAAAGGAAAACAATTGTATGCTCTAAAATAACATTTCTTTTAAATCAGATTCTCTTTAAAAGTTTCCCCACACCCAGAAAATTTTCGATGTTTTTTTCATATGCTTTATTTCATATCACTCTCGCATCGATATAATCGATTCACTATTAAACGAGAATAATTACAGTTGAATTGCTTTATCAAAACAACTGAAACAAGAGATGTTTGTAAAACATATATGCCCCCTCAAGGGCCTACATTTGATGTAGGTCAAAGTCCAAGGTCAATTTAACAAGGTCCAAGGTCATGGTCAAATATGAAAGGTCTTGGTAGGAGGTGTCTATGTGTGAAATATCAAATCTGTATAATGTAAAAGTAAAATGAAACATAGGCCAGGTTAAAGTTTTTAAAAGTAGGCCAAATGCCAAGGTTAAGGTCATGGTCAAATGTGAAAGGTCTTGGTTGGAGGTGTCCATTTGTGAAATATCAGGGATGTAGGTGTAAAAAGACATGATATATGAGCCAATATTTTATTTCGTGGAAATCGCTGTCCTGGCTCATTTTCTCAGAAATGGCTTTTCATAAACATGTCATATCAGGTACACCGTGTAACGACCATCACTACCAACAATAGAGACAGTTTATTTGGCCTGGTAGATGGAATGTTTCTGAAAATATAGCACTTTTGTACCGGAAAATGACCATTTTCTCTTGTCCCTGGAAAAAATTATCATTTTCCAACATGATTTTCGATATGAAATAATCGGTAAAGATCGCATTTTTCTTCATTTCATTTATGTTTTATATCTCACATTATTAATAGTGTCAGTCCTTTTTGAAAAAATAGAAATTCGACGAAGATTTTTGGCCATATATGTCTGTCCCTGGATTTTTGATACGAAATGTCCTCGCAATAACTTACATGTGCGTAATCAAAGTCTTTTTGGTTAGATTTCCTTTAAATACAACCCAAACGGAGGTGGAAACACTCATCAAAGCCACGATGTTTAAATGAAAACAAAGTAATACTTGGTTTCGAAGTTGCGAGGCAAATTAGGTAGGCCGTTGGCTGCGTAGACTTATTTTTTCGTTTTCTATGTAACGCGATCAACCACACTATATTGCTCAGATCTTAGAATCGTTTAGCTTTACTTATTCAGATATAGAATCACGTCGTTTTAAGCATGCAACATATTTTCTCCCTAGTTATTCTTGTGTGTAATTTGGAGCGAATGGTCGCGGAATTCCTCGCAATAACGGTCCTCGCAATAACGACAGTTTTGTTACTGGGAGTACGAAAATCGTTACCGCAAAGACATAATAAGTTTTCTTATGTAATATGGACTTTTTGCCGAAGATATAAAGGTCTTGATGCATAATTGTCTCAAACTATAATAGGAAAGCGAAGTATTTCAGCTGAAAAAAATATAATTACTGTTACCAAACATGTGTACCGATCAGTTGTTACGGAGTGGACTTGGAATCGTTATTGCAAGGACTCCTTACACATTTATGGATTCTTGGTACCACGAATGAATGAATTTTACCACTAGTCTAATGGAGATATTTTGCCAATCACCTTGGAATGGTGTATGAAGGATATAATTCTAGATTAATTGACAAGATTAATTCTAAATGATCGTTCTGAAATGCCATTTCCTCAATATCGGAGAGACATTATACACTATTTCTTTTTAAGGCATGAATCTGTATATCTTTGTTCCATGGGTTTTGAAGAAATTACTAAGTCATTTTTTGAAAGTGGTCATGGCAAAGTAGTTCCTGGTGCTATAGGGGTGCCGTGGAAAGACATGTAGATTTTTTTAAATTTTCAAGGCAATTTGCATGCATTGATTCGAATCGTGCATGTAATCTTGCAATCACAACATTTCATCCAGAAAAAAAGAGGGATTTTTTTTGTCAAATATCATCTTATCTAGGTAAACAAGAAGTTAAGAAGAAAACATTTTCAAATTACTTTATTTATTTTTATTTTATTTTGTTTTGTTTGGACTATCAGTTTTAGGACATTGAACGTCTTACAACCGTGTATCTAAATTATTATGTGAGCTATCTTCCAAAAAAGAAATAACAACAACAACAACAACAAATCATCTGCGTATATTGCTAAAAGGATCGAACCCAATCAGTATGCCAAGACTGTACAGTCAGACTATGGTCGAAATTTTTCGCTCCTAAACGATTTACTATACCTTGAATGTTTTTTAATTGAATTTTCATTATGTTATTATTTTCCCAATGTGATATCTTATGGTTTGACGAGAAGGTTTAAGACATTCCATATTTTTTCTCTGTTTTTCGTCATATTTGTAATTGCTTAACTTTCTTCGGGTCTTCTCATTTTTTTTACAAAGAAGAAGGTTTTTACTTCCTAATTTACGAACACTAAAATAAGAGAAGTAAATGCTGATTACCAGCTCTGACTCCGTTTCCCTTGATATCCAATCATCTATATTGTACACACAAGTTAGATTTTCATAAACTTCATTTTTGTAGTCTTCAACAGCTTTCAAGTTGTATAATTTTTATGTTAGGTATCCACTGCCGATCAAATCAACTGGACCAAGCCGAATCAAGCGATCGAGTACAGATCGAACTCGATCGCCATTTGTAATCGGGAATGGTCGTGGTAATCGAGCTTTATCCGCACCACTTTGTCATCTTTCTCTATTTGTTTATATATAAAAGAAATATTTGTGTAAGATTAGGTAGAAAGTTGATCGAAAAGCGATCGTGTATTGATCGGAAAGGCGATCGACCAGATCAGGAATCCATCAAAACTGGAGATCGGGTGTGATCGGATAAACATCTTTATATCGATCACATGGCCTTTTACTCATGTGGCTCCCAACCACATCTCGATCAACTCGATCTGTGCTTTATCTGTTCATTCGATCAAATAGAAGGTAGAGGTCGGGTTGATCGAGTAGAGATCGAGAAAAGTCTTTAAGTCGGGAATAATGGGCGAATTTGAGCAGTCAGTGCGATCGATTTGACATGATCAGCAGTTGTAACATAGAGCATAAAATTAAACGTTTTTGAAAGGGTTTAACAAAGTGACTTTTACATTTAAATGTATGTATTTTTTACAATTGCATTGATTCTAATATTTAAAGACCATATATAGGTCAATACAATGTAAGAAATGGAAAAATATTTAAATATAAGTCATCACAGTAATGGTAAATGTCATTCCAATAACAAAGACTTTTTTTATTACAAACTACAGCATGGTTCAATAAAAATTATGTGTTTTGATGGTAAAATTGGTATGTTTTTTTAACCTAATTGTTTGAAGCTTGAATACAATAGTGAAATTAATTTCTTTCTGTTTATTTCATAAAATAGCGAATATTGTCCTTTCAATAACTAATATGTCCTCGATGTAACGATGCACTTTCAGCAAATTATTTCACAAAAAAAGTGTTACGCTAACTTTATAGTGCCTGAAATACAAAGAGAATATTATTTTCTAGAGTATAAAGTACATGCACATACATTTTGTCTTAGATAGAAGCTTTATTACATTTGACACAGACAAAATTCTCTATTTAATTATGAAAATACAATACTACATTGAAAAAAAGCCAAACGAATCATTTTTGGAAATCGACTTGAACATAAGTCTTTCAGTCGGGATTCTTATTCTCAAAAAACATACTTTGAAATAATCTTCAAACTTGCAAATCGAATTTCTGAAAGAAAATCTGGTTGTTACAGCGAGGACATTTTATTGAGGCCATAGATTTATGAATGACGATCTCGAGTATTTCCATGTGCATCGGAATGTTCCTGTTAACGTTATTAATTACTTTAAAAGTAGTACTTTCATCCTGAACCAGAAATTCACAGAATAAATTGGAAAACAAAATTGAACTTTTTTTGTCAGATTTCCACGAAAATAAATATTGGTTCATATATGCCTGGTTTCAGTCTTTTTAAAAGTAGGTCAAACTCCAAGGTCAAGGTTGCAATATTCAAGGTCATGGTCAAATGTGAAAGGTCTTGGTAGGAGGTGTCTATGTGTGAAATATCAAGGCTGTAGGTGTAATAGGACATAAGATAAAGGCTAGGTTAAAGATTTCTAAAAGTATGTAAAAATCAAAGGTCAAGGTCACACAGGCCAAGGTCATGGTCAAATGTGCAAGGTCTTGGTAGGAGGTGTCCATGTGTAAAATATTGAGACTGTTTTTGTAACAGGACATGAGATATATGCCTAGTTTAAGTTTGTAAAAGTAGGTCAAACTCCAAGGTCAAGGTCTGAGGTCATGGTCAAATGTGTAATATCTTGGTTGGAAGTGACCATGTGCGAAATATCAAGGCTGTATATGTAAAATGACATGAAATATAGGCCAGGTTAATGTATTATAATAGTTGGTCAAACACCAAGGTCAAGGTCGCAAGGTCCAAGGTCATGGTCAAATGTGAAAGGTCTTGGTCGTAGGTGTCCATGTGTCAAATATCAAGGCTGTATGTGTAAAAGGACATGATATATCGGCTAGGTTAAAGGTTTTTTTTAAAGTATGTCAAAGTCCAAGGTCAAGGTCACTAGGACCAAGGTCATGGTCAAATGTGAAAGGTCTTGGTAGGATGTGTCCATGTGTGAAATATCAAGGCTGTATGTGTAATAGCACATGAGATATAGGCCCAGTTTAATTTATTTAAAAGTAGGTCAAACTCCAAGGTCAAGGTCACATGGTCCAAGGTCATAGTCGTATGTGATAGGTCTTGGTCAGAGGTTTCCATGTGTCAAATATCAAGGCTGTATGTGTAAAATGACATGATATATCGGCCAGGTTAAAGTTTTTTAAAAGTAGGCCAAACTCCAAGGTCAAGGTCACAAAGTCCAAGGTCATGGTCAATTGTGAAAGGTCTTGGTAAGATGTGTCCATGTGTGAAATATCAAGGCTGTATTTGTAAAAGGTCATGAGATGTATGCCGTTTTTTTTTTAAAGTAGGTCAAAACTCCAAGGTCAAGGTCACAAGGTCCAAGGTCATGGTTAAATGTGAACGATGTTGATAGGAGGTATCTATGTGTGAGATATCAAGGCTGTATGTGTAAAAGGACATGAGATATAGACAAGATTAAGAATTAAGTGTAAAATAGACAAGATTAAGAATTAAGTGTAAAATCAACAAAGGGCAATAACTCCAAGAATTTGATTGGCAGAGTTACGGTTCTTGTGCACTGCACCTCTCCATAATGAAATCTATTCACCTGTAAAGTTTCATGATTCTACCTTACATATTTTTTGAGTTGTGCTCCGGACAAGAATCAAGTTATAAAATCAACAAAGGGCAATAACTCAAAAAATTTGATCGACAGAGTTACGGTTCTTGTGCACTGCACCTCTCCATAATGAGATCTATCCACCTGTAAAGTTTCATGATTCTACCTTACATACTTTTTGAGTTATGCTCCGGACAATAATCAAGTTTGAAAATCAACAAAGGACAATAACTCCGAAAATATGATCGGCAGAGTTACGGTTCTTGTGCACTGCATCTCTCCATAATGAGATCTATTCACCTGTAAAGTTTCATGATTCTACCTAACATAGTTTTTGAGTTATGCTCCGGACAAGAATCAATTTTGAAAATCAACAAAGGGCAATAACTAAAAAAATTTGATCAGCAGAGTTACGGTTCTTGTGCACTGCACCTCTCCATAATGAGATCTATCCACCTGTAAAGTTTCATGATTCTACCTTACATACTTTTTATACGCCGCCGGAGGCGGACGTATATTGGCGTCATCTTCTCCGTCTGTCCGTCCGTCCGTCCATCCGTCCGTCCGTCCGTCCATCCGTCCGTACGTCCGTCCACTTTTCTTGTCAACGCAACTCCTCCCAAGTTTCTGGCTGGATCTTCTTGAAACTTGGTCAATGTTATCACCTCAATTGGTAGATATGCATGAAGGAAGGATTTTATGGTTCGTTGATTTTTGCCTGAGTTATGCCCCTTAAAAACTTAGTCTCTGGGGCTTATTGAAGTTGCAGCTTTGTCAACGCAACTCCTCCTAAGTTTGTAGCTGGATCTTAATGAAACTTGGTCAATCTTATTACCTCAATTTGTAGATGTGCATGAAGGAAGGATTTTATGGTTCATTGATTTTTGCTAGAGTTATGCCCCTTTAAAACTTAGTCTCTGGGGCTTATTGAAATTGCAGCCTTGTCAACTCAACGCCTCCTATGTTTCTGGCTAGATCTTAATGAAACTTGGTCAACATTATCACCTCAATTGGTAGATGTGCATGAAGGAAGGATTTTATGGTTCATTGATTTTTGCCAGAGTTATGCCCCCTTAAAACTTAGTCTCCGAGGCTGATTGAAATTGCAGCCTTTTTAACATAACTTCTTCTAAGATTCTGACTGGATCCTAATGAAACTTGGTGGATGTTATTACCTAAATTGGTAGATGTGCATGAAGTAAGGATTTTATGGTACATTGATTTTTGCCTGAGTTATGCCCCCTTCAACCTTAGTCTCTGGGGCTTAATGATATTTCAGCCTCATGAACGCAATTCCTTCCAGTTTTTTTACTGGATATTTATAAAACCCTTTTTGTGAACACAACTTTTTACAGGTTTTTGTGTGAATATTTATAAATCCTTTTTTTGTCTCAAGTTTTATAAGTGGCGGCGTATATTGTGACCATGGCACTCTTGTTGAGTTATGCTCCGGACAAGAATCAAGTTATAAAATCAACAAAGGGCAATAACTCAAAAAATTTGATCGGCAGAGTTACGGTTCTTATGCAATGCACCTCTCCATTATGAGATCTATCCACCTATGAAGTTTCATGATTCTACCTTTAATACTTTTCGACTTATGCTCCGGACAAGGTTTGGTCTACGGACAGACCGACCTACGGACCGACCTACGGACCGACCGACCGACCGACCGACCGACCGACCGACCGACCTTCCGACCGACCTTCCGACCGACCGACCTTCCGACCGACCGACCGACACTTGCAAAACAATATACCCCCATTTTCCTCGAAAGGGGGCATAATTATTCTCGTTTAATTGTGAATCTATTATAGAACTATTGAACATTTTCTTATACCTTTTGCAAACAAATTTCTACAAATAGTCGCAATTGCCGTTGTTTTGTCCTGTGATTCCAATCCGTGAAATCCATGTCTTGCTTCTTTGCTTTTACAATTTTCAGATTTTTTTTAATGTTCTCAGAAAAGACTATTTCTAAAGAACTTTTACTTATTCAAATTTGCGAGATGAAACATTAATTAAAAAGAGAAATTGATGTTCGTTTTATATTCTTGTTGTGACTAAAGCTTTTACAGGAAGTATAGACTAAGATCAGACTGCACAGACGTGCAGTCTGATCTTAGCCTATACTACCTGCTTTTTACTAAATTACTATTGCAAAACTAACTATCTTAAATGGATAACAGAAAATTAATTTAGGAGGACAAGAGTAAATTTGAAATGTTGGCGCCTTGTGAGCCCCCTTCATCTTTAGACACGCAGATATATTCTATGATATATTCTATGATGTTTGCTTCATAAATATTACTATAAATAGACAAATTTTAGATTAGTGATGATTGAATTATATTCTTGTCATGCAGATTAACCCATAACCAGACGGCAAAATTGTGGACTCATCTAAATTGAATGGTGTTGCAGACGACAATTTCAAGTTGAGGAAATTTAGAAAAAAAACCTTTTGGCCTTTTTTGGAAGAAAACATTGTGGAAAATGAAGAAATTGCTTGTCACAAGCAATTTCTTCATTTTCTACGATGTTTTTCAAAGTCATTGTCTTGTGGGGAGTCAAAAAGAGGCATTGTGAGGTAATGGGTTAGTCGGGTAACAAATAGCAGAATATTAGAGGGTTCTTATTCAAAAGCTGATGCAGAAAACAGAATGGGTGTTGATAAAGATTGGATTTGTGTGCAATGTAGCTTGAAAAATATTGAGACAAAACGAGAAAATGCTGACAATCAGCACTATCTCGACATCGAACGAGTCGAAAAAAGAAACGCAGCACAAACAAATTTGATCATACGTTTTGTTTTTGTCTTTCTCAAAATCACCCTCATTCGCGTACTTTTTTCAATGCATAGTAAAACTTCATTATTTGACTTCCCAGTGTCAAAATTTCATCAAGGGGTTTGGCGCCAACATTAAATGCGTTCTTGCACGCAATCTAATTTGACGTTAATTAGTCATGGCTGAAATTTGATTGCTGTACTGCTTATAAATAGTATCAACAGTTTTTCTCGATTAATTTGTTTATTATAATAAACGAACGTTGTGATCCTGACGTCGTGACGTTAGACGTTGACGACCGCTTTTCGGGCGACCGTCAGTTGTTCTGTTCGTTCTAAGACGTTACCTTAATCACAACCGATGTACACAAAAGTCAGCAGCAACTGGAGGTTGAGATGTTCCATTCTTGAACATCACAATTGCTACAGGACGACGTCTTTGAATAAGTCGCAAAATGATATGAGGGATTAAATCCAAACGGAAATCATTGCCTTTTGTCGAGTCGACAGGCATCTACATAAATCAAAAGAGTCTTATGTAAAGCTTGGGTATTTAAAGGTTTGCACGTGCAAAACGCGTAAACGTCTTTTTTGACATTATCTAGCAGGTAAGACCGTTTTTAACGTAAACACAAAGATCAATATCAAGATAAAGTTGCCTGTAATAATCAGTAACAAGTTTGACTCAATAACATTAAAGAATTAAGAAAAATAACAAAACATAGTTGTTGCGTTTCTCGTTTCCTGTAGTATATTTCGATTTGGCACCTGACATTTAGCTTTGAAAAGTACATTTATGACCCGTCACATTGAAAAGGACCTACTGAGAACCTTGTAAGTCAGCCCCGACTGACCAAGATCGCTACTTTTCACTCTAAAGTAATTTTCTAGATCGAGATTTTCTATATTATTAAACCCGTATACAATCTGTCTTCATTAAATTTATGAAGCACTAATGCGACATCTGGGCGCGTTCTTTAGAGCGAAATTTTAAGATATCTGGAGATTCTTAAGATGTCTTAAGATAAAGCGTTCTTTAGAGCAAGATTTTTAGGCTGCTCATTTGGAGGTGCCATTACTATATACTTCTTGTGGAAACCCTTGAACAATGCTGTAAAAACAATATGAAAAGAATTGACCGAGTTGTTCCGAATGTTCCATACTTTAAATAAATGACGGCATGGTGACGTTATTTGTATAAAGTACGGAAAATTCGGAAAACCTGGCTTAAAATTTCGGCCTCAAAAACGCTTGATTAAAAAAATATATATCTTAATAAATCTTAAAAACATCTCGCTCCAAAGAACGCGCCTCTTGTTGACCTTTGGTAAGGCTCGTCCGTTTCTCAAAATTCCGTTTTACTGACTCCAAAGAAGGTTCCTTTGACCATGACAGGTCGCATTTACAACTGATTTGTACCACATCCAGATCCATAGTTTGAAAAGGACGTCTCCAAAAAAACAAGCACCAATGTTTGTATAACATTGTCAAAGAGAACACAGAGTAAGCCTAGGCCTACCAGTATGTCGATACTTTTCAACAAAAACCTCGTATCTACAGCTTGTTTAAAGCTGTAGATACGAGGTTTTTGTTGAAAAGCGACGACGTTTTCACATTTTCTTTACCAAGTGAACAAAATGTACGTCGTTTTAACTACAACGCGTAATTTTCTCGACGTCAACTTCTTTCAATAATGTAGACGAGCATAAATCTTGAATGTTAGAAAAGAGGTTGAAAAATGACTTAAATCCAGGACTTAACATTTCAATAATTTATTTCGGCCAAATTATTATTGTAAGCATAATCTATATTTGCCCATAGATACAGGGCCTTTGTAAACCAGATAAGAGCAAACTTTAGGTCAGTGGGTAAACTATATATCATCAACTTCCATTTATTTCTTTTTGTCATTAACAGCAGTTTTCAGATGAAAGTACACATAAAAATGAAATTCGAAAGTGCCTAAGTATAAAAATGTGACCTTTTGACACTGGCTGAAAATTTCTAAGCACGACTATTTATTAGTGTTTTTTTTTTGTATAACACCGTGCAAATCTGTTTAAACCTTTCCTTAACGACTTATCACGTAAACTTCAACTAAATAATGAATTCGATTTACTTATTGAAAAGTACATCGTAAACCTTTATATCGATGCATTTCAACGAAAACCTCGTAACTGCAGCTTGTTTTAAGCTGCAGATACGAGATTTTTGTTACAAAGTGACGAGACTCTGTCCATCAGAGTAACAGATAAGAGGGGATAGAGCCATTCTAAATTTGTAATTGAAAGTTCAAGCCCCTTTGTTGTAGGAACTCATTTGAATCGTCACGATGAGACGATTCCAATTAAGGGGGAATGCTCCAGTTTTTCGGAACACTCGGTCATTACTGTAGGAAATTAAATGTTTCGTACCAATATGTTTCGTTACCGTATTTTCAATAGAATAACACATCATTACAATTTACCAGTTTTCGGCGGTAAAAGCGTATTTATTATGCGAAACTGATTTCCTCAAGATGAAAACCGATTATTTAGAGCAAGACAGTCGTAAGTGAGTATGCAGTTACCACTGTTTTGCGTCATTTTATCCATGTGTAGCAGATAAAAATTGCTGTAATTCGCTAATAAGTGCGCTGACCTATACATTTTCTTTTTGAATTATTACCAGGACATGTTGCTTAATACAAGGAGGGAGTTTAATCAAATTCTATTATGTAGAACTTGAAATATTTCCAAAAATATGCAAATTTTAACATAAAACACTCCAGCTTCGTTGATCTAACCGAACACGTGAGCATGCTGTTGTATATATTTACGCGTTTATAATAGCACATATTTTCGGGTTTCTGTTCATATCAAATGTAAGACGTTACTTTAAATCCGTTTTCGGGACTGAACGATGAATATACAGTATTTTATTAGCATTTTAGTGACCTTGGACAGGTGCAAGAAATTGTGCATTTTTTCGATGTAGGGATACGTATTTACGAATGCCTATAAAATTCAAACAAGATCGCTGACCATCCATTTTCATTTTATATTTCAATTGGTAATAACATTTAATTTCAGCATACAAAATATAAATAAATTATATTTTTGGGAAAAGATTTAGGAAACTGGAGCATTCCCCCTTAAGTACCCACAATATAGCAGTTGATGACACATTAATGAAATATTGCATATTGCCCTGCTCCCCGAATAAGTGTTTTTCACAAAATAAAAACTATCATACGTTAAGCCCCCCTTTTCCCATGACAGCTTTTTTGTACACACATTATTTATAGAATATGGTCTAGAACATCCTGTTCATTACATAAGTACAAAATTTCATTAAATTTTGCCCATTACATGTACAGAAATTAGAGAAAAATTCATTTTTACACTTAAGCCGCTTTTTCCATGACGCAGCCTCAACAAAAATAACGGAGGAAAAGGTATCTAGGTATTATCCAAGGGAGTTCACATGTGAAGTTTCAATGAATTTGCTCCAAAGGTTGCTGAGATCTGGCTGTGGACGGACGGACGGACAGCGTGGCGACTATATGCTCCCCTTTTTTTCGGAGAGCATAAAAATTTATAAGCTTTTACGAAAACAAAGTATATCGATGGCTACGTTGGAAAATGTTTGAAAATTGAGTTCTATAGGTTGGTTGTACGACATATTTGGACGTGACTAAATTAATGTTAGTAAAGTCTATAGGCCTTCTAAAAGACAAACTTAATTTCAATTTTTAAATGTAAGAAACACGTATGCAGAAATTTTAAGTTTTGAAAATCTTCGATTATGGAATCATCGCAGTTTTGAAAAGTGGTGATACAAGCCTTACAAGTCACACGTCGTTCGCAGACCATTTTTGATGCCTTTGTAAAAGATATTGTATCTTCCGTTGAAACGGATTTGATTTACGAAAACCTCCACACGAGAAAATGGGTCCTTATTATTGGCATTTGGAAAGAAAATAATGGATCCTGTGTCTGAATCGACCTAAGAAACTTAACCTATTACATGACGACAAATTTTGGACTGTTCGTATTTGATAGATGTTGCAGACGACAATTGCAAGTTAATGAAAACGTTCCTATTTTGGATTAGAAAAAAATTGTGGAAAATGCAGCAATTGCTTGTCACAATCAATTTCTTCATTTTCTACAGTGTTTTTCCAAGTCTTTTATTGTGATGGAGTTAAAAGGCGTCACTATGCAGTAATGGTTTAAAACGGACATTTTTATCGTAATAAATAAAAATTTTCTTCTTTTGTCGCGATGTTTTTACAAACCTTTTCTATAAGCGACGTCAAAACTAGGTCTTGTTTTGGAAAGACCTTTTTTCTAGATCATTATCAATATCTAATTTGTACTCAATCTAGTATGTTAACCCATTACCAGACGGCAAAAATTTGGACTGTTCCAATTTGAAGAATGTTGCCAACGACAATTTCAAGTTGATGATATTTTCAAAATATTTTCATTTTGGGTTAGAAAATATTGTGTGAAATGAAGAAATTGCTTGTCACAAACAATTTCTTCATTTTCCACAATGTTTTCCCAAGCCTTTTCTTGTAAGGGAGTCAAAACTCAAAAGGCGACATTGTGCAGCAATGGGTTAAAGAGTTGTGTTGCAAAATTCCCCGATGGTGGTTTTTACGATGGCAAGTAGTCTAAGTCAGATACAGCTGAATTCCCTGATAGTCGTTTTTACGATGACAAATAGCCCAAGTGAGATAGAGATGCTCACCACGTGTATAAATACCGGCGGGTATCAGCGATTGCCTCACACTTCCACCGGGACCCCTAGGACGAGTCAACCAGTTTTGTTGGTAAGGATCTACGCCACCGAGCACACACCGACAATGTTCAAGCTTCTACTAGCCACGGCGCTCCTGATAGTCGGGACTCAAGCTGCTATCGTCCAAGAGGCTGACTGTCCTGCTACCGAAACACAGAGATTCTTTATCTCGAGTTTTGTAAGTTTGTATATTTTATGCTATTTATGTTGGTTCAATTTATTTCTAATATGTTTAATTGTGGGTCCTACATTATTATTAAGAAATAGTCTAAATTTGAATGTTGCTGATTATTTAGTGACACATAACAACTGCCAGACATTGTCATATGAAAATAGCAACTTTCAACTAAATAGCATACGTACGAGTACGGACAAATATTTTCAAATACTATATAAAGCAAAAGTGAAACTGCTACTTACAAACACTTTTTGAAGATAGGCGACCTTGGAAATCCCTATTATCTCTCATTTGGTAAATCATATCGCAACATGTTTAAATCCAAATTGAACCTGAGTAAAGGTTATTTTCCAAATTTGCAAATCAAGTAATTTGCATACAAGTTTATGAATATTATATATTTTGACTATAAGATCATTTATACACATCAAACTTGGAGAAACTGATTTTGAAAAAGCAAGTAAATAGGAAATCTTTGAAAAGTAGCAAAACATTATTTATGACTGCAAAATTATTTTTTCAATACGTGTGTTTGTGGAGGGTGGGGGAAATCTTCACGGAAACCTAATAATAAGTAGATCATAATAAAATGGGAGACAATGAAAATAGTGTACCATTGCATTTTTAGACTATTATCATTCTTGTTATCAACAAAACAATGAGAAAAAGGTGAAAGTGATGGGTTGATTTTTATGATATATTTGTCCAGCCTGCCATGAAAAAAAGACATGCAAAAATTTGGATCTCTCTTTTTGAACCAAGTTTTCACCAATTTCCGTCAAGTTGATTTTAGAAGTTTTTTTATAAGTAATTTTGCAGGTTATTAACATTATTGAAATAGCAAAACATTATGTTTAACTGCAAAATTGATTTTCGTTAGAATTTCAATGCATGCATATGTGGTGGGCGGGATAATTCTTCACAGAAACCTAATAACAAGCTACAGTCGACACTCGTTGTGTCGAAGTCGGAGGGGCCGTCAAAATATCTCGACATATCCGGAGTTCGACTCATCCGTTTTTGTTCGGCTTCGAGATATTTGATATTTGACCGTTTTTGAAACTTATCAAGTACGAATATTATTGAAATATAGTAGGAAAAGGAAGGAAATTGCTCGTGTCGAGCAATTTCTATCCTTTTCCTACTATATTTCAATGGCTATATTCAGTTCGAAATTATTTTGTTTTGAAAAAAATATGTCAATAGATGAGGACGGGACCAGATTTGAACTTCGACTTAAGGTAAGAAGGGCCTAATTAGCACAAAAGAGCCAGCGGCATAATTTGAAAAGTGGCAGTAATTCCTAAACTGTGTTACATTTCCATTCCAAATACAAACATAAGCATTTTGTACGGTTTAGAATTTTGAATTAATCCATATTTATGGAAATATTTGACAAAAATGTTCAAAATTACCTCCCTTGCATATGAATATAGAGTAAAATGATATTTGTAAATTATTTTCTTCTTGAGGCATAATCTTGAAATCCGGCACGGTGAATCAACTTATGTGAAGTGTATTTACAAGTGTGTGTAATTTGATACATTTCGTATGGCTAGAAAGTGGTGTTTTTCATTAGGCACTTTATACCTTAAGCGAAAATTCGACTTATCCGATGTCGACATAACGAGTGTCGACTGTAATAATAAAGTCGTGGGAGACAATGATAATACTGTTTCCTTGAATTTTTAGACTCTCATCTTTGTTCTTGTCAACACAACAACAAGAAAACGTAAAATAGATAGGTGAATAATGTGATTTTATGGCAGTTTGTATCCAGCCTGCCATGCAAATCAGACATGCAACACTTTTGGGTCTCTCTTTTTGAACCACATCTTTACAAATTTCTACAAGCTTGACTTTGATCGATTTTTAATCATTGATTCTGCAGACATTTTATATCATAAAAACAGCAAATTATTGCGCATAACTGCAAAATTATTTTTTGTGGTATTTCAATACGTGTAAATATGGTGGGTGGGGTAATCCTTCACGGAAACCTAATAATAGGCTTATCATAAAATCGTGAGAGACAACAGAAATAGTGTTTCTTTTCATTTTTAGACACATACCTTTGTTCCGTTCAACAAAACAGTGAGAACATGTGAAAAAGATTGGTTAATTAGATGATTTTATGTAATTTTCTGTCCAAGATGCCATAAAAAATAGACATGCAAAAATGGTCGCCTTTTTCAAACCAAATTTTCACCAATTTCCGCCCGATAGATTTTAGTAGATTTTCAAACAGTTATTCTACATATATTTAACATTATAAAAATGCAAGAAACATTTCTGTTGCAATTAGTTTGAGGTTGGCCTATTTTTGGGGTTAATTGACTGGACTATTACTAAGTTACTCATTTTTAACCCCCCAAAAATTGTCAGCAAGAACCGTGAAAGTCAACTATTTTGTAAGATAGGGTAAATTATAATATTGAAAATGATAACTACCAGATAATTGTTCTTTGTTATACTTATTCATTCTTGACCACCAGATCTTTTACTATATCAAATATATATAAATACAGGGTGTCCAAAAATATGTGTCTCCATTTTAAACATCTTTGAAATAAGTTACATAGTTTTGAAGGGGACATGATGAAGTTTTGTTTCGTATAAAGAACACCTATATTTATAGAAAAAATATTCCACATCACGTTTTATGAAATATGTCATTTTCAACTTTCTCGCCAAGCGACGTCAACGACGTCATATTTTTAATTTGACAAAGTTTCCTTTTCTATGCTTCGATGATCAAATTGGTCATATTATTGTTTTTCTTCCACGACTTATATAATAGATGCAGTGAAAGTCTTATCATCATTAGATTTTGAAGGGGGTAAAATTTATCACACAAACTAGAGTTCGAAAATGAGGAACGTTGTTTCACTTAAAATTCTGATGATAGCAAATGCCCTTTTGAAGGGGGGGGGGGGGGGCTTTTTTTGCATTTTTGCAGAGACAAACATTTGAGCAGTGCATTTATATTTTGTGAAAAGCATTGAAAGTATCATTCCTATTCGTGCACAAGAGACCCTTGCAAGGGGCATCGTAAAATGGTGCAAAATTATTTTTCCCCTTTCAAAACCCAACAATTTCTCAACATCATTGATGCAGTGGAAGTCGTTACCGGTAAATAATGTATACGAAACAACTAGAGGAAGGGTAAGCGATAACTTTTCTCTTCATTTTAAAGTTAAACAATCATTAATCTTATAATTACTATCTTATAAGTAGTTAAACCGTCATTGTCTTATAAACTCATAGACTGCGAATAATTACAAATTACTTAATCAGTACACAATGGGAGAAAGAGACAAAGTACTTTTTAAAGATGACGCAATTGACGTCGTTTGACAAATAAGTTAAAAATAATAAATTCCATAAAGCATGTTGTTAAGTATATTAAGGAAGTAAACATAGATGTTCCATATATCAAAGAAAACTTTTACAAGTCCCCTTCATACCAATGTATAGTCAAGTATGCCCGATGGCTACCAGTCCATCTACGGGACATACTGGAGAAAAGGCATCCTGGTGTATTCATAGAATTCTGAAGAGGCCGTTTTACTGTTTGTAAGACCGATAAAGCATTTTCTTTAATTGCTGTCAGTTAATGAGAAAAATATTGCAGTTACATAAGCCATGCAGCAGTTACTTATCACGAGTCAAACACAATGTGAAAAGTTCCTAAAGGGCATGATGCATGCACAGAATTATTTGTTCAATGAGCCTTTGTCAAATATCACAATTATTCAGTTAGTTAATCTCTATATAATCAATGGAGCAGCTATGTAAATTCGAATACATCCAGGACAGGAAAAACATCTGATGATTATACCACGACAGATATGACTGTACCTCATACTGAGTCATGTGCTTGGAAATATTCCAGGGTTGATATTGTCTTCGATATTATGTCGTCGAGATAGTTTGAAAGGTGAAGCCAGACAGAACAGCTATCTGATGTTTGTCGAAAAGTAGCAAATAGCAGAACTCCCAAACCATTGAACGGCCTCTTTCTCAAACCACTGAACAGATAGTATTAAAGGGGGACGAGCTAGGCTGTCGAAAATGCAAATGGCACAATAATTACAAACCAGAAATAACGTATGAAATTACCAACCCGAAGGGGTAGATCATTTATGTCCATTGTTAGCCCTCCACGAGCTTTATTAAGGTATAAAGTGCCTAATTAAAAACACCACTTTCTAGCCATACGAAATGTATCAAATTACACACACTTGTAAATACACTTCACATAAGTTGATTCACCGTGCCAGATTTCAAGATTTTGCTTCAAGAAGAAAATAATTCACAAATATCATTTTACTCTATATTCATATGCAAGGGAGGTAATTTTGAACATTTTTGTCAAATATTTCCATAAATATGCATTAATTCAAAATTCTAAACCGTACAAAATGCTTATGTTTGTAATTGGAATGGAAATGTAACACAGTATAGGAATTACTGGCACTTTTCAAATTTCGCCGATGGCATTTTGGTGATAATTAGGCCCTTCTTACCTTAAGTATTAAAATCTAAGTCAATTAATAACATGCTGGTCGTCCTTGTTTTTCTTTTGTAACGGCTACATATGCCCAACCTTCAAAAATCAATTACGTCAGAGATACGTCATCTGTGCTCAGCGAGATTTAACACACCGTACAACCGGCTGCGTAGAAAGTCAGCGAAGAAAGATTCGGCATCTGATGTCATGTGCATGGTAGGTCAAATGAATTTACTTTTATAAATAAACGAAAGGATCTTTGGTATTCTATAGTTGATAAATACGTGTATAAATGTTCAGTGCTTGTACAAAATAAACCTTTTCACGTATTCCTCGCAAATAAGGTCACAGTCATAGACACAGCCGGTTGTACGGTGTGTTAATATCGCGGAGGTGTGTCTCGTTGACCTTGACCTTGTCTTGTTTTTAAGTAAAAATAGAATGTGTAAACACGCTTGTAAAGGATTGATCTATAGCAAAGGAAAGATGTTTTTCGCCGATATTGGGGTTTTTATGCATTGCTAATTGTTTTTTCCATGCACAAATATGAGTTCCCGAACAGTTCGGAAGCATAAAAACATAGAATGAGCCCCTTTAACAAAAGGAGATGACGTTCAATGTAATAAAAACATCTGCAAGAATAATCTGTTATAAGTACAAGTAATATAGAAGAGACAGATTCTCGCATGCTTATTCACGCAAAGCAAGCAAACCATGCATCTTAGGTAGAATGTCAAATTCTCATTGTTATTACAGTACTTCTAATAACGATGTTGTTCTTCTAGCTATAGCAGCCAACTGCGATCGGAATTCAATTCAATTCAATTCGATTCAAAGTCTTTTTTGTACACGTAGGCCTATAGCCCAAAATACAAAACAGAAATACAAATATGAATGTTAACAGTTATCGGTTGCATTAATAATATCAATTTTCAAAATGGTCTATAGTGTCATAATAGAAGTAGAAAAACTTAATCATGTAACTTTATTTAAATTTCTTTCACTTTCATGACTGCATTAATATAATAATATAGCTATTTTTTGGACAGTTGACTCTTTAGAATTTTGCATCAAATTATAAAAACTTTCTCTGTTCATATTTCCTCTATACCAATCTAATTGATAACGTTGTTTTTACAAATTTGTATATTATTGAAAACATTCAAAAAAGGCATAATACTCGTCTTCTATACATACAATATTGTGATTAATTCTGCAAAAATTACAAATTCTGTCAGATTTTTCTATACCTCTATGTCGCCTGATTTCAATGTTGAATTTGTGGTTTGAGCATCTAAATTTTGCCAAAGATATCTTCAATGAACGTTATAAGCCCATAGATAAGTATTTTTTCTGGATTCAAAATTGATTTGAAAAATTTGTAAGCTAGAAATCTTGAGTCTATATTGACAGAATTATTCAGATTCTGCCCAATACAGTCTCTAATGCGCTGTTTAAACTTGTTTAGAAATATGTCTGGACTACCGACTGTTTGAGACAACCAAACCCGTAGAGATATAATAATTGTTTAATGTTGGATTCCCAGATACGTCTATCTATATCATCTAATCGTTTAACATTGTGTAACCGTTCTTTGGAAAGCGGTAATCAGGGATATGTATTTAGTTTCTCCAATATTTAATGCATTTCGTGTAATATTCTACGCATAATTTTGTCCGCCCATACTCCCCCAGGGTCATACAATTATTAGTAGAAGTGCTTACACCTAAGAATTGCTTGCAGAATTTATATTGCGCTCTTTCGATTTCTTCTGCAAACTCGAAGCCCCAAATTTCGGCACGGTGGAGAAGAATGGGCTTTACCATGGAATCAAATAATTTAAAGTACATGTAATCTTCGATTAGAAAAATGACAAAATTTTCGTTGGTATGATTTAATACATAATATTGACTTTTTTGCTTGAGAAATAACTGCAAGTTTTGCTGACTTCGATGAAAGAGTTGGAGTAAAAAATAGACTCATATATTTATATATTGAGGTCACTTTGACTGGGTTGTTGTTGTAAGTCTTATGTTCATAATTTCTTAAAGGTCCAGCCTTACGAAAAAACATTATTTCTGTTTTTGAATCGTTAATACTCATGCCTGTGTAAGAATTCGTAAAAAGAGTTCAATTGTCGTTGTACATTAATGGCATTTTCTGAACAGTTTGCAACGTCATCAGCAAATAAAATACATATAATTTCAGGACTATTTTCCGTTATAGAAATACCTCTGTGCATATTTTCTCTTACAGAGGTAGACAACTAATTTATAATAAAGATTAAATGGTGACACTCCTCAACGAAACGGGCCTATTAAATATTATAGTAAAATGGGTCAATTTGGCAGCTTCTAGCTCCTCCCAGAAGTCTTTGTGGCACATTTTACTTAGTCTGCCTGAAAGACCATTCCTTTGTCTTTAAATTAGTACCAAGAAAATGGTATCAATAGCACCATCAGCTAAAATCACGCACCCGTGAACACAGCCACCCTTGCAATTTGCCATCTCTTTCGGGATCTGCATGTGACACACCCCCATGAAAGGTCACGACCGCGCAAGAAACTAGTTCCCGACAAATTCATTAAAACACATCCTAGCAGTAAACTGATGGTCTGCCAGTATGCAGAACCATATTTCACGCATCTGCCTATTCCATAGACACAAAATCAATGCAACAAAAGGAGCGAATCCATTTTTGACGGAACTATGTTTGTATACTACGACCCGGAAGCATTTCCCGTTGTGGAGTGTCTCCAAATAAGATCGTAGTCGTTGTGTCCCCGTGCCTCGTACCAGCGTTACATGCTATAGGACTCGTTACGATGTCATCAACTCGTACGTATGCAAGAATGTCTGAATACATAGACTTTACAATATTCCCTTGTGTACCATTATTATGTAAACACCTGATAAGATAAACATAGAGTCAAATGCCTTTTTAAAATCAACTTATAAAACATAAAATCTACCACCTGATTTACTGGTGTACTTTTGAATCATACTTGTAAGAGTGAACAAATTATCTGTGATTGAATATCCGGCCCGAAGCCCAGCTTGAGATTCATCTATTTTCTTTAAAAGTTCAGACCATTTACTAGTCTGTCGTGCAAAATAGAAGAAAATACGTTGTACATCACTTTAATAATGTAATTCGAAGGGTCATCTCGATTTATGAACAGGGCGCTTTATGGTTAGCCTTTGGAAAGGGGAACAACTTTTAGTGGATACCGATTTATGTCATTTGCAAGCCTGTGTGGTTCCCATTAAAATACTGCCTTTCATCCATGCCTTGTCAAGAAGTGATACTGTCTACGCATTTGTTGACAAGGGCAAAAAGTCAGCATGGCAAGCATGAAATTTGCTCGACAAAGCTTCAAAAGCTTTCCCTAACCTTAGTACGACAAAGGAAAATGTATCACAATAGGAAATAGACATCTGTGGTCATCATGCACGATCGGTCGAGCACATTTTGTAAGGTAGATGATGCGTACTTTGATTTATTTGCTTGACAGCAAAGATCAAATGATGCTATAATCACGGTGGATAATCACGTGATACAACAATTTCAGAAAATCTTCATTAATTTTGTTAATACGGGACCGATTTGAATTCGTTTTGAAGCAGAGAAGGTGGACAGAAGTCACGCATTTGATGAAAGTGCTGGATGTTTGAAAAATAAATTGATAAAAAAGTTATTGAAGATAAACCAAAATTTTGGTTTATATTCAATAACTTTTTTATCAGTTGATTTTTCAAAACTCTACTTCATCCAGGTTATTCCTGTCAGTTTTGCGCCTTTTCTGTTTTAAACCGAATTCAAATTGGTCAAGTATTGACAAAGTTATTGAAGATGATCGGAAATTCTAAGTCACGTGATTATACACCGTGATTATCTCAACTCGAGATGGTATTATGAAACATGTCAAGAGAGCTGTTTTGCAGGTAGTATGAGGGTCAATCAACATTATCACAATAGCAATTACTGTCTCTGTTTTAATTCTGTCTGGATACCTAGATGCTCTACACTTGCAGCTACAGCTGAATGCTAGCGCCAGATTAAAATCAAAGTACTGAAAGTACTGTTTGGAAGCAAATTTGTCAATAATGTAGGCCTATCCAGAAGTAGAGTACTTTGATTAGGTACTTTGATTATCCATTTGAATACCTTAATACTTTGATTCGTAGAGTACTTTGATTAGGTACTTTTATTATCCAGAATACCTTGAATACTTTGATTCCATGCTAGAGTTGTATCTATTTTTAGCACAACTTCATGCATATTAATCGTTTGTGTAAGCTTTGAATATATTTCATAGTTCAGTAAACTTGACTGACCCATTAACAAGGAATGCCATTGGACTGATCTTTGAACCATAATAAAGCAAATTACTACGTCGATCTTTTCTTCTCTTAGAGACATGATTAATTGAATGTTTCATTTTCAGTTACACAATTCTATATCTACACATAACTTCAGACTTACATATTGAATATTCGAATGACTGTAACCTTAATAATCTTTGCTTTTGATAGAACTATTTATAGTGAGGAGGACCGGAAGATGTTGTGTGGTATGCAGAGAATGGTAAAGTGCAGAGACAGGTCGCTGCAAAGAGAAGCAAATTTTGCAAAATTTGCTTCCAAAAATATAGTTGCAAATAGTCAAATTACACAGGGATCTGTAGATGGTATCGTTCAGACCTTCGGTGCACATATCTTTATTCATGCAACTGGTAAGGTTTTGATGCAAATAATTCACTGATGTTTGTGGTCTTATTCATATTTCAGACAGAAACTTTAAACCTTGATTACGTTATAAATCCTAATGCCAAGTCAACGAAGAGGAGAATATTGACTTAGAATGACACAAATGGTGATCCCATGCTACTGACATGCTACTGACAAAATCCCTTCAACACAGTCGTTTTATTCTTATGTTCGACAATCAAACTATTAGCAATGTCCCGCTAATAATATGAGAGATATAACTCGGGGTAGTGTAGAGAGTGAAACGTTGCAGGCTCGACCATTCTCCTCGCAGAGTGATCGTTCGTAGCTCTTCACATATCATCTCTACAAGGGGCTACCTTGGCTAAATTCCACGAATCGTGGTCTACCGAAGGATAACGTATTTAGTGAATTTGTTACCGATTCATTTCTTGTATTATACATTAGAGAAAGAAAATATCATTCTGTTTGCAATAGAAGTGATCTCAAATTCAAGTATTGATCTAGTTAGAATGGTACGATTTTCATATTCTTCTTAATTAAAATTGGACTGTTTTCATATTCTTACGCTCGCATGAAAGAGGCAAAATGAAACTCTGTGAAAAAGAGTGAGGCTCGACCAGACAGCTTTTGCCTTTTTGGGTGGGATTAGCCAGGGTGCTTCAATTGTTTGGACCGTTGTTTTGACTCTGGGGTGAAGTGATGGAGCCAAGTTTCATCCATAGTCACAAACCTCTGCAGAAAGCTATCTGGGTCCGCGTCAAAAGGACTCAGATTAGCACGTGACAAAGTGCGCATTGCATGCTTCTAGTCAACTGTCAGAAGCCTTGGTACCCAACGGGCAGAGAGCTTTTTCATCTCAAGATTTTCCGTGAGAATGGAATGAACGTTTTCCTGTGAAATACCAGTTTTACTGCCTATATATCTCTCTATAACCTGCCTGTCAGTCATAACAATATCATGGACTTCTTTTACCATTTCTGGTGTTGCAAAGGCGACAGGCCTTCCAGGGCGGACGTCGTCCTCAAGACTCTGGCTACAACGCTTTTATACATAATTATATTGAATCACTGCTCTTTCAGCAGCCTTGTCCATTTGCAAAAGCCACTTGTCCGGTTTACTTTAGAGTGATTCCTCTTCAACATAAACTAACCAAATGACACCAGTTTTCGGCTGCACACGTTTATATAGCCAGAGAATACAGGGGTTGAAAATGGGCATGCTTGCTTGACCCCTTCTATGAGAGGCTCACTACTTACCAATCAACTCTCGTATCATAAAGAACAATTAATTTTCAGCCTACAACCCTAAAGTGGGAGTGACTTAGGTGCTTGTTTACTTATTTTATCCAATGACCTATAGTCTATCGGTTATAACCTAGACTTGTATATAAACACTGAAAAACAAATACATAGTTTTAGCATTTTTCAAACCATTTATCGTGAGCTATACGAGCAAATTGATGTCCTAACTTGTTTAATTTCAAAAGAGAAAGTGTTCATGTTAGGCCATTTTAAAACAACAAGTAATATAGTGTTTGTATGTACAAGTCTACAGTTATAAACGATAAGCTATAGCTCGTTTATCACTTGCATATTTGATAATATAAACAGTATAATTATATACAAATTCAAAAAAAGAGTTGAATGCTTTTGAAGGAGTAAACAAAAGCACACTTCACTCCAATTTTAGGGTTGTATGCCAATACATTGATACCAGAATTCTCATGAAAATGTTGTTTACTATTCAGATGAGAGGTAAATGGTACGAACAAAAGAGATATCTATCAGGACTTCGCCCGCTTGGTAGTTCGTGTAACACGTGGAGATGGACTAATAATGCCGACAATTCTGTAGATATACAGTTCCAGGGGCTTAATGGGTAAGCATAGACACACGGCCCCGGTTTCTCGAAAAATCTTAAGTAGCCTACCTTCTCAGACTAAAATCTGAGCGCCGTGCTCAAATCACACGAAATCCTCGTGTACTTCAATCGAATACCCTTCAACGTTGGAGAGTATTCGTTTGAAGTTGAGCATGTTCTCATGAGTAGGTACTTAAAATTTTTTTTTCGAGAAACCGGGGTCAGATCAAGAAATAAAAGGGTCAAATACAATCTTTATTTATGTAAAATCAAACCCCAATTTTGTGGTTACTCATTGGAAACATCTTGAGGAAATGATTACCAACAACAAACAATTTTGAGTTTGACGATAAATGATATAGATTTAACATCCATTAAAAATCCACTAAACGTACGGCCTACCCTCTGACATCTTTCGAGCGACAAAAATTGTTCAGTTGATCAGTCTTCTTCATATCGCCGTATTGTACCATCATTTGTGTGGGTTAAGAAACCAAGAATTCAACAGTCAATTTGTAAAACACAATTTGTAAATTTCGTGCATCCAGAATTCTGACATGGCGCTGCTATAGCGTAAACGTTGCTCTACTTTAGCTTGAAAATTTTCAGAACTTTCATCAGAAAGTATGCTCTTTCAGATGAATATTAAAATAAAATTTATGAAAAAATAAATGTGAAATGTCACTTTAAAGCTACTATTTCCCAGGTTTGGACCCAAAAATTGTCAAATACAAACGAAATGTACACTTTTTAAGCTTTATATGACCTGATTAAATGATTACGACAAGCTATTGAAGCAACGACTCATTTTTTCGCAATTTGATACCAAATTAATGAAGCGATGTCGAAAGTAGGTCAAAACAGTAAGACATGCGACTTTCTTAAATGACGTCACAACATATATGATGACGTCATATTGAAATTCAAGTATGAATCTCGTTTGAATCATGGTCCGCGCTGTATGCGCATGCGCAACAATTTAAAAATAATTCTAACCCCATCTGAGATGGGGTTGAATTTAGGTTTGGATTCTCCCTAAATTCAGCTATCTGTCTTGTAATTTCGGCTCATTCTCTGTCTGAATCGCATATTATTAACCATCCCGAGGTGGTCAACACAAAAGTTTTGCATATTTTTTCAAAAAATTTCATTTTTTGCAATTAGACCATCTGTTACCGTCGCCCTTTAACTTAGCGGTATGTCTTTTCACTAGAAAGCTTTAGGAATATGTATCATAACAAATAAGCAATTTTAAAAATGACATTCGAACATGTTGGCCCTCAATCATGACGTTATTTCGGACAAACAATATTATTTCGTTGGTGTCGTTATGAAATCACGTAACTACACTAACACCGACGGTTTATCAATACATATAAACCTAGTCTATTTTAGCACAAAGTCCATTGCTATCAACCCAATACAACACAATGACTCTTGTTGACTCCCCTAAAGCAAAGGGCTTGGGGAAAACATTGTGGAAAATGAAGAAATTGCTTGTAACAAGCAATTTCTTCATTTTCCACAATATTTTCTACACGGAAAGACCAAAAAATGTTAAGTTTCACTCACTTAATATTGTTGTCTGCAACATCCTTGAATTTGGATCAGTACATTTTTTTGGTCGTTTGGTAATGGGTTAAATAATTGTGATTTATTTTCTAGTTTGGGTAACGAGATGGACTCCACCTTCAACTTCCAGAAGGACCCAGCCAATAGTGCATTACTGAATTATAATTTGGGTAAGATATCGTCACATTTATCAACCGTCGGTGTAATTGCAAAACCTCGTAACTCAAGCTTGATTAAAGCTGGAACTGTGAAGTTTTGCAATAACACCGACAACGTACTGCTGTACTTATACGTTCGAATGTGATCAACAGTGTGCTATTCAATAGTGCTAACACATTGAGTTAAAAATGAAGACGAAATTCTTACAGCATGTACTTAAGGTATACAACCCATCATTAGCACCAAACAGCCAGATGCGAGATTTGAAAGGTGTCAGTTATTCCTAAACTGTGTTACATCTCCATTCCAAACACAAACCTCAGTATTTTGAACGGTTTAGAATTTTGAATCAATGCATACTTATAAAGATATTTGACAAAAATGTTTTAAATTACCTCCCTTGCATATGAATAGAGAGTAAAATATTTTTTTGTAAATTATTTTCTTCTCGAAGCATAATATTGAAATCCGGCACGGTGAATCAACTTATTTGAAGTGTTTTTATAAGTGTGTGTAATTTGATGCATTTCGTATATCTAGAAAGTGGGTTTTTAATGATGGGTCATAAACCTTAAGGTATACAGCCTTTTTTTTTACAGCTATACAACTATTTTTATTTAGAAAAAGGAAACGATCATAAAAGTGACATTACTATTCGCATTGCTATTAAAAAACATATCTAACATTGCAATGAAACATTCAGTGGCAGCTCATCTTTACTTCTACGTTCTGTTCAGCAATCTTTCGTTGTTCTAATGTTTAAAGGTGGGTTCACATTGACGAATTTTCTTACGATTCCTTACGAATTGGGCATTCGAAATCACATTGCCGAAAAATACACGAATTTTTACGATTTGAGTTTATTTAACGGACGGTTTACGTATTTCTACGACTAGTTTACGGGCTGGTTACGGTTTATTTAAGAATCATTAGGAGTGTTAAGGTGGGTTCACATTGACGAATTTTCTTACGATTCCTTACGAATTGGACATTCGTAGTTACATTGCCGATAAGTTCACGTATTGTTACGATTTGAGCGAATTTAACGGACGGTTTACGTATTTCTACAACTTGTTTACGGACTGGTTACGGATTATTTACGAATCATTAGGAGTATTACCGACTTAGTTACGAATGTTTACGGGTCCTTTGTTATTATTTTGTTGTTGTTGTTGTAAGAAAGACAACCTCGTTTTAGCAAATCTGACATTGGACAAGACGATATGACTTGCGAACGAAATAAACTTGGGTTGTACCAACAATTTCTTCAAAACCATTCACCCTTTCCAAAACAATACCTAGTTTTGACGTCCCATGGTTTGGGAAAGTATTTAGAGAAAAGAATAAATTGCTGATAATCAGCAATGCAATTCTTTCTGTTCACTCAGAAGTTTCTATTCAATAACATACAAAGTTTAAACTTCTTACATCAATAATTGTTTTGTCTGTAACTCCTTTCAAATCAAAACAACAATAAATCTTGCCGTTTGGGGAAGAACACTTATAATAAGTGCTTCTACCGAAATAACCGTATTGGGTCATTTATGACCCCAGACATATATTTATGAATGCTATATTCAAAGTTGTTCTCCGATACACGTTTACTTTTTTTTTTACTTTTTCAATCTTGTATTCGTGGATAATAAATCAAATTTTCTTGAACATCGAACAACGTTTGAAGGACTTATCGTCAATTTTTGTGATGGGATAAAAAAAAATGACCCCAGTGCATATAAACATGTTGAAAAAGGGGATCTTATTCCTCATTTTATTGCAAATCCAATTGGAAATCGTTTGACGTTTAGCAAAACATTAAATAGTATTTCCTCTATCATAAATTATATTTGTCATCAATTTTGAATCGAAGTACAGTATATGAGCAATGATTTCGAAAAAGTGTACTAATACCATGTAAGATAAATATTTATCATCTTACGACTCTGCATAAATACACAAGGTCTGACCAGGAACCACACTGGGCTCTCGCAGCTTCTCCATCAAACATAACCCTCATCAGGCCCTTTGTTGAGCCTGATCTGTTTTAGTATCATTCTCGGAATCTCATATCATAATTGCCCGTTTTAAACATTCCGGCTCGTTTATATTCGTAAACCTGCCGTATTATATTCGTGAATCACGTACGGGTGATTTGCGATTAACTAAGAGTCATTTACGATTGAATAACGGAACATTTAATCCGTGAAAATTTTTTCGACATGTCAAAAAATGTCCCCGTATGAGCACGAATCATTAAGAATATCCCCGATTCATTGCGAGTTGTTTACGAATGCATAAGAGTTGTTTACGAATACTTGCGGTTATATACGATAGGACTTTCCGAATGGGCCACTCAAATTGAAATCTATGAATATGCACGATTTCTTTACTATGTCTTTTATTTTTTTGGTTGTAGATAATATGATATAATGTCCATATCATCATCAAGCAGCTGACATTGAGAAATAAAGCACTTTATTCTTACGAGTTATTTACGGATGCCAGCGTTTTGTTTACGAATGTTCATGGATGGCCTACGAATGTCCAATTCGTAAGGATTCGTAAGGAAAATTCGTTAGTGTGAACCTACCTTTACCGACTTATAGTTATACCTCACGATAAATGACCTGGCAGAGCAGCCCCTGCTGATCGAATGGGATGCTCTGCCAGGTCAATTATGGTGAGCTATACGAACGTCCTTTGTTATTATTTTGTTGTTGTTGTCAAAAGGACAACCTCGTTATTGAACATCTGACATTAGACAAGACATTATGTCGAACAAACGAAATAGGCTTGGGTTTTACTAACAATTTCTTCAAAACCATTAACCTTTTACCAAAACAAGACCCAGGTTTGGGAAAATATTGAGAGAAAAGAAGAAATTGCTGATAATCAGCAATGTTATTCTTTCTTTTTACTTAAAATGTTCTTTTCAATAACATACTCAATCTCCACTTCTTACATTGATCAGTCATTTTTTTGCCGAGCCCGGATAGCTCAGTCCGTTACGTCAGTCTTTCAATCCAGGGGTCTCGAGTTCGAACCTCTGCTCGGCCAGTATCCATTCTGACATTTGACAAAAGTCATTTGTCTCTCACCAATAGGTGTGAATCATCTATGTGAGAGAGCAGCTGGAGGCTCGGTTTGGATATTGTGGTTGTACTGGTGCGAGGAATACCAGGAACCCAGGGTTAGGTGCTCCAGCCGCCGCGATATGACCAACGAAGTTGAAAACGGCTCAAAACCCTAATAAAATAAAAAATACATCAGTCATTTTGTCGTCTGCAAAATCTTTTCAAGTTGAAACAATCAAAAGTTTTGCCGTTTGGGAAAGGAAACATAAGTGTAACTACCGTGTTTACCCTCATGCTGCCATGTGGGGTCATTTATGACCCGAGGCATTATTTAAGTTTCATATGCCCACTTGCATACTGCGTATAAGCCTAGCTTAAGCCGGGATTATACAGGGTAACGGGACAACTCACTTGCTGAACCATAGGTTTCGCTAAGCCATAGCTATTTCTTATCCAAGCTTGTGTTGACTTGCACACTTGTGAGCTGAGTTCAATTCACAGTTAAAAAACCCGGGCTCAGCCAAACCTGGTACATAGCAGGTTTGGGTGAGCCAGATGTACATTTGTTACGATGTTTGTCTTCAAAAATCACAAATAAACATTACTTTTCATATAAATTTCATCAATATTAGTGAGTCTAACAAAACGGAATCAATTTTTGCATTAAATTGAAGATAATTTATAAAAGCGAAATCTTTGGTTGTTTTCTGCAAATCAAAAATGAAGCCGAAAAAAGCCCTAGCTGTTTTCATTAACCTGTTCACGAACAAGACCTGGTTTTGACGTCCTTAAAAGAAAAGGCTTGGGAAAACATTGAGATAAAAGAAGAAACTGCTGATTACCAGCAGTTTCTCCCTTTGCCACAATATTTTCTATGCTATACTTTACACAAATCCAATGGTTTTCAATCTTAATTTTGTCGTCTGCAGTAACTCTCAAATTGGAACACTCTGAAATTTTGTCGTTTGGGAAAGGGTTAGATCTAAAACTAGTCAGGAAAAAGATAAATATTCGTTAATTTCTATTATGATAATTAAATAAAAGAAAGATGTGCACTAAGGATGGTTGGCCATTTCTTTAAATACGAGAAAAGTGGAAGATAGAGAAGATGAAAACAAGAGAAAAGACAGAAAGAAAGCGATAAAGAGAATGCGAAGGAAGGGAAAATGAGATGGACAGGAAGGGAGGAGTGGGGCCTACATTTCTACGGAAAGAGAGAGAAAAAAAGAGAAAAACAGTGGCAAATAGAAATGGGGGGGGGGGGATAATACATGGATAAAAATAGATTGTTTTCTTTGCTTGCAATTAGATCGGCTTAAAACTAGAAAAACCGGTTTCGGCACGCGTACTAATATGAACCATAGCTCAAACTCGAGATCGTCAAAACCCGGGCTCAAAACCGTTAGAGCAAATGACCGTGAAGTCGGGATCATCTCGGGTTCAAGCCTAGCTTATCTGAAGTCGAGTTCAGTAACGGTCAGTTGTTGGCATGTCTGGTTCTGCGTCATTTTTGCAAAATCTAGACATTTTCAAGACATGGTCGAAATTGATATTTTTACTTCAATTTTAAATTCATGGAAAATTTGGTCACGGTTTTCCGAACATAAAGTAATATGAATATTTCTATAATACATATATTATATAATCATTTGTGTGAGTTGTACATGCTATTTCGAGTCATTAATTAAGGGGTCAAAGGTGAAAAAGCAACAATCCCTAGATAGTATATGCCGGTAAGTTCAAAATTGGTGGTTCGCGTGTTTTGAATTTTTAATATTTGTGCCAACAACTGTATTCCTAGTCACAGAAAGGTCCTGTAACGGGGATCAGTTTTTGGCATTTCAGGTTCCGCACCGTAGGCCTATTCACAAAATTATGTCATTTTCCTGACTAGGTCAAAATTGGTATGCATAAAGTAATAAGTAACAATGTGTAAATAGATCTCTAATAGCAAAATATGTTTGAAAATCAAACGTTTGTCAGATTGGTTATCGCCAAAGAGTATAAACAAAAGCATTTTATACCGCTACCACGTTCGTTTCGTATTTCCGGTAAGCATTTCCGGTTTTTATGTCAGCCATGGCATTCATGTATACCAAACATTATTCTGTAGAATATTGTGCTGTGAACTCACTCTTACTTGTTTTAGGCTTGTAAGTTGGAAGACGTTCAAGAAGTTGTCAGAAACTCTTTGAGAATACACCATGGACTTACGTTAAAAGTGCGTTATATCGCTGTGGTGTTGTTACGTGGCGGAACCGGCGCGAAAGGGTTTCCATTTAGTTTTACGTTTCTCAAAGCATAAGTAATCATTTGAGGAAACTTTATGAGACATTTCTGTGCTGGGAAAAACGTGTATGCCCGGTGAATGACATTAAAGAAAAAACGCCACCTCATGATGGCCTTCATAATTTCCCAACACCACAATAACAATATTCCATATCGGCTCAGCACTTGCGAGCGAGTGACTTCTTCAGGACTTTCAACATAGAGAATCCACTCAAATCGCCAGTAATCGTCTGCGCAGTCGGGTGTGTGCCGGACGTTGACCGGACGTTGTACACAGTGCCTTTCACGCCACACCATGCAAGTGCCAGACTTGACTGGGCTTAAGTCCAGGATATTCTACGTGAGAACAACGTTGATGTTCTCCCGTTATGCGCGTGCTTCTCTAATTTGTCACTTAAAGAGCATATGATTGGACATTTTAGGGGAAGGGGGAGGGGAGGGATGTGTACGTGATCGTAATGAATTGAAAACGTTGGTGTTATAAACAAACTTTTTAAGTAGTTTAGAGGCCCGTAGGAAGCAATTTCATATTGTGATGGCTGAAGCCCCTGTGTCTGGATATTGGGGAAGGGCTAAATTGAATTTCCCCTTATTTTCAGTGTAAAATAAGGAAAATTCTGCATTTTTGGCTCTACCCCCCCTTTCCTAAGGGTATGAGAAATCGTTTTCACCGTTGTTCTTGATCAAAAACGACTTCATAATCTTCTGTTGTGACCCTTCAGTTACTTTAAGATACACTAACCATAATCCGAGTCTTCTCTGATGTAAATACGCTCTTTGATATTTTGATTTTTCGCTATTTGAATAGCGAAACATCAAAATATCAAAGAACGTATTTACATCAGAGAAGACTCGGATTACACTAACCACAACAATATTGGGATATCGGAATTGGTTTAATATTTCACCACGAATTTTCCAAAATCAACTCAAATTTCTTCAATAAACTTGTTCCTTAACATCCTAAAGAACAAAAGTTCAAAAGGTTTTCGGTCGCACTATTATAGACTGGTTAATCCTCGGGCGTATGTAGCAGTACCGTCTGTTTCGAAAATCGCATAATAGTGTCAATACAGCGTATACGACTTGTAGGGTCATAATCTGTGCATCTTGAGATTATCCCTGTATTTGGATGCCTGCATGTTTAAAGTGGCCCTGACAGATCCCTGTATGTTGATGCCGGTTACTTTCAATCAGTGAACTTAAAACCTCTATGATAGCGAAAGAGCGGAATAACGCGCCGATCGGTTGCTTGGTCAATGCAACCCCACAATTATACGCCTTGTGGCACAACAATCTTCAATACAACAATAGCTTGGTTGACTGCAAGCTCGAGCTTTCCTACATCTGCCAGTGTTTGCGGTCGGTTAGACGACAACGTTGAACCATCTTTTTACAGCTAAGGACTTGTTTGCGAATATGTACTGTTTAGTTTTCATCCAGAAATGCGGAAATCGCATGTATATGCACAAATTTGGCCCATTTGTGATTTTTCAATGCTGACCCCTCTTTAGTGTATATGCCCATGTTATAAAATCAACGACCTGTGACTGCACAATATTTCCACGCAAAGCAAAAGTAATAATAGTTTTATCGAAAAAAGTATAACATCTTCCCAGAAACTTACATTTTTTCTTTTATTCATCATTGACTTTCATTATCCCTATATTGTTGTGCTTAGTATATTATTGAACGTTACTAAAAAGCGACATTTGAATGTTGTGCGTCAATGTAGTTGGCTGCAATGTTGCTGAAGTTCTCCCAGCTGTACATGTAATTTTCGGTGCAGATAATGCAGAGTACGATTGTGAAAAAGACAAGAGGTTTTTCTGGAAGGCGTGTGACATGGCAGACACTGGTATCTTAAACGCGCTTAATGCAATTGCATGTGGCCATGCACTCTGTGGGATAACATTTACTGCGATGAAACGTTTCGCATGTCAGTTGTATCATCCAGGATCAGATATTCATCATTTCAATGATGCTTTGAAATGGGGATCGTTCCACCGAAATCAGTTTAAGTCAGAACCAACTCCCTCCTACAAAAGCAGTCTCTCAGGAATTAATGTCATACCAATGCGTCATTTGGAATTTCCATATTGTTCCACACCCAGGTACTAAGCAAAAGCTCTAAGGCTCGACTTTGATCTTTGAGAATATTCCTTGGGCGAACCAGTATATTACATTCAAAATTTCCGCATTGGCGTCAACCACGGTCACATAGGCAAGACGTTAACCTGGTCTGTATCTCATATAGAACTAAATAGATACAGCCTAAATATTAC
Source organism: Fragum sueziense (assembly GCA_963680895.1). NCBI lineage: Eukaryota > Metazoa > Mollusca > Bivalvia > Cardiida > Cardiidae > Fragum > Fragum sueziense. The sequence continues at coordinate 21,704,780 of OY804595.1, read as the reverse complement.
TCACGTAGATAGCTCCTGATAGACATTGCTTTTGAGTGAATGACCTCTGACCTTGTGACTTTGTAGTTTGGCCTCCTTTTCAGAATAAATACCCTTATTACACATAGAGACTTGAAATTTCATGCATAAATACATATTGTCACTGCCTTTCAGTTTGGACCATTACTTTAGAATTCGAGACCTTGACCTTGGAGTTTGACCCACTTTTTAGACAATTTAACATAACCTATATCTTACTCACTATTAGAGATACAAGATTCATGTTTCGTCCATGGATACCTCTTGCTAAAACCTTTCATTTGCGACCATGACGTTTGACCTCGTGACCTTGACCTTGAAGTTTTTTCTGACAAAGTCCGGTGTATGTGAGTTAAGTTGTTCGCGTTAACATTTGCATCGTAAGATAATGGCTCTGATTTTTCTGCTTTTTATTTGTCAATTAACCAGCTTTCATATTCAATTTAAACAAAAAGAAAAAAAGCAGATCTCGAGCTACACGTACCGAAAAACTGTTTTCGCACCCTTTTTGTATGCGCGGTTACAATAGAAATCAAACATACAGCAGTTATATGGTGGTGTGCAGAATCTTGTCGGATTTATGATATGCTAAAGTTTAAAACTCAATCGTTGGATTCTATCATTAAATTTGATTTTTGTTTCTTAACTTTACCAGGGAATCGCGATTTTTACAGTGACGTCACGAAAATCTGACGCCGGTACATGGATTCCAACAAGCAGTTTATTTCACTCCAGGGTGCACTCTGTCCATTCCACACTGTTGGCATAAATACTAAATCAAAACACGCGGATGTACATACCGACATATACTAAATGGACCAATCAAAATCTATGACTATGCACGATTTCTTTACTTTGTCTTTCAATTTTCTGGTTGTAAACAATAAGATAATTATCTCCATATCATCATTCAGCAGCTGGCATTGAGAAAGAAGGCATTTCATACTTACGAGTCATTTACGGATGCAAGCGAGTTGTTTACGAATATTCACGAATGGCCTACGAATAACCAATTCGTAAGGATTCGTAAGGAAAATTCGTCAGTGTGAACCTACCTTAACTGGCCTGTGAATCACGTGACACATTACTATCAATAATTTTCAATAAACATGTTTGTGTGTTACAGATTAAAAAAAACGGATTAACCCTTTCCCAAACAAGACCGGGTTTTGACGTCCCTAATAGAAAATACTTGGGAAAACATTGAAGCAAAAGAAGAAAGTGCTGGTGACCAGCACTTTCTCCTTTTGCCTCAATATTTTCTAGGCTATAACATGCCTATTTTCTCCGTTTGATGATTTTGTCGTCTGCAACCCCTTTGAATTTGGACCATCCTAAAGTTTTGTCGTTTGGGAAAGGGTTAAAGTAGAGAAGGCAGAAAAATGCAATTTGCTTGACGTCGTAGATCTTTTAACCCTTTCCCAAACTTTTTTAACTCTTTCCCAGAATTGGTTTTGACGTCCCTAATTGAAAAGACGTGGGAAAACATTGACACAAAAGAAGAAACTGTTGATAACCAGCAGTTTCTCCTTTGGTCTCAACATTTTATTATTTATATTGTACACAAATCCAAGCTTGAATAACATCCAGTTTGTCGTCTGCGACAGCTTTTAGAAAGGATCACCCTAAAATTTTGTTGTTTGGGAAAAGATTAAACAACACATGATAAAAAAAAAAGTTATTGATGTGCATGTAGGCCCAAACTAGTTTGGTAAGATGAAGGTCAACACATTACCACACTTTGACTTTTTGACGTCCAAAAATATAATGACATTGGAAAACATTGTGGAAAATGAAGAAATTGCCTGTGACAAGCAATTTCTTCATTTTCCACAATGTCTTCCTCTCCCAAATGACAATAAAAAATTATTTTCATCCACTTGAAATTATTGTCTGAAATATTAGATCTAGTCTTCAATTTCTAGTTTGAATTTTAGCCGTTTGCTAATGGGTTTGATTGGATGAAATGAAATGGTCTTTTGCAGGCCTCTTCGGAAGTGTGCAGTACCGGATTTTAGCTACGGATTATATTTCCTACGCCGTTGTTTACACGTGTAATGAGATCCCACTTGTGGACATTACGTCGCGTAAGTACCATAATCACGATGGATAATCACGTGATACAACAATTTCAGAAAATCTTTAATTAATTTTGTTAATACTGGACCGGTTTGAATTCAGTTTGAAGTAGAGAAGGTGGACAGACGTCACACATTAGATAGATGTGGAGGATTTTTGAAAACAAAATCGGCTGATAAAAAAGTTATTGTAGATCAACCAAAATTTAGGTTGATCTTCAGTAATTTTTTTATCGATAGACTTTTCAAAATTCCACAAGGTCCAGCTTATTTGGTTAAATTAAGATGAATATTTTTTTTTTGCAACATCTGGATAAATGGTAGTCATTTTAGTTTATCACGCTACAAGACAGAAATACTGAGTAGGCCTACGTACGACAGACGTGCATGGGATGCAGGGTAAATTATACAGAAATTACAAAATTTTCACAAAGAAGGCGAACTTTCCTCGAAAGAGATTTATACTTTTGACCTGCTTTGTTCATGTTTTAAGCCTCTCTTACAACCCTTTGTGCGGAGTTATAGATCATGCGTCTTCAGAGATTTTTAAAACGCACGATTTGTAAGGACGCACGAGGGGTTGTGAGTGAGGCTAAAGACGCAGAATGGTCGTAGCAAAGAATTCACAGAGGATAATCACGTAATGCAATAACTACTGAATAATTATATTTAATAACTTTGTTAATACGGGACCGATTTGAATTCGGTTTGAAGCAGAGAATGTGGACAGACGTCACGCAGTAGATGGACGTGGTTGATTTTTGAAAAATCAACTGACAAAAAAGTTATTGAAGATACACCAAAATTTTGGTTTATCTTCAATCATTATAACTTTTTTATCAGTTATTTTTTTTTTAAAAAATCTACCACGACCATGTTATTCCTGCATGCTTTCACCTTCTCTGCTTCAAACCGAATTCAAATTGGTCAAGTATTGACAAAATTACTGAAGATTATCGGACATTCTAAGTCACGTGATTATACACCGTGGAATTGTCCGGTCAGTTCTTTGCTAGGTGCAGTCTGAGTCGTTGTTTCGTCCACCAAAACCGTACGTTGCACGTGCGTGCATCGCACGACTATATGCCTTAGCTTTGGACGCAGACCGCATGCAGGAGCACGTACGAACGGTTTTAAGAGAGGCGTCAGTAGTAACTGGTGTCATTTAATCGGAAGTAAAATTATTTGTTGAGTTGCAAGGAAAATCACTGTAAGGAAAGCATGAATAACAGTCTTTCTTTTGCTTAATTTCAGAAAGGGCTTGGGTCCTGACCCGAAGTGCGAGAGGCCTCAATTTTTTTAACACGCGAACAGTAAACCGGGTCATAGAGCAGAACGACCTGGATCCTAATTTGTTCGTTGAAGTCTCACAGGACTCTTGTCCACAGTTTGCAGTCGCATCCGATTTTACATTAGGATCCGATTTTACATTAGGATCCGATTTTACATTAGGATCCAACTTTGCATTCGGATCTCAGGGAAAGAGCCAGGAGACGGAGTGATTGGATTCATAACAGACCGAGAGTTTATCAAAAAAAGGTTATCTATTCAACTGAATCAATGTATTCTCCTTACACCTCTCATCGCTGGCTACGTTCCACTATACCGTAACACAGCGATTTTTAACTGTTGTTACGACATTTTAGAACAAATCCTGCACAAGAATACCGAATTTTTATCGAAGAAAGAGCGTGGCTATTTAGCATTTTAAAGCTGATTCTTATTATCGCGCAATGGTATTGCGAATATGACAAATCTTTATTTCATTTTCACTCTGACCCAATATTAAGTCGCTTTTTAACAAAAACTTCGTAACTACAGCTTAAAACAAGCTGCAGTTACGTGGTTTCTGTTCAAAGGCATCGATTATGTGACAGAGGAGAATACTTTATTTCAAGTTTTGTATTTAGAATTATAATCTCAAGCATCAATTCCGTTGTTTTTGTTACTACACCATTGTTGTCTTTAACCCATTACCACACAGTAAATCTTTTTGACTCCCCACAGGTAAATGACATTGGAAAACAATGTGGAAACTGAAGAAATTTCTTGTTACAATCAATTTCTTTATTTCCACCAATGTTTTCTATATAAAAAAAAGACCAAAATATGTTAAAATTTCATTCACTTTAAATTGTAGTCTGCAATATCTTTGAATTTGGACCAGTTTACACGTTGCTGTTGGGTTAAAACGTCTTATTAATACAACTCCGCCTAAATTCACGGATGGGTTTGCATGAAGATTGCACAGAAAATTCCTAATTATGAAACCATGTAATATTGTCACAGTTTGATGATTCTATGTCATATCAAATACTAGCATGCTCTCTAACAATACTTTCAGTACTTTGATTTATACTAGTACTACCACAACATCCTAACCGAGCCTCCAGCAGCTCGCCCACATAGGTCAACGATTATCAAACCATTTGTTGGTGACAATTTTGTCAGAAAGAATATTTGCCGCGACTAGGGATCGAACCCGAATGAGAGGCAGATGCCAATGGTAGCATGGCTAAGGCCTTTTTCCTGCTGGGATCGTCTTTGGGAGAAGGTTAGGGTCTGGGAAAAGGGTTCATGAGGCTGTAATGGTACCATTTGATCTATGATAAATACATTGATAAAGTTGGATCATGACCGCTGTATTCCTGAACATGACAACCAAGATTTTCCTTACAGAAAAGATTTGGAAAATCATTTTCTCCTTTTGACTAAATATTTTTCAGGCCACAATATACATAAATCTAATATTTGCTAACATACTTTTTAGCGAGCCGGTACTTTAAGTCCGGGGAGCTAATGTCACAGCCTTAGGGTCGGCGTCGGCGTCGGCGTCGGCGTCGGCGTCAGCGTCGCGTCTTCACTTGAAAAAAACTTTAACCTGGTCTATATCTCGGGCACTATTTGAGATACAGCCTTGATATTTCACATATGGATACCTCCTGACAAGAACTTTCATTTGAGACCATGACCTTTGACCTAGTGATCTTGACCTTGGAGTTTGACCTACTTTTAAAAAACTTTAACCTGGCCAATATCTCATGCACTATTAATGATACAGCCTTGATATTTCACACATGGATACCTCTTGCCAAGAGCTTTCATTTGGGACCATGACCTTGTGACCTTGACCTTGATATTTGACCTGCTTTTTAAAAGTTAAGCTGGTTTTGTGACAAGCACCCGTATAGGCGAGCTACGTTGTCCGCGGACAACTCTTGTTATCGTCTGTAGCAGCTTTAGAATCGGGCTGGTCTTAAATTTTGTCGTTTGGTTCTAATGACTGTTTACCAGATACATGCTTATCCATGTTTGGAATCGAATCGCTGCTTTTTAACAAAAACCTCGTAACTGCAGCTTGTTTTCGTTGAAAAGCGACAAAATAAAGCACTTTGGGGCATCACATGACACCGCCGGGTTGAAGCAGAAAAAGTGGGAAAAAATCCGGGCTTTGCTGAATGTCTAGCATTTTTAACAATAAGCTTATAAAGAAAGTTATTGACGATCAACCAAATATTTGGCGGTAAATAACCTGTATCATTATATCTCATTTTTAACCCATTACTGCACAGTGACGCCTTTTGACTCCTTCACAAGAAAAGGCTTGGGAAAACATTGTTGGAAATGAAGAAATTGCTTGTCACAAGCAATTTCTTCATTTTCCACAATGTTTTCTAACCCAATATGGAAAGATTTTTTAAATTTCATCAACTTTTGATTGTCGTCTGCAATACCTTTCAAATTGGAACAGTCCAAAATTTTGTCATCTGGTAAAGGGTTAAAAGCTCTGCCACATCCAGCAACTTCCTTGCGTTTTCTCACCTTTTCTACTTTAATCTGAATTTTAACCCTTTCCCAAACGAGAAAATTTTAGGGAGATTCACTTCAAAAACTGCAACAAATGACAAAATGGATGCTATTAAAGATAGAATTTGTGTAAAATGTGACCAAGAAAATATTGAGACAAAAGGAGAAACTGCTGGTTATCAGCAGTTTCTTCTTTTGTCTCAATGTTTTCCCAAACAATCTCTAATAGAGACGTCAAAACCAGGTCTTGTTTGGGAAAGGGTTAAAAGATCTGACACATCCAGCAAATTCCTTGCGTTTTCTCACCTTTTCTACTTCAATCTGAATTTGAAACAGTCAATTATTAACAAAAATAATGAAGATTTTTTTCTTCAAATTTTTACGTCATGTGATTCCCCGTCATGTGGAATGTATCTAAATTTGAACAGAGACGATGCATTATTCCACGGCACTACCCCTACCGCCGCAGGGTAGGAGCTTTTCAAAAAGCGACCTGTCTCGTTTGGGCATTATGTGTAGTACACCCTCGAACTACTTTCAATACATGTATATCGGCGGGTATGAAACGCGCAGTAGTCTTATCCTAGTCTGGATAGAGCGATTCGTCTAAAGTCAGCCAATTGACTTAGCATTATGACTTACGGTGGGATGCCCAAATATTGCCAATTTGAGATTCATGAAAAATCGGACTTTTTTCGGGCGACGTCGGGCGACGTCGTCACGTATCCTACCCTATTCCGGCGCGGTTGTAAACATTGGGCGGTGGAAAGTTCCACCACCGAATGTTTTCGACTTCGCCCGAATAATTCCAACGTTGCGCGAATCTCATTAGGGGTATGCTACTTTAACCCATTACCACACAGTGACTCCTTTTGACTCCCCACAAGATAATGGCTTTGGAAAACATCGTGGAAAATGAAGAAATTGCTTGTGATAAGCAATTTCTTCATTTCCCGCAATGTTTTCTGTGTAAAAAGACCAAAAAATGTAAAACTTCTTTCACTTAAAATTGTCGTCCGCGACACCTTTGAATTTGGACTAGTCTAAAATTCTGCCGTTTGGTAATGGGTTAAAACATGCGCATAGTCATATGATATGACACTGTCTGCGAAGTTTTAACCCTTTCCTATGCGACAATTTGTGAGATGGTTCAATTAAAATGCTGTTGTAGTCGTTTACAACGACGAAATGCTGACTGTTGGCATTTTGTTCTTTTGTCTAAATATTTTCCTTAGCTTTTTTACTATAGACACGTTAAAAAAAGGAAAATCAAATCAATTCATTCATAAATGTACGAGAAGTTGTGTTTATACGGAAAATTACCTTACAGTTCCTTTTATTCCTTTGACACACATACTATGAAATACAATAAAATACAATCAGATAGGTCTCACACACTCAGTTCGCTAGTCTAGTAGAAGTAATATCATTTGAATGTTCATGTAATTCTGTTTTTCGACCGTTTTATATTGTCCAAATTAAAGGCCACATGACTGCATGATCAAATTGTGAATGCCAAATTACTACACCATTTTCTTATCTATCTAAGACTCGTTTAATTGAATTTTTCCATAGATCATACCAGCCATATATTTTATATAATAGCATTTCTGATTGTAGACTATCCTAATTGTTATTTAGATCTTTTTGTCTTGTTTGGGAGGAACTATTTTCCAAGAGTGTAGTTCCTAAGTTGTGTGGTTTGCAAAGTACATTGGGAGGTGACAACAATAAAGAGCAAATGCTTTCTAAAATGGCAGGATTCCGTGGTTAGGTTGTCTAGCCGCCGCAATGATCATATCAATTAACAAGAGCTGTCCGAAGACAGCGCGCTCGACTTTCTAAGTTGCTTAGTATAAAGGGGGCATAACTCCAAATATAGGGAAGCCAGGGTCGTGGGCCCTGGTAGTAAGGTAGAGGGTGTGATGGTGAATAAGTATTCCAAGTTTGGCCGGAATCCCTTTGATAGTATGGAAGTTATTGATGTTTGAAAAAACTTTAACCTTTGTTGTGCACGCCAACGCCAACGCCGACGCCCGGGTGACAGTATAAGCTCTCATTTTCTTCGAAAAGTCGAGCTAAAAATGGATTTACACCCTATAAATTAAATCAAATAAGCAGAAAAAGGCTGTAGAAAAACATTGAGGTAAAGACGAACAACGCTGATTGCCAGCCTTTTCCCAAAATATATTTAACTCCTTTAATAATTATTGCAGATTTTTTTTATATCCAGTACCGTCAATTTCATTGTCTGAAAGTTTTTTTATAACTGAAAAGTTAAAGTTTTTGTCGTTTGGTGTAGGGCTAAGTCAAAAGCATTGGTTCTGAATGAGCACATGCCCATAACGACTTTATGCTAGGTTCCCACTGTCAAATCAACTCGATTAACTCGATCGCTTAAATGCCCAGATCAATTCTAACCAAATGACTCTGTCTCAATTTCTAGTCGATCACCTCGACCTCTTCAGTCGATTTGATCTGGTCGACCGATGAAGTTTAGGTCGAGTGAATCGGGATATGATCGTGATTCACTCGAGCTCAAATCGAGGTAATCGAGTGCAGGTTGGGTGCAGGTCGAGTAAATGATACAACCCATCTTCTACCCGATCAATACCCGATGGTTCCCCGATAAATTTTCTACTCGGTCGCACACAAATATTTTTGACTGTCAATAATTGTCAAAGAGGCTCGAGCGATGCAGATCAACCTCTGTCACACAACCATTCCCGATTATATATGTCGATCGATCTCGATCTTAACTCGATCGCTTGATCGGGCTTGGTTGAGTTGGTTTGATCAGCAGTGAGAACCTAGCATAATTAAGGCATAAATGAAGTGGTACAGCGCTCCCAGATTAACCCGGGACATTTACATAATGAATCCACTTCTGAAATGTTTTCCTAAGGCGACCATTAAACGACGAAAATATAGCTACTCCGATGTAATATTGGTGCACTACAACTCGCAATATCTACCGACAGAGGCCGCTAAAGTATAGTACCGTCTATCTTATGGCGTACCAAATGGGTCAAAAGTCTATTTAGAACGTGCACGCATAAAATATACGCGTCGACGCGTAAATTTTATGCGTGCACGCTCTAAACAGACTTTTGACCCATTTGGTACGCCATACTATCTTGTATGGGCATTCTGGGCTAACTTCTTTCAAGATGTCAGCGCACTTAAAATCCATACTGTCACGCAGCACATTTGCTTCACATTTTCGCATAAAGTAAAATGAGTTATGTCAATAGAGTGTTTAAGGTTCCGGAACTGTAATGGCCGTCACTTTATAATGATTTAGCTGCACTACAAATTTGCCTGATAGTGTTTAATATCATGTAACAATTAAATGTATGGCAACTCTCAAATTGATATGCTATTAAGTGAATGATAAATAATCAGCAAAAGTTTCTGACTTGAAAATAATGCATTATCTCCCCTTATGATATAAATTTTAGTGGATTATCTGCCTTTGACTCGCGATAAAATCAGTTTTCACAAATTTGTATGGTAAACAAATTGTTTTATTGTATGTTATGGAGTGAAATAATAATTGGAAATTTTTAACCATTTAAAAAAATTGAAAATTTGCCTAATTTTGAAAAATTGGCAAAACTGTTAGTTTCTCATTGACTGCAATGCAATCTTAAAAACCAGTTATCTCCCCTTGGATTTGGAAAAAAATAAATCGTAAGATGGTAAAACATTTTTATTTATCAAAGTCTACAACATATCCAACTTACAAAGAGATCTATACGCTAGAACTGTGTTTACCAAATATTTCCGTTGCAGTTGAGGAACCTATTAATTCATGAACCTTACTCTTACTTATTTGAAGTTACCTCAACTAGAATTGCACGAGTTTCTTACATTTTATCGTGCAATCAGCACGATGTTTTTTTATGAGATTTTGCGCTTGAGGATAGGTTGGTATTCAGAGACATAAGGAGGGTTCGAAGCAACTTATCTAAGTGAGGATTTATCGAGGCAAGAAGGTTGGACCTTGAGATAAACTCATGCTTATTTTCTCCTACATTTTTCAGATCTTTGAATGAAAATTTGCTGGAATTTATTCTTTTGTAACATATTCTTCCATTACATCAACTTTTTGTGATATAAAAGTAAAATTTTCAGTTTTTGAAAATGCCAAACGCTTCTTCTTTTGTCACCTTTATAAGTTTTATTTTGATTGTTTAATTCTAGACAAGTCCTGTTTCAAATGTGCGGCAACTAACATTATGAATGAGACTATTTTTTAGAGAAAAGAGGAAATTGTTGATAATCAGCTGTTTCTCCTTTCCCTCGATATTTTCTTTGCTATATCCGAATCTTTTTCTTTTTAATGCATCAAATATTTTGTCGTCTGTAACTAATATCAAAATTCAATTGATAGATTCCAACGTTATCAGTGGAGCTGTGATGTTCGGCTATTTTGTGAAAACATTATAAGAAAAGACGGGTATTTTAAATTCACATGATAAATCTTTTCCAACGAAGTTTTCAGAAGTATTGTTCTTTGTCAGAGGATTAAAATTTTGTAGTTTGTCCAACGGATTTATCTATGATGACACGAATAACCTTCCGTAAAAAAAGAGTTTAACAATGAAAATCACTTTCAAGCAATGTTTAGACGAAACGGGTATAAAGGGTCGTAAAAAAATAAGTCAAATTAGGAAAAGGGTTAAGAAACACTTCCTCTATTAAGAAAAGAAAGATTGTGACTGTGAATAAGTGAATACTACTTTGTTAAGGCACGGTCACGATAGATATCGCGGCCGTTCCGCGGCCATACCACGGCTAAAAAATCTCAAAATATTTTGGACGTAGTTGGACGCGGTAACTTTGGGTCAATTTTGTTTTAGCCGTGCTATGGACGTGGAATGGACGTGGTACGGCCGCCGGCGGCTGTTCCACTGCCGAAATACTGCCATAGTACGGCCTACAACTTCCAACCGCGTCTAGTGTTAAAACACGCGATAAGATACCGCGTCTACATCGCGTCTGAATCACTGCCATAGCACGGCCATAGCACTGCCATTCCACTTCCTAATCGCGGCTGAACCGTCAGAAACGCATAATATAATGCTATTTTCCCACTGCAGATCAGATCAAATTGAACAAACCATATAAAGCGATCTTGCATAGGAAATCGGAAGTGGTTTGGTAATCGAGTTTGATCTGAATCGCTTCAGCTTCTTTCTGTTTTTTTTTCATTGTAAAAAAATATTGGTGTGCGATCGAGTGAAAAAAAAACGATCGGGAAGCGGCTGTGTATTGATCGGGTAGAAAATCGACCCGCTCGGGAAATGATAGTTGCTGGGAATCGATTGTGGTCGGGTTAATATCTTTCGCTCGACCAGCACCCAGCCTACACTCGATAACCCTGACTTGTACTCGAGTGAATCCAGATACTATTAACTCGTCCTCTGCTTCATCTGCCAATCCGACCAAATCGACTATTGAAGTCGGGTTGATCGACTAGAGATCGAGAAAAAGTTGTTTTGTCAGCATTGGTCGGGGAATTAAAGCGATCGACTTGATTTGATCGGCAGTGGTAAACTATAATTAGTTCGATTTTGCCAGAACTTAATTCTAGAAACACTGCCGATCAGATCAACCAAGTTCCCCGTTAAACCGTACTTAATTATTTCTTCTCAATCTCTAGTCGATTAACTTCGAAGTCTGCAGTCGATTGTATCGATTGGCCTGATGACACAGAGGTCGAGCTGATCGGGATGCAGTTAAGTATCGAACAAGTACAAATCGAGGAGATCGACTGCAGATTTGGTGCAGGTCGTGTAAGATATATTACCTCCATCACACCCAATCTCCAGACACGATTGATTCTTGATCAGATATATCTATATATCTACCCGATCAAAAATCGCTTCCCGATCAGTTTACTACGCGATCGCCCACGAATATTTTGAAATGCGAAAAATGAGTGTGACACCGGAGCGGTGCAGATCCAGACACGATTGATTCTTGATCAGCTTTATCTTCTAGCCGATTACAAAATCGCTGACCGATCAATTTTCTACGCGATCTCTAACGAATATTTTAAATTACAAATAATAAAGTAAGAAGCCTGAGCGGTGAAGATCACGCTCGATAACCCCGACCAATTCTTATTACCCATGTCGTGCAAACTCGATATGTAATAGATCGATTGTTCGGATTTAATCGACTCAGTTTGATCGGCAGAGGGAACCTAGCATAAGCCACCGACTTGATTTGATTGCTAGTAGGCAACTAGCACCAAGGAAGTCGAACATGACTAGTCTTTACAGTTTACAGAAAATTTAGATATCTTATCAAAGCTAATCATGCTAAAACAGAAAAATTGTCAAGCAAGCTGGCAAAAAAAGATGTAAGGATCTTAAAAAAATATCCCAAGTCAGTGCAGGGAGGGGCCCATTTTCCTGTTACTGCTGCTCCCAGTTAAGACTTTGCCCGCAAAGAGATGCAAGAGTAGCTGATTCTAGCGATATTCAATACATTTTAACTTCCGTGTCTTACCGCGTCCATAGCACTGCTATCTTCGCTAGCCAAGGATGAACCTACCTACGTTTGTATTCACCCTTGGCGGATTTAGTCCGATTTTCTTGAAATCGCGAAGCGCCGCCTAGCGGTTGTTCTGCTGGTTGTTTACGTCCATTATTGATGACGTCATTAACGCGCGTTGTCTTTCGCGTCATACGTCATGCGGATTATGTAAAAGTTAGCTGCTTTTTTGGTCGAATGGTCGAAAGTATACTGAAAGAAACTTCCAACGCAAAACCAGCTTCAATGTTGTATATTTCATTTATGTTTGTATTACTCGTAACCAAAAATGGCATATGCAAAGACTAATTCTTTATAATGCCACTGACAATAATGAAAGTAATGAAATGCACCGTATCACACAGCCCAAAGCACCAATACATACAAGGGGTCAATTATGAGATCCCAAGGTATCAGCATCACATTGAGTTTTTAGTCTGTTTTCTTGTGCCCCAGTAGTTACTCCACCTTTGCAAAAATCAGCCATGTGATCTGAAAGAGCAGAAAATTGGTCTAAGGCATTTCGTGGTGGGTGGGGGTGTATGGACTAATAGTGCAGTATTTTGTTTAATGCTTTGATCAGCTAACCAGAATTTCATTATGGTGTGTCTACCTGACGTGTTTAACGTTTGCCAAAGTCTGCCGACGGTAGATATTGCACAATACAACAAAACGGCTACAGTAATGAATGTCATTCCCGCCTGGCGCATTCCAATGGCGCGCACTCTGACTTCAGTGCTCAATCTTGGCATATTGTGAAGAGGAACTTTGAAGAAATGATTGTAACTTAACTCAGCTATCGTTTAACAAAATCGCTGCATACATAAAGGTTGAAATCGGTGTTCGAATTGCACGTGCAACACAAAATTGGGTATTTGTGCACAGCCGCACATGCGCAATGATGCATGACAGGACACTCAAGTTTTTAGTGAACAATTATAGTGCATGTGTAAGGATAACAATTGCAATAAATATTGTTGTCAAAAATTCAAGCAGAAAGATTTTGCACACAAAAAAGCATCTTGCGTTAGAAGTTTCCTTCAGTATATAATAATTTGTCGATTAAAGTTAGGGAACTCCTGTCTATTGCAGTGAAATTCTTAGAAAAAATCGCCCATCTTCACGTTTTTGAGTTGCAAATACAATGCTTTTTCCCGCCCGTTGTCATGATTTGGTTACTCATAACAAATGTACATGTACCAGTCGACAATCTGATTGGTTCCAGCGAGACCTCGCTGGAACCAATGAAAACGCTTTCCAGGAGACCAAGAAAATCGGACTAAATCCGCCAAGGGTGAATACAGAAACGACGTTACGTCGTAGATGTCACCCTTGGCATGCGAAGATGTAGCACTGCCGGAGCACTGCCTATCGCGTCCATTCCGCGGCCATTCCACGGCCATTCCGCGTCCGTTCCACTGCCTCATCGCGTCTGTCAGCCGTGGTTTGGCCGCGATAACATTTTTGTGCAGTTCAAAAAAATTTACCACGTCTAAAACAATTTCGATTTCATTCCGCGTCCTACCACGTCCATACCACTGCCATAGCACGGCCGTATCACTGCCGCGTCGCGTCCAACAGCGTCCATTCCACGGATGGCTCATTTTAGCCGTGGTACGGCCGCGGAACGGCCGCGATATCGTATGTGACCGGGCCTTTACTGAGTCTCTCTGGTCCGGGGATCTCGTGCTAACGGCGTAATCAGTAACGTCAGGCGTCCTTTGTTGAATTGGACTGAAGTTTGAGTCAAGCAAATGTTCATGAATTAAAGGCCCGGTCACATATGATATCGCGGCCGTTCCGCGGCCGTATCACGGCTAAAATGAGCCACCCGTGGAATGGACGCTGTTGGACGCGATGCGGCAGTGATACGGCCGTGCTATGGCAGTGGTATGGACGTGGTAGGACGCGGAGTGAAATCGAAATTATTTTAGACGTGGTAAAATTTTTTGAACTACACAAAAATGTTATCGTGGCCAAACCACGGCTGTCAGACGCGATGAGGCAGTGGAACGGACGCGGAATGGCCGTGGAATGGCCGCGGAATGGACGCGGTAGGCAGTGCTCCGGCAGTGCTATGGACACGGTAAGACGCGGAAGTTAAAATGTATTGAATATCGCTGGAATCAGCTACTCTTGCATCTCTTTGCGGGCAAAGTCTTAACTGGGAGCAGCAATAACAGGAAAATGGGCCCCTCCCTGCACTGACTTGAGATATCTTTTTAAGATCCTTACATATGTTTTGCCAGCTTGCTTGACATTTTTTCTGTTTTATTATGATAAGCTCTTTGATTCGATATCTAAATTTTCTGTAAACTGTAAAGACTAGTCGTGTTCGACTGCCTTGGTGCTAGTTGCCTACTGGCAAACAGATCAACTCGGTGGCTTATGCTAGGTTCCCTCTGCCGATCAAATTATATCGATTTAATCCGACCAATCGATCTAATATTACGTATCCATTTTGCACGACATGGGTAATAAGAATTGGTCGGGGTTATCGAGCGTGATCTTCACCGCTCAGGCTTCTTACTTTGTTGTTTGTAATTTAAAATATTCGTGAGAGATCGCGTAGAAAATGGATCGGGAAGCGATTTTGTAATCGTCTAGAAGATACTAGTATAGCTGATCAAGAATCAATCGTGTCTGGATCTGCACCGCTCAGGTGTCACACTCATTTTTCGCATTTCAAAATATTCGTAGGCGATCGCGTAAAAAATTGATCGGGAAGCGATTTTTGATCGGGTAGATATATAGATATATCTGATCAAGAATCAATCGTGTCTGGAGATTGAGTGTGATGGAGGTAATATATCTTACACGACCTGCACCAAACCTGCAGTCGATCTCCTCGATTTGTACTTGTTTAATACTTAACTGCATCCCGATCAGCTCGACCTCTGTGTCATCAGGCCAATCGATAAAATCGACTACAGACTTCGAAGATGATCGACTAGAGAAGAAATAATTAAGTACGGTTTAACGGGGAACTTGGTTGATCTGATAGGCAGTGTTTCTAGAATTAAGTTCTGGTAAAATCCAACTTATTATAGGTTACCACTGCCAAGTAGATCGCTTTAATTCCCCGACTTATCCTGACAAAACAATTTTTTCTCGATCTCTAGCCGATCAACCCGACATCAATGGTCGATTTGGTCGAATTGGCAGATGAAGCAGAGGACGAGTTAATAGTATCTGGATTCACTCGAGTACAAGTCGAGGTTATCGAGTGTAGGTTGGGTGCTGGTCGAGCGAAAGATATTAACCCGACCACAATCGATTCCCAGCAACTATCATTTCCCGAGTGGGTCGATTTTCTACCCGATCAATACACAGCCCCTTCCCGATCGTTTTTTTTTTCTTCGATCGCACACCAATATTTTTTTTACATTTTTACAATGAAAAAAAAAAAAAAAAAAAAAAAACCAGAAAGAAGCCGAAGTGATTCAGATCAAACTTGATTACAAGACCATTTCCGATTACCTATGCCGATCGATATCGATCTAAACTCGATCGCTTGATTGGGCTTGATCGAGTTGATCTGGTCGGCAGTGGGAACATATGAAAAATGACATCTTCTTGATCTTTAGACAATCAAAAAATAACCTCTACCGTCATTTTGATAGGGTGAATCGAGTAAAAGTCGGGGTTACCGAATGCAGGTTGGGTACAGGCCGGGTAAAAGATATCAATCCGATCACGCTTGACCTTCAGACACGACTGACTCTCGATTATATCGATCTTCTAAGCGATAAATACATAGTCGTTCCTAGATCAATCTCCTACTCGGTCGCATACGAGAATTTTTGAAATGTCAAAAAAATCAAATAGGACGTCCGAGCGATGTAGATAAAGCCGAATCACCTAAACTACTCCCCATTACACATGCCGGCCGAACTCGATCTGTACAAGATCGCTTGATATGGTTTGTTCAAGTTGATCTGATCTGCATTGGGAAAATAGCATTATATGCGTTTCGGACGGTTTAGCCGCGATTAGGAAGTGGAATGGCAGTGCTATGGCCTTGGAATGGCAGTGCTATGGCCGTGCTATGGCAGTGATTCAGACGCGATGTGGACGCGGTATCTTGTCGCGTGTTTTAACACTAGACGCGGTTGGAAGTTGTAGGCCGTGCTACGGCAGTGTTTCGTCAGTGGAACAGCCGCCGGCAGCCGTACCACGTCCATTCCGCGTCCATAGCACGGCTAAAACAAAATTGACCCAAAGTTACCGCGTCCAACCACGTCCAAAATATTTTGAGATTTTTTAGCCGTGGTATGGCCGCGGAACGGCCGCGATATCGTATGTGACCGGGCCTTTAGCCATGAAAGCATACCATTAGCACTTTCATTTTTAATTCCAGTCATCTGGCCAAGGTGCAGAAATAGAAAGACCAAAGACAGCCTGCAATTCTTAGAGTCATTCCATGTTTATTTCCAATCCTGTCATCAACCCCTTCCCTGCTTTAACCCTTTCTCGAACGACAACATTTTAAGTTAGTCCTATTTCAAAGCTGCTGCAGACGACAAAACGGATGCTAATAAAGATTGAAATTGTGTGTGATATAGCAAAAAAAATATTGAGGCAAAAGAAGAAACTGCTGGTTATCAGCAGTTTCTTCTTTTACCTTAATGTTTTCCAAAGCCTTTTCTATCAGGGACGTCAAAACCAGGTTTTGTTTGGGAAAGGGTTAAATCATTTTCGAACGCTCACATATTAAGACAATTATTGAAGATCTCCCTCAATTGTTGTGTCACGTGATTGCCCGCCGGGTCAAAGGGGGCGGTCATGCCAAAAAAATACGCCATAAGCAATGTTTGTACTTTCAGACAAGGGGTCGTTCCCAATGTTTGGGAACGGGTTAAATCCTTTTCCGAACAAGACCTTGCTCTGACGTCCCTAATAGAAAATGTGTGGGAATACAATGAGGCAAAATAAGAAAATGATAATCAGCATGTTCTCCATTTGTCTCAATATTTTCTGTGCTTTATTGAACAACAGTTATATTATCATCAACAACCATGATGCCATCTGCAGCAGCTTTCACATTAGACTACCCTAAATTTTACCGTTTGGGAACAGGTTTAATATACATGTACTTGTTTGGGGAAGAGCGGGCACCGAATGACATCATCTGAATAAAGTATTTTATAAAAAAATCCATGTAAACTTTTAACCTTTTCTCACTAAATAGCAAAAAAGCTTGTTTCAGACACCAAATTATAGTAATTTGTATCTTTATAAGTAAAAACGCAGAGATATGGTGTACCGATAGGGTCGAAAGTATACAACGTAAAATCATATACGTGCAACGTAAATTAATTAGCGTAGGACGATATTTCATTTGCGTCCGACGTAAAATAATTAACGTCCCACGTAAAATGATTAGCGTGGGACGAATATTACTTTGTGTACCACGCAAAATAATTTACGTCCCACGTAAACTAATTAGCGTGGGACGAATATTAGTTTGTGTACAATGTAACAAATTTTACGTCCCACGTAAATTAATTAGCGTGGGACGAATATTAGTTTGTGTACCACGTAAAATAATTTAAGTCCCACGTAAATTAATTAGCGTGGTACGAATATTAGTTTGTGTACAATGTAACTCATTTTACGTCCCACGTAAATTAATTAGCGTGGGACGAATATTAGTTTGTGTACCACGTAAAACAATTTGCGTACCACGTAAATTAATTAGCGTGGGACGTAAAATATTTTGTGTACAATGTAAAATAATTTACGTCCCACGTAAATTAATAAGCGTGGGACGTAAATTATTTTGTGTACAATTTAAAATAATTTACGTCCAACGTAAATTAATTAGCGTGGGACGAATATCATTTTGTGTACAATGTGAAATAATTTACGTCCCACGTAAATTAATTAGCGTGGGACGAATATTGTTTTGTGTACAATGTAAATAATTTACGTCCCACGTAAATTAATAAGCGTGGGACGTAAATTATTTTGTGTACAATGTTAAATAATATACGTCCCACGTAAATTAATTAGCGTCGCACGATAATGTATTTGTGTACCACGAGTATTTGATACTTTTGACCCTGTCAGTTCGCTACACCCTTTAGAAACATGTATAATTCTAGATCATGAGGATAAACCAATCAAATCAGTTGTAACAATGTTTCGGTTAACATTTAAAAAATCTAAATGATGTATCTACTCTGTGCAAACTCATAACTTTACAGGGTTTTAACAACGGCGCTGTGTTAGAAGTATGCTCTTTCGACTGGTGACGTCATAAGAAATGATTTGCTTATTTGGAGGATCTCTAAATAGAATGGCCCTATGTATATTTAGGCTTACATGAAAATGCGACAGTAACAAACGCTTATGGTGTACCGATAGGGTCGAAAGTATACAACGTAAAATCATATACGTGCAACGTAAATTAATTAGCGTAGGACGATATTTCATTTGCGTCCGACGTAAAATAATTAACGTCCCACGTAAATTGATTAGCGTGGGACGAATATTACTTTGTGTACCACGCAAAATAATTTACGTCCCACGTAAACTAATTAGCGTGGGACGAATATTAGTTTGTGTACAATGTAACAAATTTTACGTCCCAAGTAAACTAATTAGCGTGGGACGAATATTAGTTTGTGTACAATGTAACAAATTTTACGTCCCACGTAAATTAATTAGCGTGGGACGAATATTAGTTTGTGTACAATGTAACTCATTTTACGCCCCACGTAAATTAATTAGCGTGGGACGAATATTAGTTTGTGTACCACGTAAAATAATTTGCGTACCACGTAAATTAATTAGCGTGGGACGAAAATATTTTGTGTACAATGTAAAATAATTTACGTCCCACGTAAATTAATAAGCGTGGGACGTAAATTACTTTGTGTACAATTTAAAATAATTTACGTCCAATGTAAATTAATTAGCGTGGGACGAATATCATTTTGTGTACAATGTGAAATATTTTACGTCCCACGTAAATTAATTAGCGTGGGACGAATATTGTTTTGTGTACAATGTAAATAATTTACGTCCCACGTAAATTAATAAGCGTGGGACGTAAATTATTTTGTGTACAATGTTAAATAATATACGTCCCACGTAAATTAATTAGCGTCGCACGATAATGTATTTGTGTACCACGAGTATTTGATACTTTTGACCCTTCAGTTCGCTACACCCTTTAGAAACATGTATAAAACTAGATCATGAGGATAAACCAATCAAATCAGTTGTAACAACGTTTCGGTTAACATTTAAAAAAATCTAAATGATGTATCTACTCTGTGCAAACTCATAACTTTACAGGGTTTTAACAACGGCGCTGTGTTAGAAGTATGCTCTTTCGACTGGTGACGTCATAAGAAATGATTTGCTTATTTGGAGATCTCTAAATATAGAATGGCCCTATGTATATTTAGGCTTACATGAAAATGCGACAGTAACAAACGCTCACTCTGTCGGTAGAACGCCTTTGTTTATGGGCAGAAGAGCAACAAGAGATAATAGATTTTCTTACCTCGCGTTTCTAATATATTTTATAGGCTATCTGCTAGAATATTTCATAAAAAATCCCGATGTATTTATGTTAGCTAACCTGTTACCAGACGACAGAATTTTACAGCTGTCAAAATTCAAAGATGTTTCAAACGACAATTTCAAGCGAATACAATTTAACATTGTTGACCATTTATTGCAGAATAAATTGAGGAAAAAGAAGAAATTGCTTGTTACGAGTAGTTTCTTCATTTTCCATAATGTTTTTCAAAGCCTTTATATTGTGAGACGTGAAAAAGCGCCATTGTGTGGGAATGATATTGTTTGGTAATGGAAGGGACTTTGTGAGAGATCTTTCCTTGTTTTCCCTCCAAAAATGACAATATTGCATTATGCTGGGTTACCAATGTCGATCGAATAAACTCGACCAAACTCGATCAAGCGATCGAGTACCGGTCGAGCTCGCTCGGCATGTTTGATCGGGATAAGTCAAGACGAGTTTGGTCCGCATCGATCGGTAATCCTGCCAATTTGATTTGACACGTCAGAAAATCTGTGTAGCGATCGAGTAGAAAATACATCGGGAAGTTGCTCGAGTGTCGATCGTATAGAAGATCGAGCTGAACGACAATCACTCGTGTAGAGATTGTGTGTGACCGAGTCGATATCTTTTACCGGGATTTGATTGAATAAACAGATGTAGCA
This sequence comes from Fragum sueziense, assembly GCA_963680895.1. NCBI lineage: Eukaryota > Metazoa > Mollusca > Bivalvia > Cardiida > Cardiidae > Fragum > Fragum sueziense. The sequence continues at coordinate 21,684,132 of OY804595.1, read as the reverse complement.
GAAGTCGAGTTGATCGGGAATGCGATCGGAAATAACTCGTACAAGTCGAGGTGATCGAGTGCTTCCAACTGCTCTATGGCAACTCGATCTACTCGATCTCTTAAATGCCCTCGATCAAACCCGACCGTATGACTTCTTCTCGATCGCTAGTCGATCAAACCCGACCTCTTCACCCGATTTGATCTAGTGAACAGATGAACCAAAGGTCAAGTTGATCGGGGTGTGGTCGGAAATAACTCGAGTACAAGTCGAGGTATTCGAGTGCACGTTCGGTGCAGGTCGGGATACAAATTATCAACCCGATCACACTCGATCTCAAGACGTGATTGATTCTCGATAAGGTCGATCTTCTACTCGATCAATACACAATCGCTTCTCGATCATTTTTGAACTCGATCGCACTCGACTATTTTTGCATGTCAAAAAAAAAACTTGAGTAGGAAGACCGCGCGATGCAGATCAATTTCGATCACCTCGACCGCTCCCGATCACCCTTGCAGACTGAGCTCGATCTGCATTCGATCGCTTGGTCGAGTTTATCTGATCGGCAGTGGGAACACTAGGTCGTGTGGTAATCATTGTGTACAACAGGACGAGATCCCGCGCAGATTATATTAACAGAAATATTGAAAATTATCGGAAATGACGTCTCATGTGATTCCCCGCTATGAGCCATAACGCGTAAGATTGAAATATTGATATTTAATGCCTTAAAGAATTCATTAATCGTTATATATACTAGGACAAAAAAGATACGCAACCCCGATTTTTCGTCATATTTTCGACAAAATATGTTTTTAATGGCTATTGAGTACATTTTTAACATACATGCATCCATACGCATAAATACAGTGTTATTTTCTTCAGATGTCGTAAATTGATCCCGAGATACATAGTAAATGGTTAAAAACTGATTATCATGTTTTCTAAATGACTACTATCAAAACAAATTTTCATCAAACACAAGCTTGAACATAGACAAAGAAGAGGCGAAAGATTTTACCCACTTCTCACTACTCTACGCATAGCACTGCTATGTCAAAACAAGCGCCAAGCTGCAGTACGGATGTTGTTAGGTGGAAAAAGTCAAAAATGTTGTCGTAAGACATTGATGGGGCAACTAATCGACACATTTTCGACTGTTTACGTTGTTGGCTCTAAATGGGACCACAACCGATCGAGCACGAAGCGGACATGCAAGAGATATGACGTCAAGGAAGGACCGTATTACAACGTTTTCCCCACCTACGGGATAGGTTTAAGGCTGCAACGGAGATATCTAATAAATCGCATGGGCTTCACAACATTCGAATATTGGACCAAACTGATCGAAACAGATTGTTTTTCGACCTACATATATTTTTTTGTCAAATTGTGTTGACGCCCGTTGTAAACTGGGCGTTTTCTTATTAATGGAATTTACTACAAATGAGATTTTGTGTACTTTACAAGGTGAAATGGTATTGCTTTAAATGTACTATACTTTGTTTAAATCTGATTTGATGTCTTTGCGTAAAAGGGAATTGAAATGGAAGCTGCGTTTCTTTTTTGTTTCAGTATATAATCAGATTAAGGGTGAGTCAATAGCTAAAAATACAATTACGTCACATTAAAATTTTGTAGGCACAACAATATTATAAAGTTGTTATGAATATGTGATAGTCACAGACACTGCAGAAAGATTTCCTTTCAGGACACATTGAAAAGAATAAGCTCGATCTGGTCGTGTATAGATCGAGATGGTCGAGTTTTGATCGTGTAGGTCTCGAATTAAGGACGGGGTGATCGGGTAGAAATCGGAAGGATGGTCGGGATTCAATCGGGAAATGACCGGGAGTGCTCGGGCGGGGGTCTAGTTTGATCGACTAGAGATCGAGAAGAAGTCGTGTACAAACATTTGGTCGGGCTTGGTCGGGGACATTAGGTGGTCGTGTTGATCGAGTTGATCAGATCGGCAATGGGAACCTAGCATTAGCCATCGTGATAGTTTGAGTTATCCACCAGTTAGTTGCGTCAACATTGGGTGAGGCACTGTCTGCGAACATTTTCATTACCGCCTGAAAGATCCTACTATGAAAAGTCGATTTGTAAATAAATTGGAATTGTGTAGACATTAAGCACAGAAAAATCAACAGCATTTTCTTCCTTTGCCTTAATCTTTCCCCAAGCCTTTTATATATTATATATAGATGTATATATGAAACATTTTTCACTCGTTATTTCGACATCGGATATATCGAATTTCTGCATAAGTCGACGTGGAAATCTGGTTCCTTCGACTTCCACATCATTGAAGTAAAGAAGGAAAAGGCTAGTTTCAAGCAATATCTTTCCTTTTCCCGCAATATTTCTATTATGAATATACTAAGTCCTGGGCCGCGTTTTACTAACATAGATTTTTGCAAAAACCAACACATCTGATTGAAAGAGAAATCATTACAGTAATTATTCGGCCAATCAAATGTGTTGTTGTTTTAAAAATGTTCGTAAGTTCGTTAGTAAAACGGGGCCCCGATGAGTAACAAAATGGTTAAGTTTTACTTCAGTAAAAACTGAAACGAAATCAGAATAGTCAATCTCAGATATGCCCAGGTATTTTGACGACCTCTTTGATTTTGACACAACTATTGTCAATTGTATTATTATTCTAGAGTACGGTAGGCCTACTACCTGTCGACATATTTGTGTCGCCCTTAACACAATTCCAATCAAGACCTAATTTTGAATTCTGCTTCCGGAAAATTTAGGGAAAAATTGAAATAATTTCAAGTCAATTTAATAGTTTCAAATCTGGAGACTCAACTTGCTTAACATATAATACATGTGTTTAAAATTTCTACGTAAAGTATAATGGAGTAAAGGAATTGCTGGTTTTATCCAGGCTAATAGGATTGGAGGGGGTGTTTATTGGCTAAGGAAACAAAAAAGGAAAAAATCGGCACTTTTTTGCCAACTTGGTGAAGGGGGGGGGGGCTAATACCCCAACCCCAACGTTGGCCAAAAATCTATTTTGGCCAACCTAGGTATTGGCGCTAATCCCCCTCCCCCAAGTTGGCCAAAAATGTCAGATTTTCCTTTTTTAAGATGAAAATTTAGGAAAAGATCCAAGTTAGTCCCTCCAATATTCAGACACTGGCCCAGACAGGGGCTTGGGTCTCATATAAAATTGCTACCTACGAGCCTGTAATTTATTCATTTCAACTAAACTTTTCAAAATTTTGCATTTGTGGAGTTTTGCACTACAAATTGTACATTTTAGTACAAAGTGTTTGTGCTAAACTATTGTAACTTGACTTGTCATAGTTTTGCACTATAAAGCAGTGTTTTTTTCTTAGTTTTTAGCAGATGCCTGTAATAGGCTACTCAGAATTGAAAACAACAACAACAAAAAAAAAATCTTTTTCCCAACTGCGGCAGAAAAAATCACAAAACTAGTGCTTAGATTTGCATTTCACGAATTGCTTCTTCGTTAAAATGCATTCTTTATAGTTTACAGCTACTTTTCTCACTGATATGACCTTCAAATAGTTTTTAATTAATAAAGCACTGTATTTTATGTCTAGGTTGTAATGAATCCTTACTCTGTTACTGAAATGTGTTCCCAATTTAGATAAATGTTCAGAAAAGCTCGCTAAAATTTCACAAAATGAACAGACTAAGGCCTGTCCACAAATCTTTGGGAAATAACCTTTGTATTTTTTCTTCTTTCAACAAATTTCGAGGGAGCATGTAGTCACCACGCCGTCCGTCTGTCCTTCCGTCCTTCCTTCCATCTGCCCAATCTTTGCATAATTGGGTCCAGGTATGAGTTTAAGATGAATAAGAAGAGACAAGCCATAATTATGGTAATTTAGTCAATAAAATAATAAATCGTATGTCTTTTTCTGGAACTGAAGGTGAAGATCCCCCCCCCCAAAAAAAAAGTTTACAATCTTGTACTACATTAATCAACCCTTCAAAACAAGACCTGGCCCCGGTTTCTCGAAAAGGCTTTCGTATGTTCTCAGACTAAAATCTGAGCACCGTATTCAAATCACTTGAAATTCATGTGAACTTCAATCGAATACCCTTCAACGTTGGAGAGCATTCCATTGAAGTTGAGCATGTACTCATGCGTATGTACTCAAGTTTTTTTTCGAGAAAGCAGGGCCTGGTTTTGAGGTGGCTACTTACTTTACAAAAGGATAAAGGTATATCAGTAGGCCTATATTCTGATAAAGATGTGCGTCAAGATTTTCTGTGCTATATTTTATGCCTATTCTATCTTTATTCTCACCCATTTTGTCGTCTGTAGCAGCTTTCAAATAGGGTTCAATTTTATCAAGTAAAAGGTGGCGTAATATCGGACAAACAATGGTATTTCGCCCATGTTATTCTAAAACCCCGCAACTACAGCAGGATTGAAGCTGTCAATTATTTAGCAAAAATGCATTGCTACTAAACCATCCTATTTAATGTTTCAAGTAGGAATGTATTAAAAGCATGCAGACTCCAGTAAGTGAAGGAATACATAAACCCATAAACTTAAAGAATACATTAATCGTTCTAAGTAAATGAAGGGGGGAAATTGCTAAATGTACATTTACGTCACATTTACATTATGTATATGTTTAATTGAACCGACAATTTTATGTAGTTATTAAGAATATGAGATAGTCATAGACAATGTAAAAAGATTTTCATTCGGTACACGATATTTCCCGACCATCTACGACAAGAAATTCAGCAGTTCGATTTGGTCGTCTATAGATCGAGATGGTCGGGTCTTGATTGTGTAGACCTCGAATACTGGTCTGTGTGATCGGGTTGAAATCGGAAAGATTGTCGGGATACAATCGAGAAAGAATCGTGAGTGCTCGTGCGGAGGTCTAGTTTGATCGACTAGAGATCGAGAAGAAGTCGTGTTCATACATTTGGTCTGGTTAGATTGGAGAAATTAGGCGGTCGAGTTAATTTGATCGGCAGTGGGAACCTAGAATAAGGGATACATGCAACAAACCGCTTGAAAGTTGACTCGTAAATACACAATTTCTTACCCGAAACGTGCCTAATTTTGCCGTAGTAGTTATCATTTCGTATTCGGATCGATTGGGATCAATTTTTGGAAAAAGTAAATGAATAGCACAAATTATTTATATATCTGAGAAAAGAGTTAAGTAAGGCGGGGTACATATATGCAACAGACCTTTTGAAAATAGACGCAGAAATAAAGAAGAAGAAGAAAAATAATGCAAAAAATGCTGGTAAGAAAACGCGGCATTGTCCGTAAAGTTACTATGACTCTGGGTAAAAAAAATAGTTTTGGCCTTTGGCTTCTTCAAAGTGGCCAAAACCGGCAAATTACGACAGGGGAAAATGCGTAGCTTCTTTAAGCCCATCCACCCACAAAAAAAAAATTAAATAAATAAAAAATAAAAAAAAAATAAACAAAAATGGAAGTAACAAGCTTGGAACAAAGCTGTAAGCGAGCCGAATAGATTATATTTCATCTACCATTGAAGAAAATTATCCTGTTCGTTAAAAGCGACTTTATTTTACCGCGATAGATTTATGATCCAGATCATCCACTATACATTTTAGCCGAAATTGACTGATAGAAATTTATGGATCATGCCTGCTGTATTGACATTTTATTTCATGATTTAACCCTTTCCTAAACAAGACGCGGTTGATATCTTTATTATAGATTCCATTCCCGACCAACGAAATCAAAGGGTAGATATAGTCCAAATTTGAAAGCTACTGCAAAATTTGTGAATAACATCACAGAAAGCATTGAGATAAAGAGGAGAAAATGTTGATTATCAGTACTTTGTTCTTTTGACTCCTGTTTTCTCAGGTAGGCCTATATTCTATCAGGGACGTCAAAACAATGCCCTGTTTGGGAGGTGGTCAATAGGCTTAGAAAGATGAAAGTTCTGATGTAAAACAAAGTACGGCATTCATGCGTATCAATGGATGACGCACATAAAATAGTGGAAAATATTGATTGATGGGGTTTAACTTTCAATCGCATTTTGGTTATCATATCGCGGCGTCTGGAGTATCTGACCATATAGTTTCCTCTTGGAGAATCTAACCAGTAGTACTATGTACAATATCCGATCCTTACCTACAACTGCAGCTCATCTCAAATAGATTAATGATTTACAATCTATCCCTTGGTGAGACAGATGACTTGTCAAAGCTCGGGCCAAGTATTCCTGCAGTGTATTGCTTGCATCTGTTCAAAAAGAATCTTAGCCACCAGTTGCTCACTCAATTTAAATGGCTCTTGCGCAACTCATCCATTGGTAAAACGTACTAGTTTAGTTTATTGGGGTTAACGCCGTTTTCAACTGCTATGATCATATCGCGGCTGCTGGAGCCCCTTACCATTGATTTCTATTGTTTCTCATACCAGTACTACCACAACATCCGAACCTAGCCTCCAGCTGCTCGCACACATAGGTTAACGATATCGAACTATTGGTGGAAGACATTTTGTAAGAAAGGATATTGGCCGCGGCCGGGTATCGAACTCTCGTGTGAGAGGTATAATTAATGCGCTACCAGGTAAAACACAATAGATATTTGTCAAATGCTTGAAAGCATATTGATCAAGCTCATCCTAGATTCGATCCAAGGGCACCTGGATTGATACCCTCAACTTGGCAATGCAGGTTCGTCAAGGCGTTAGAAACCCTGAGGACAGCATGTTCTTAATGTTTATAGAACACTTTCTTGCATCAGCAGCAGGCATAATTTTGCGGAAACATGTAACCCTTTCCATAAAGCCAAATATCACGAGTCCAATTATTTTGAGAGAACAGTCAACACTCGTTGTGCCGAATGAGTGGGCCGTCAAAATACCCAACATATCCAGAGTTCGACCTATCCGCTTTTTTCAGTTAGAAAAAGATGATATTGAACAATTTTTGTTGCACATCAAGTATGCTCATAATTGAGATATGTAGTAGGAAAAGGAAAGGATTTGCTGGACATGAACAATTTCACTCCTTTTCCTACAATATTTCAATGGTTGTAGCTGTGTCCAAATTAATTTGTTGAAATTATTAGGATATCCATTTATGAGAACGTGTCCATGTTGTCACTTCGACTTAACAGAAATTCGACTTATTCGATGCCTACATAACGAGAGTCAACTGAATCCTGTTTCCGCCATCCATTTTTCTAAGAAATTTAAGTTCGTGAAATGTAGAAATGTTGAAGTTTGTCTGTGACAATTGTCAGAAGTTAGTGTGACTTATTTCAACTTTTCTTCTTTTCACAAACTCAATTTTGATAGAAAAGTCAAAACTAAACAGGTGCGACTAGCTTCCACTTTTCTACCAAAATAGAGTCTAGTTAGCTAGAAAAGTAGAAATGTTGAGGTTAGTCACACTAACTTCTGACAATTGTCACAGACAAAACTTCAACTTTTCAACATTTCTAGGTATCTATTTTGTGAAACGTTGACAATGCACTAGGATTGTTTGGGAGGACCAATCTCCGAGCAGAGTTGTCGTTCGTTACTCTCACCATACATGAATGAACCTTGTGCAAGAGATTGCGGGAGGACTTATTTTCGAATGACGTCACGCATACGTCATGTTTAAATTCAGGCAGAGGCCATATACACCGAATCAATTTTAGTCTTTATCCAAAACACTTATGGGCGGGGTTAACCCTTTCCCAAACAAGACCTGGTTTTGACGTCCCTTTTAGAATAGGCTTGGGAAAACATTGAGGCAAATGAAGAAAATGCTGATAACCAGCATTATCTTCTTTTGCCATAATATTTTCTTTACGGTATAGTAGACAAATCTTATCTTTATCAACACCTATTTTGTCACCTACATCAGCCTATATTCAGCATGTACACGATTCAATAATTGATGTTAACTCGGAATAAAGAGTTAATCCTGGTTAACTGGTTTTGACGTCCAAAAGAAAATAGGCCTGGGAAAACGACATAATGCTAATAACCAGGATTTTCTTCTTTTGCCTCAATATTTTCCATGGGCGGATCTAGGGGGGGGGGTCGGAGGGGTCCGGACCCCCTGGCGTTGGCCGAAAATTGAATTTTGACTATACAAATTTAGTGTAACGTTACATATTTACTACATTTTAAGCCATAATTTTTGGCTTGGAACCCCCCCCCCCCCAACCCTGGAAAAAAATCTTTGGCTTGGACCCCCCCCCCCTGGAAGAAAGGATCTCTACGGATAAGGCGAGAAATCTCCCTAAAAGGCTCAAATGGAAAAGTCATTTTTCAAAACATGTAAATTGATTATTATTTCGAGTTGTATTGTTAGATATTTATCTAAATCATATGAAAACTGATTTTGTACGATCAAAACGATTCGACAGGTACAGATAACTCTTAGTTTCTGTACCTACCCCCAAAATTACATTTTCTTACCCCACCGTTATTCATTAAACCAGATTTAAGTTTTCTTTAGTTTTATTAAGCAAAAAATTTTCTGTAAATGTAAGGACAATTGGTGTTGAAATCGATTTGTCCTTAATGCGCATGCGCATCATTGAAACGAGTTTAAACGCGAAATCTTCCCGCCAAAATTATGTCATATGGTATATGAGTACTATTTTTAGTATAAAAATACGTCCCCCCGTGACCCAGCAAATCCTTTTTACCAAGGAAGCCTATGATCCAGTTACACAACATATGTCAATGGGAAGCTGGGTCAAGGGGGGGGACGATGTTAGCCAGCCTTTGGAAGGTAGGTATGCCTCGGTTTTTGGCGGGAATGTGCGCGTTTAAAGTTGTTTCAATGGTGCGCATGTGCAATACGGACAAAACCAAAGCTGCCATATGATGTCAACACCATTTAGCCCTGTATCTGTAGAAAATAAATTGCAAATAAAAATAAAAGAATCTTCATTTTACCTCTTTGAATACCGGTAGTGTAAGAAAACGAAACCATTTAGGTGGGTACTAAAATCAAGAGTTATCTGCACCTTTAGAACTTTTATAAAATGACATAAAAATCGGTGTTTATTTCCTTTATTTGTCTACCTAACCATAAAGCTTAATTTTGTTTCTCAATTTGTTAGTTTTGAGAATTGACCCATCGAGCTGAGCCTTTTAGGGGGAAATCTCGCCTTATCCGTAGAGGTCGTTTCTGGATCCGCCCTTGTTTTCTGTACTATATTTTACACGTTTATATGCCTTTTTAATAACACTTATGTGGTCTGCATCAGCTTTCAAATTGGACCACCGTAAACTTTTTCTGTTTGGGAAAGGGAAAACACAGCGACACACTGATATATAAGTTTGTGAAATACAAGGGTCCAAATCGTTTTAATGGGGTTATACGCCGTTTTCAACTACTATGGTTATATCGCTGACCATGAATTCCTGTAGTTTCTCATACCAGTACTGCCACAACACCCTAACCTAGCCTCCAGCTGCTCGCAGACATAGGCAAACGATCAATCTATTGGTGGGTGATATTTCTGTCGGAAAGGATATTTGCCGCGGCCGGGGATCGGACCCGGGACCTCTCGAATGAGAGGCAGATGCGCTACCCACTGCGCTCTGGCCGCGGCCCGTTTTCTTGTAGGCCTATATTTAAAATTGTCCCCGTGTTTTAAATTTCATACATCACTCGATGCGGGGACATAAAAATAGAACATATTTTGATATATAACATAACAAAACAAAATAATTTCATATTCATGTATATTTTTAATGATTCAACTAACTGACTTGCATAGATTTTGCCACTCTCTTGCACACGGTTCATTCATTACATTCACCTCTGTAGTTGGCTCAGAGAGTATTGCGTCATCATCTGCTAGATTACGTCACTTGTTATCACATCAAAATGGCAATAACAAATAATTGTTCTTTTCCGAAGTCCAAAATATATCATATTTCACGTTGCTTGAAATTTAATATCATTTTCCAACTATAACAATTTAAAATATTTAAATTTAAATGTCATTCATTCAATGGCGCAGTAATTTTTCTGTACATTTCATTGTAAAGGGAACGATTTCATCCAGCTAACCATGACGTAATTTTGGACAAACAATAGTACTTCGTAAGTGTTGATATAAAATCTTGAAACTACGGCTTGATTCAAGCCGTAGATACGAGATTTTATAACAACTCCGAAGGTTAATCAAAACAAAACTTAAACCGTTTCTATTTTTAGCACAAAATTCATTGCCATTGGTAATGAGGCTTGAGAAAATAGTTCCATTGTATATGGAAAAAATCATCAGTTATAATAATTTTCAAGGGTACCCGGAATCATCATTTATTTGTCTACTTTATATTGTTACACATAAAACAGTTAAACAGTAATAATACACGTTTTCCTCGGTTTGACAAGATTCTTGTCAATTCTTGTCAAACATGGCGCCAGCCCGTTGCACAATGCAGAGATGTATGGTGAGAGTAACGAACGACAACTCTGCTCGGAGATTGAGATTTTGCATATCTTAATTACGGTGTGTTTTAACCCTTTCCCAAACAAGACCTGGCATTGACGTCCCTAAAAGAAATCACTAGGGAAAACATTGAGACAAAAGGAGAAACTGCTGATAAACAGCAGTTTCTCCTTTTGTCTCAATATTTTCTCTGCTTGTTGTACGCGAATCATATCTTTATCAACACCCATTTTGTCGTCTTGAAAGCCATGGCAGAAAACATAGTATTGATAATAGCACATCTTTAAACCATTACTAAATGACACAATTTTAGACTGGTCCAAATTTCAAGATGTTGCATATGACAATTTCAAGTGAATGAAATTCTCCATCTTGAGGCATTTTGTGCTGAAAACATGATTGTGGAAAATGAAGAATTTTCTTCAATTTCCACAATGTTTTCTACAGCCTTTATTCTTCAGGAAGTCAAAAAGAGTCAATGTGTGGCACAGTGTTCTCCCCAGGCCAATAAGCTGTATCAGCCCCACTACAGCATACAGTAAATCAGTGTAATGCCCCTACACCTTCAAAAGTACTCCATTGCTTAATTTCTTCAAAATGGTCACGAAAGAAAGACATTTAGAGGCATTTCATGTCCAAAACTGATGAATGGTGTTTCTTATAAACTAAAATGTACTAATTCTGTATAACAAGAGGACCATGATGGTCCTATATCGCTCACCTGAACCAAAATGATATGAGCAACACTTTTGTTAAATTCAATTAATATAATTTTATGACTTTAAGACTGAGAACGAACTTATGGTCAATAGCGTTGTGAAATTCCAACTTATACGAGATCCTATGGTGCCCAACTGTGTCCAAGTTTTGTCTTGATTGATAAAAAATTGTAGTTTCTAGAGTATAAACAATGTCGAAAGCAGCTGAAAAAGCAGTTGTTTTTTTTTTCAAATTCAAGGGCACATAACTCTCGACTTCCTGAACAGATCAGACTGAAAATCGAACTCATCTGAGATTTTGTGGTCCAAAACATTGTGTCCAAGTTTTGTCTTTATTAATTACTAATTGTAGAGTCTAGAGTGTAAAACAAGTCGAAAACAGCCGAAAATGGCAATTCTATCAAATTCAAGGGCACATAACTCTCCACTTTCTGATCAGATCAGACTGAAAATCAAAGTCATCCGAGATCTTATGATACCCAACATTGGGTCCAAGTTTTGTCTTGATTGATTAATAATTGTAGATTCTAGAGTGCAAACAAGGTCGAAAACAGTCAAAAACGGCAACTTTGTCAAGTTCAAGGGCAAATAACTCTCGACTTTCTGATTAGATCAGACTGAAAATCAAACTCATCCAAGATCTTATGATCCCAAACATTGTGTCCAAGTTTTGTCTTGATTGATTAATAATTGTAGATTCTAGAGTGTTAACAAGGTCGAAAACAGTCAAAAATGGCAATTTTGTCAAGTTCAAGGGCACATAACTCTCGACTTTCTGATTAGATCAGACTGAAAATCAAACTCATCCAAGATCTTATGATCCCCAACATTGTGTCCACATTTTGTCTTGATTGATTAATAATTGTAGATTCTAGAGTGTAAACAAGGTCGAAAACTGCCAAAAATGGCAATTTTGTCAAATTCAAGGGCACATAACTCTCGTTTTTCTAGTCAGATCAGACTGAAAATTGAACTCATCCGAGATCTTATAGTTTCCAACATTATGTCCAAGTTTTGTCTTGATTGATCAATAATTGTAGATGCTAGAGTGTTAACAAGGTCAAAACTAGCTATTTTTTATGTTCAAGGGCAAATAACTCCAGACTTCCAAGTCCAATCAGGCCTATAATCGAACTCGTCCGAGAACTTATGACCATACTTGCTTTGACCAAGTTTGATTAAGATTGGCCAACTTTTCTGGATGCTAGAGTGTTAACACCAAATTGTTGACAGACAGACGGACGGACGGACGGACAGACGGACGGACAGACGGACGGACGGACGGACGGACGACGGACATTGAGTGACCACAATAGCTCACCTTGAGCACTTCGTGCTCAGGTGAGCTAAAAACATTATGAGAAAAGAAGAAATTGCTCAAACTGAGCAAATTTCTCCTTTACCCATTATGTTTTTATTCACAGTTATTTACATGAAAACAATGTGTTTCAAGGTTTACCAAAGCCACTAGGTCTTCAAAATATTCTGCGGAGAACCTTGTGTGGCAATAGGTTAACAGATTTAGAATAGAGTGAAAAAAAAGAAGAAAAATGCTGATAAAGCAGCATTATCGTATGGTTTTGAGGCCCTTTTCTGAGTGTTTTATTTCCCACATATCACTTTAAATTCAAATGTATTTAGTCTGGATTATACAACATTAATCTTTAGGTATTTCTCAGTGCTGTTTTGTTTTGCGGTCTTGACATCTTTTACAGAAAAGATACTGGTTACACGGAGACCATTGAATTCATTTGCTGGTAACCTGTAAATAGACAAAATAGAGAAAAGCACAACATTCAGTTGAAAATATATAGCTCCTAGAACAATGGTATACCATAACCTGATAAGTTCATAAGTATTATGATAACCATTCTTGATCGACAAAATTTCAGAATGGTACAATTTCAAAGGAGATGGATTACAAAACATGTTTTCCAAGATGATGTAGGTATGTACTGACCCATTACAAGAAATCAAAATTCTAGACTAGTCCAAATTCCAAGATGTTGCAGAGGACAATTTAAAGTAAATATTACATGTTTTGGTCTTTCTGGATAGAAAACATTGTGGGAAATGGTGAATTGTTTTTAAAATTTCCTTAAAATTACACTATCATTATGTTTCACATAGCGAAAAATAAGCCCAGCTCACAGAGGCCGTGTTTTTCATCCGATAGATTTTTTTCAAAGAATCTGATGAACATTCAGTATAAAGGCTTTTTGGAGTAGAAGATTTTCAAAGATCTTGAGAAAATTTAATTCAAGGAATTTGGAAGAGATTCATGCAGCCCATACAGTATTAAGATTCCTGTGAACTTTGGTCGAAATTGGTCAAGTAGTTTTATAAAAGAAGTTTTTTTTCAAAAATGTAAATTAACTCAATAAACAAGAGCTTCGCAGAGCAGTACATATACGCCCGAGAGTGGCTTGTCAGTAAAATTGGCCATTTTTTCAATTCAAGGGCAGATAATTCAAAAATGAAAAGTTATCAAAATTTTGTTTGCACAACAAGACACCATAGAGATTCATTGTGGCAAGTTTGATCAAATTCAAATTCTGATCAAAACTGTAGGAGGAGTTGCGAACACAAGAAAACGGGCATTTTTTTAATTCAAGGGCAGATAATTCAAGAACGAAAAGAGTTAATTGAATTCCATAAGTGGTGTGCACAACTAGACACCATGGAGATTCATTGTGGCAAGTTTGATCGAATTCCCATCAAAACTGTAGGAGTTGCGCACACAAGAAATTAGTGACAGACGGATGGACAGACAGATGGACAGACAGACGGACAAGCGGGGCCATAACATAATTCAACCCTTCGGCTTCGGGCATATAAAAATTAAGTTCTGCATAGATTGTTTAAGAAAATTTGGAAAAGAATCATGCAAGGAGGATTCCTGTGAAGTTTGATTGAAATTGGTCCATCAGTTTTGAAGCAAAAGATTTGAGCTTTGTTTCTCAGTGTTTCTCCTTCTTTACATGGTTCCGTTAAACAGACCTGTTCCCAATGCCAAAAAGGGTAATTTTTATGAAAAAATATGAAAAGCAAATTCCCAACACAAAAGTTCAACTTAATTCTTTAAAGAAAATTTGCTCTAATCCATTTTATATGTTGAGCTGAAGTAACCAAGATTTATCTGAAATTTCTTTCAGTTCATTCAGCTATACAGAGTTATACAGGACTTTAGTTTTTTGCATTTTGTGATGACGATATTTTTCCCAATTTGTTGGTACATTTTTCCAAACTGGGCTGGTTTGGGACCCCTTTCCAAAACTATGAGAAAAAATGCTGTATCTTGAAAACTTAGAAAATGCCAATGTTAAGTTTTCATGTTAAGGGTTGATAGGGGTTAATAAATGACATTGAAGAAGGTAATATTGCATGGAACAGTTAGATAACAGATGAAACAAGAGGACCATGATGGTCCTAAATCCCTCCCCTGAACCAAGATGATATGAGCAATGGTTTTGTTAAAATCAACAAGAGATGTTTGTAAAACATATATGCCCCGTCAAGGGCCTACATTTGATGTAGGTCAAAGTCCAAGGTCAACTTAACAAGGTCCAAGGTCATGGTCAAATATGAAAGGTCTTGGTAGGAGGTGTCTATGTGTGAAATATCAAAGCTGTATATGTAAAAGTAAAATGAAATATAGGCCAGGTTAAATTTTTTAAAAGTAGGCCAAATGCCAAGGTCAAGGCCATGGCCAAATGTGAAAGGTCTTGGTTGGAGGTGTCCATGTGAAATATCAAGGCTGTAGGTGTAAAAGGACATGATATATATGCCTGGTAAAAGTTATTTTTAAAGTAGGTCAAACTCCAAGGTCAAGGTTGCAATACTCAAGGTCATGGTCAAATGTGAAAGGTCTTGGTAGGAGGTGTCTATATGTGTGAAATATCAAAGCTGTAGGTGTAATAGGACATAAGATAAAGGCTAGGTTAAAGATGTCTAAAAGTATGTAAAAACAAAGGTCAAGGTCACACAGCCCAAGGTCATGGCCAAATGTGAAAGGTCTTGGTAGGAGGTGTCCATGTGTAAAATATCGAGACTGTATAGGTAACAGGACATGAGATATAGGCCTAGTTTAAGTTTTTCAAAAATAGGTCAAACTCCAAGTTCAAGGTCCAAGGTCATGGTCAAAAGTGAAATGTCTTGGTTGAAAGTGACCACGTGTGAAATATCAAGGCTGTATGTGTAAAATGACATGAAATATAGGCCAGGTTAAAGTATTATTAAAGTAGGTCAAAGTCCAAGGTCAATGTCACAAGGTACAAGGTCATGGTTAAATGTGAAAGGTCTTGGTAGAATATGTCCATGTGTGAAATATCAAGGCTGTATGTGTAATAGCTCATGAGATATAGGCCCAGTTTATTTTTTTTAAAAGTAGGTCAAACTCCAAGGTCAGGGTCACAAGGTCCAAGGTCATAAACATATGTAATAGGTCTTGGTCAGATGTTTCCATGTGTCAAATATCAAGGTTGTATGTGTAAAAGGACATGATATATCGGCCAGGTTAAAGTTTTTAAAAAGTAGGTCAAACTCCAAGGTCAAGGTCAAAAGGTCCAGGGTCATGGTCAAATGTGAAAGGTCTTGGAAGAATGTGTCCATGTGTGAAATATCAAGGCTGTATGTGTAATAACTCATGAGATATAGGCCCAGTTTTATTTTTTTTAAAGTAGGTCAAACTCCAAGGTCAAGGTCACAAAGTCTAAGGTCATGGTCAAATGTGAACCATGTTGATCAGAGGTATCTATGTGTGAGATATCAAGGCTGTATGTGTAAAAGGACATGAGATATAGGCAAGGTTAAGAATTAAGTGTAAAAATCAACAAAGGGCAATAACTGTAAGAATTTGATAGGCAAGGTTTTGGTTCTTGTGCACTGCACCTCTCCATAATAAAATCTATCCACCTGTAAAGTTTCATGATTCTACCTTAGATACCTTTTGAGTTGTGCTCCGGACAAGAATCAAGTTGTAAAATCAACAAAGAGCAATAACTAAAAAAAATTGATCGGCAGAGTTACGGTTCTTGTGCACTGCACCTCTCCATAATGAGATCTATCCACCTGTAAAGTTTCATGATTCTACCTTACATACTTTTTGAATTATGCCCCGGACAAGAATCAAGTTTGAAAATCAACAAAGGGCAATAACTCCAAAAATATGATCAGCAGTGTTACAGTTCTTGTGCACTGCACCTCTCCATAATGAGATCTATCCACCTGTAAAGTTTCATGATTCTACCTAACATACTTTTTGTGTTGTGCTCCGGACAAGAATCAAGTTTGAAAATCAACAAAGGGCAATAACTCAAACAAGAGCAACGCTGGGCGTGGCATTATACGCCCGAAGCTCAGAAATAAATGGGTGTGTGATATTTGTTGATGTCCTGTTCTTTTCTAAAAGTCTCTTGCAAGTATCCGATAAAACAAAATTAACCGAGTACTAAAATATTCACGAAGTGTTGCAAGTACCCGAGTACTACTAAAATATTCACAAATTTAATCAGATTGAGATAATGTAATCAAACACCCTAGCTATGAGTTCTACACACATGTGAAGTTTCAACATCGTAGGCCTTGCATTTTGAAAGTTATGGACCGGACACAAATTTGCTAACTGAATCAAACAAAGGGAAATAAGTAAAAAATTACAAATGGTAGAGTTGTGGTTCTTGCGCTCTGCACATCCTAGCTATGAGATCTATACACCTGTGAAGTTTCAAAGACCATAGGCCTTTTAGTTTCAAAGTTATGGACCGGACACGAATTTGCTAACTGAATCAAACAAAATCAAACAAAGGGCAATAACTCAAGAATTACAAATGGTAGAGTTGTGGTTCTTGCGCTCTGCACACCCAAGCTATGAGATCTATACACCTGTGAAGTTTCAAGACCATAGGCCTTATAGTTTCAAAGTTATGGACAGGACACGAATTTGCTAACTGAATCAAATAAAATCAAACAAAGGGCAATAACTCAAAAATTGCAAATGGTAGAGTTGTGGTTCTTGTGCTCTGCACACCCAAGCTTTGAGATCTATACACCTGTGAAGTTTCAAGACTATAGGCCTGATAGTTTCAAAGTTATAGACCGGACACGAATTTGCTAACTGAATCAAACAAAATCAAACAAAGGGCAATAACTCAAAAAATACAAATGGTAGAGTTGTGGTTCTTGCACTCTGCACACCCTAGCTATGAGATCTATACACCTGTGAAGTTTCAAGACCATAGGCCTTATAGTTTCAAAGTTATGGACCGGACACGAATCTGCTAACTGAATCAAACAAAATCAAACAAAGGGCAATAACTCAAAAATTACAAATGGTAGAGTTGTGGTTCTTGCGCTCTGCACACCCTAGCTATCAGATCTATACACCTGTGAAGTTTCAAGACTATAGGCCTTATAGTTACAAAGTTATGAAACGGACACATCTTGCGCTCTGCACACCCTAGCTATCAGATCTATACACCTGTGAAATTTCAAGACTATAGGCCTTATAGTTACAAAGTTATGAAACGGACACGAATTTGCTAACGGACAGACGGACAGACAGACGGACAGACAGACGATGCACGCGATAACATAATACGACCCTTCGGGCGTATAAAAATTGATCGGCAGAGTTACGGTTCCTGTGCACAGCACCTCTCCATAATGAGATCTATCCACCTATGAAGTTTCATGATTCTAACTTTAATACTTTTTGAGTTGTGCTCCGGACAAGGTTTGGTCTACGGACAGACCGACCAACCGACCTACCGACCGACACTTGCAAAACAATATACCCCCATTTTCTTCAAAAGGGGGCATAATAATTTATCCAATGCATTTCTTCTGATTTAGGAACAAAAAAATATTGTTTGTCTCCAGACTTTTGGTGGGTCTGTATTATCCGCATTTTCTCCTTTTGCCTTCAAGTTTCGCGTTGTATTTTCCAAGCTTTTCATATCATGGATGTCAAAATCAGGACGTGTTGGGGAAAAGACATAATGAAAGATTGCCTCACCCTTCTGTTAAGTATAGCGTCTATGAGCCAGTCGACCACATCCAAAGTAAGACTCCAGTTCCCTGTTATATTCTGATCTAGAATCTCCTGCCAAACTTCAATGGGATGTATGATTAAAGATTCACCCATGGTCAGATTACCTGTGATATAATAAGGAGAAACAAAATTATAGAGTTTTTTCAATCATTTTCATCAAAACCAAGGCTTGTTTGGAAAATGGTCAAAGAACATTCTAGTTTAAAGAAAAGGGTACTGGAAACAATTTGTTGTACTTTATTTCATAGAAAAATGCCAAAATTTTAACTAAAATAGATTTTGGGCAATATTTTACTAAAAAGTTCTAGTCAGATTTCAATTTTGATAGATTAAGAGATGTTTGTAAAACATATATGCCCCCTCAAGGGACTACAGTTGATGTAGGTCAAAGTCCAAGGTCAAGGTCCAATGTCATGGTCAAATGTGAAAGGTCTTGGTTGGTGTCCATGTGTGAAATAACAAGGCTGTATATGTAAAAGGACATAAAATATAAGCCAGGTTAAAGTTTTTAAAGGTAGGCAAAATGCCAAGGTCAAGGTCACAAAGTCTAAGGTCATGATCAAATTTGAAAGGGCTTGGTCGTAGGTGTCCATGTGTCAAATATCAAGGCTGTATGTGTAAAGGGACATGATATATCGGCCAGGTTTAAGTTTTTTAAAAGTAGGTCAAACTCCAAGGTCATTGGTCATGGTCAAATGTGAAAGGTCTTGGTTGTAGATGTCCATGTTTGAAATATCAAGGCTGTAAGTGTAATAGGTCATGAGATATAGGCCCGATTTAAAGATACATATTTACTGTTACTTACTTTTTTTCGGGGTAATTTGCTGTAAAAAATAACTGTGTATAATTAAACAAGAGCCGTCAGAGACAGACAATGCTCCCCGAATAAGGCATTGTCACAATAAATGTATGGCATGGAGAGCACTTTATTGTCAAGGGCATCTGATTTGCTACTGAAATATGAAATTTCATCAAATTCTGACCATTAGACTAGGAGAAATTAGAGAAAAACTGTATTTCACCTTAAGTCCCCTTTTCCCATGCCGAGGCCTAAAATCCAAAAGGGGGAAAAGTACATCGGCATTTTGTCATAGAGATTTCGCATGGTAAGTTTCATTTGATTTTGCCCAGGGGTTATGGAGAAATGGCTTTGGACGGACGGAATGACGGACGGACAGGACGGACGGACGGACAGACGAAGCGGCAACTATATGCTCTCCCTTCGGGGAGCATAAATATGGCCTTTAAATTTTCTCTGTGCAAAATTTCAGCTCTGTCTGATCTGTATTGGCTTAGATTACGACGGATTTAAACCCAATATCACATCATTTCGTGAACACTATCAACCCACTTTGAATATTTTACATACTTTTACACCGCTGCATGATTATCGATTTATGCCATTAACTGTATGAATCTTGTATTCGATCTTATTATAAAGTCTATATACAATGCGACTACATGCTAAAAGCCAACTTCTGTGGATCATTAGGGATTTAGGCCTGTGGATACTAATGTCCCTTTAAAAACTTTAAGTAGGTCAAACTCCAAAGTCAAGGTCACAAGGTCTAAGGTCATGGTCAAATGTGACTGATATTGAAAGGAGGTATCCATGTGTGAGATATCAAGGCTGCATGACTGTGTAAAAGGACATGATATATAGGCCAGGTTAGTGTTGTAAAATCGGACTCAAATCATAATCGATAATCGAATTGAAACCGGAAGTGGTTTCGATTCAATTATCGATTAATAATCGAAACTTCATTTTCTGTAATAGAACACTTTTGTATTGATGGGTGTCAAAAAAAACTAAAGTTTGTTACGCTGACAACAATAATGGTAAGTCTCTAGCAAAAGAAAGGTGCAAGCCAAGAGATTTTGTCTTCGATTTCATTGATTTAATTAAAGTTATACTATATTCATTTGAGCTTTGGTTTCCTACATAAGTATTTCTTTCAATGTGTGTGTGTGTGTGGGGGGGGGGGGGTTGGAGGGTAAGGGTCTTCCACAAGCCATCCAGACGGAACAAAGTTATAATGTACTTCATAATTTTGGTTTGTAGCCAAATTTCAAATTAATTTTTTTCCACTTAAACAAAAGTCTGCAATAAGTGTCTGCGTTTTAGTCCCATCCATTTACTCTAGTCCTACTCAAAGAATAGACTGGTACCCATTCATGTAAATAACTGAATCTATGACTGGGAACAGCTACTGCATTCTGTCCTATGATTAGTCAATAGATACAACCAATGAAACGGTCCGAGGAATTCAACCAATCAGAGCTCATGTTATAAAAGTGTAAACAATACGTTTTGGCGCGCTTTTACTAAGGGACGCTACTCTTAGTCACTTACAGGTGCCCGTTTATAGAGTTGCTTCTCCTGATCTAGACTGGTACTCATTTGTGTTTCAATTAATCCGCGTAGTAGATGTAGAAGTAGAGAATCAGTCCAGGCCGTGTACATGACCGTGAGATTAGCTATAACCATACCTAAATTCGTAGTAGATTTCAGGTATGGGAACCAGACTACTCAAAGAACAACTGGACAATTTTTAGTATTTTAAGAGTTAAGGAGTTGGAGATAAATGGTGCAGGTATCAAAAATTCAAATCTCTTTCCCAAATTCACATCATCTGTCTAAAATAAAGTGTATTGGTGGCAAAACCGCATTTTTTCGTATCCGGATTTAGGCATATGTCCGGTAACTGGTACACTTGATTACGAATAGAGGTTGTTTAAAAAGCTCTATTTAGACTCTTTTGTTTGTTTTAAATGTCATAAAATGAAATGAGTGGTCTGCTTTGAAATGAAATGGCTTTATTTGCCCATTTTTCTTCTGTTTCATGAATGTTTTTCTCCAAAATCATGTTATGAAAATGGTGCCGATGATCGCTAGAAACGATGGAATTCTGCCGCTGCCAAACATTTTTGATTACAGATTTATTTGATTATTAGCAAAATATGGTCTTTTTACACCCGAATTAATATCTGCAAATACAATTTCTGTCTTTAACATTTGGTTTACTCTTGGTTCTTTCCTTTGGAAGCTAAAAAACGAAAACAAACATTGCCATCAGTAATATGGAGCCGATTTTTCGGTGAAAACCAAATACGTTAACGATCATCGATTTTCCATACTCATAATCGATTGTCGCCGATTTTGGGCTTCAACGACGATTAATCGATTATTTCCGATTATCGTTATAACACTAGGCCAGGTTAAGAATTAAGTGTGAAAATCAACAAAGGGCAATAACTCCAAGAATTTGATCAACAGAGTTATGGTTCTTGTGCACTGCACCTCTCTATAATGAGATCTATCAACCTGTAAAGTTTCGTGATTCTACCTTACATACTTTTTGAGTTATGCTCCGGACAAGAATCAAGTTTGAAAATCAACAAAGGACAATAACTCCAAAAATTTGATTGGCAGAGTTACGGTTCTTGTGCAGCACCTCTGCACAATGAGATCTATCCACCTATGAAGTTTCATGATTCTACCTTAAATACTTTACAAGTTATGCTCTGGACCAGGGTTTGGGTAATTAGTAATGTGTAATTAGCATAACATGTAATTAATTACTTTATTACTGTAATTGAATGTAATGTGTAATTGAACCAAAAATCAATTACATGTAATGCTAATGTAATTAATTACATTGCAAAATTGATGTAATTATCAATTACATTTTCAATTACTTCAATTACTTTTTGTGTTTATAGCTTGTAAAATTGGACTATAAATATTAGTATACAGTATGGTTATGTATCAATACCAACCTTGTTTTTCCTAACTACATAATTTATTATAATGATTATGATATCAGCCAGGAATTGGATGAGTCATTTTCTTCAAAATCTGTGGTAAGATATCAAGGTAAGAGGATAAACAGATAACCAGTATTTTCTCCATACCCAATATTTTCTTTGCTGTATAATAATGTACATAAATTCCATTCCCAATTTAAATGTGTGAAGCAAATTTCAAATTTGTTAAGTCTAAAACTATGCCACCTGGAAAGGGTTACACCTGGCATGCATTTAGACTTAACTTCCTAATTTGAAAGCTCTTGCAGACAACAAAATGGACATTTATTAATAGAAATATTTCAACGAAGGGTGAAAATGTTTTTATCAATGATTTATCATTTTTTCCATCTTTGCCTAAGCATTGTCTGTTAGGGACTTCAAATCCATCAAAAATGTGAAAGGTGGATTATTGTCTTACACCTGTGGTATTTAACCTTTTTCTTAACAAGACAAGGTATTGTCAAGGTATTGTTAAGTAAAATTAGTTAGTGAATACATTAAGGAAAGGAAGGAATTGCTGATGTTTAGCTATTTTCCCTTTCTCAGATTATTTGCTTTGATATTACATTTGTAATAATGATGCAAACCAATCACAGGAACAAGAACTTAGTAGAAACAAGTATCTGGTGTTGTATGCAACACATAAAGTCCCCTACCGGCTTCACATTGACTCAATATGGTAATCAATAATAGATTAAGTTGCAGGATCCATTTTTTGCCATATTTTCACTATTTCCGTTACCATAGCAACCGCACTTTTCGTCAAAGAACAAAGATAAAATGATGTGCATAATCTACACATTGCCATCTAGTCATATACCAAGTCTCATCAAATTAGCTTGCTTACTTATTAACTTATCGCAGGATCCAATATTTTTTGCCATATTTTCACTATTTCCGTAACCATAGCAACAACAATTTTAGTCTAAAAACAAAAATAAAATGATGTGCATAATCTACACATTGCCATATAGTCATATACCAAGTCTCATCAAACTAGCTTGCTTAGTTATTATCTTATCGCAGGATCCCATTTTTGGCCATATTTTCACTATTTCTGTAACCATAGCAACCTCAATTTAAGTCGAAAAACAAAAATAAAATGATGTGCATAATCTACACATTGCCATCTAGTCATATACCAACTTTCATCAAAAACGCTTGCTTAGTTATTAAGTTATCGCGGGATCCAGATTTGAGCGGACAGACGGACGGACAGATGGAGGGCAAACCTATAGTCCCCTCCGGTGTGAACACCGGTAGGGGACTAATAATAACTAATATCCATACTTCTTCACTTTTTTTCTCCTACATCATGTTGGCAAATACTTTCATGTTTTTTGTTATTTTGCTATTTGTGCAAGTTGTATATCATAAAGCAAATAAAATGTTTTTTTATTGTATTGTATTGTATAATATGCAAATGTCAACAGAAACTCAATTCATATTCTATCATTCCAAAATTGTGCCATTTGGGAATGGGTTAACCTGAGGTACCCTGCATGGCTGTAGATTATCCTTTTCACACCTTTGCCTTGGGGCAGAGAGTAGACTAGCCCTAGTCCTTTCTGTTTGCGTTATTTGTAAATGGGTGCATTATTCTGTTTGAGACTTCCCTCTAAAATCCAAGCCAAAGTTATTCATTGCTAACAGAAACCTAGTATTCTAGACTAGGATGTCATTTAAAAAAGGGTCTTTGCTTAAATTATACTACAAGAGGACCATGATGGTCCTATATCGCTCACCTGAACCAAAATGATATGAGCATCATTTTTGTTCAATTCAATCGATATTTATGACTTTAAGACTGTCCACAAAACAAACTTATGATCAACAACATTGTGAAAATCAAACTCATCCGAGATGTAACGGTGCCCAACATTGTGTCCAAGTTTTGTCTTGAACGATAAATAATTGTAGATTCTAGAGTATAAACAAGGTCAAAAACCGCCGAAAACGGCATTTTATCAAATTCAAGGGCACATAACTCTCAACTTTCTGATCAGATCCAATTGAAAATGAAACTCATCCAATATCTTATGGTTCCCAACAATGTGTCCAAGATTTGTCTTGATTGGTCAATAATTGTAGATTCTAGAGTGTAAACAAGGTGGAAAACAGCCAAAAACGGCAATTTTGTCAAATTCAAGGGCACGTAACTCTCGATTTTCTAATCAGATCAGACTGGAAATCAACCTGAACCGAGATCCTATGGTTCCCAACATTATGTCCAAGTTTTGTCTTGATTGATTGATAATTGTAGATTCTAAAGTGTTAACAAGGTCAAAACCAGCTGAATTTGGCAATTTTGTCAAATTCAAGGGCACGTAACTCTGGACTTTCTGATCAGATCAGACTGAAAATCAAAGTCATTCAAGATCTTATGGTCCCCAACATAATGTCTGAGTTTTGTCTTGATTGATTGATAATTGTAGATTCTAAAGTGTTAACAAGGTCAAAACCAGCCGAATTTGGCAATTTTGTTAAATTCAAGGGCACATAACTCTGGACTTTCTGATAAGATCAAACTGAAAATGGAACTCATCCAAGATCTTATGGTCCCGAATATTGTGTCCAAGTTTTGTCTTGATTGATTCATAATTGTAGATTCTAGAGTGTAAACAAGGTCAAAAATAGCCGAAAATGGCAATTTTGTCGAATTCCAGGGCACATAACTCTCATCTTTATGATCAGATCATACTGAAAACCGAACACATCTGAGATCTTATGGTCTCCAACATTGTCTCAAAGTTTTGTTTTGATTGATCAATAATTGTAGATGCTAGAGTGTAAACAAAGTCAAAAACCGCAAATTTTGACATTCAAGGGCAGATAACTCAGCACATTCTGGTCCGATCTGGCCCATAATCGAACTCATCCGAGAACTTATGACCATACTTGTTTTGACAAAGTTTGATCAAGATTGATTAATATTTGTGGATGCTAGAGCGTAAACACCAAATTGTGGACGGACAGACAGACGGACAGACGGACAGACGGACGGACAGACGGACGACGGACAAAAAGTGATCACAATAGCTCACCTTGAGCACTTTGTGCTCAGGTGAGCTAATAACCTTAATACTAGGGTCTGGACCAGACTAGGCAGAGTGTAATATTGCATCCTTTGTCAAGTTTAGTTAACAACTTTAGAGCAGGGGTCTCGTTTGCCAAAATTTGGGGCCGTTATTCGGCCCCATTCCCAATGGCAAAAAGTATCTTTTTTTCCCAATTCTCTGGTGAAAATTCCCAATGAAGACCCAGAATGCCAATGTTAAGACCTCATCTTAATTTACAAATATTTTGAAGACAGTTTTAGAGTAGATTCTTAAATAAGAGTATGTACAAATGCATTTTACACCACTACAGTCTAATTTGCAGCTGAAACTTAGAGACAGTATGAATACAAACTTGTCTTAGTTTTTCCCAATTTAGGTTAAAACGCCGCTATTTTTCCCAATTTCACTGGCCCCTGGCCCCAAACAAAAATTGGTAGCAAGACCCCTGTAGAGCTTAGTGCAAAAATATTGTAACTGCTCATAAATTTATATGCACATAACTCTGTCCTGAACAATAATATTGTCAACATATGGGACATCAACTCTAAATCAGAAAGTTCATATCTCTTCACAAAGAAAACTGATGAAAAGGAAAAATTCATGAATATTTTTGTCATTTTCCTTCAGTTACTAACTGGACTATTGCATGGACATAGAGAAAATCAATTTAATTGCTGATTTTGAATTGCCTGAAAATAATTCAGGAACAATTAACCCATTACCAAACGATAAAATTCTAGACTAGTCCAAATTCAAAGATGATGCAGAGAACAATTTCAAATCAATACAATTTTAAATTGTTCTGTCTTCTTATGTAGAAAACACTGTGGGACATGAAGAAATTGCTTGTGACAAGCAATTTCTTCATGTCCCACAATGTTTTCCAAAGAGATTATTTCATAGGGAGTCAAAAGGAGTCACTGTGTAGAAATGGGTTAAGGCCAAAATGAAACAATGCTATGTTAAGATTTAACCCATTTTCCAGAAGACAAATTTTGGTCTCATCCAATTCAAAGATATTTTAGAAGACTATTTCAAGAAAATAAAATTTTACATTTCATGTTCATCCTGTTAGAAAACTCTGGGAAATGAAGAAATTGAAATTTTCACCAGTCTTTTTCTTGAAGGGTGCCAAAAAGCTTGGTAAACAGATAATGAAATTGAGGTGGTAAGATAATCCAAGCAACCTTTTGCCTTTCTTTCTAAGGCTTGAACACCTTGAAGGAAAGGAAAAATGTTGATTATCAGCTCTTTCTTCTTTCTCATAAAAGGTTAATTATAAACTATAATATTCTATAGGGTCACCAAGTTTTATCCAAATACCAAGTTCCAGAATGGTTTCATTTCAAATGCTATACAAACAACAAAGTGAATGTCAAAAGTGGATCAGTTTTGTATTACATCAAATCATACAACATGGAGGGAAAAGAAAAGAAATGTTGATTATCAGAACTTTCTTCTTTTGTCTCAAAGTTTTCTAAAGTAATGTGTAATTGTCAATTAATTACTTTTAAAAGGCAAAGTAATTGTAATTTAATTAATTGCACTAGAAAATGTATGTAATGGTAATTGTAATTGAAGATTTTCAAAGTAATTGTAATGGTAATTAATTACATTGCAATGTAATTGGCCCCAACCCTGCTCTGGACAAGGTTTGGTCAGCCGTCTTCGAACCGACCATCTAACCGACAGACACTTGCAAAACAATATACCCTAATTTTCTTCAAAAGGGGGAATAATAAATAAACAGGCATGTGTCATGATCATTTTAGCCTGGTTCAGAATAGATTTTTTCCAAGAAGCCAAAAAACAAGATACCCAAACCTCTTAGTCTTTTCCAAACATTGGTACTATCATTGTCTAGTTGCA
Organism: Fragum sueziense; assembly: GCA_963680895.1. Taxonomy (NCBI): domain Eukaryota; kingdom Metazoa; phylum Mollusca; class Bivalvia; order Cardiida; family Cardiidae; genus Fragum; species Fragum sueziense. Next base: position 21,657,223 of record OY804595.1, on the reverse strand, counting down.
TCCAATCATTATATATCAGTTGCTGTACCAGAGTCTAAGACCATTCACATTTCTTTGACATTTCCAGGTCTGAAAAGACATGCAAAAAATTAGTTTAATCGATGCACAAATTATCTACAGTCGACACTCATTTTCTCAAAAACAGACTGACTGTAAAAATACCATGGCATATTCGGAGTCAGGCTCATCCGATCCTTGTTCAATTTCCATTAAAATGACATTCAACCATCCTTGTTTCTTATTAATTATGTACATAATTGAAATATAGTAGATAAAAGAAAGAAATTGCTCAAGACGAGCAATTTCTACCCTTTTCTTACTATATTTCAACGGAAGTTCTATATTTATTTAAAAAAATATTTCAAAATCATTTGTTTGAAATCTTTGCTTCCATTCATGAGGACCGGACTGTATTTTCATATTGACTTATGCAGAAATTTGGCTTGCCTGAAGTAGAGATAATATGCAGAAATTTGGCTTGCCTGAAGTCGAGATAAAGAGTGTAGACTGTATTTTGCTTCTTTTTCTCAAACTTCCCGAAAGTTGAGAACAAGTGTCAGTCATTCGTTCTGACAAGGCCTAATTTTTGTCAGTCCGAAAAAGAATCTGATAGACTGAAGGACCAAATCAATTAAAACAAAAACAAATGTTGCTACAAATAGTTAATTAACAATCAATTAAGGTATCCGAACCCTGAAAAGCACCAAAGACCCAGATGCGAAATTTTAAAAGAGCCAGTAATTCCTAAACTGTGTTACATTTCCATTCCAAATACAAATATAAGCATTTTGAACGGTTTAGAATTTTGAATTCTTGCATATTTATGGAAATATTTGACAAAATATTCAAAATTACCTCCCTTGTGTATGAATCAAGAGTAAAATAATATTTGTAAATTATTTTCTTCTTGAAGCATAATCTTGAAATCTGGCACGGTGAATCAACTTATTTGAAGTGTATTTACAAGTGTGTGTAATTTGATGCATTTCGTATGGCTAGAAAGTGGTGATTTTTTGAGGGTCTGTAAACCTTAACTGCTACAATCCTACATGTACATGTATCTTACAATTTCCCGAATTGATCAACAAAATCTAGATAGTTCAAAAGACCCCCCCCCCCCCCCTGAAGCCTGATTATTTTATTTTCAGGCAGAAATTCAGTCAAAATTGTGTGATACTAGTAAAACGAACCCCCTTTGTGTAAAAACGAACTCCTGAAGACAGCGTTTTTTCTCATGGTTTTGGGAACGGGTCCGAAACCAGGCAAATTGGGGAAAATGCATTGTTTTATCAACAATTGGGAAAATAGTTTCATCACAGACTGCAACAAAAATTTAGTCCTGTGTATACTTAACTATATGAAATCAACTGAAGAGACTTCCAGTTTGCCTCTAGATATTTTTTTGAAACATATGAATGGGAATGATCAAGTTTTCTTTCAAAAAGAAGGAAAATAACATTTGCATTGGGAATTTTCATTTCAGATTTTGGGAAAAATATACACTATCTGTCATTGGGAACGGGTCCTTTTTACGGACCCGTCCAAAGAAGGAGAAAAAACGCTGCTTCATAGCAATAATGTCACAGATTTTACATGTATCATTCCACATTTAAAAATTACAGACATGGCAAAATCCGTCAGACAATCAGACATATCTGATAAGATTTCCCTTAGTCTGATGATTTTTTTGCTACTGTCAGTCCAAATGTCTGACACTGCTTTTGATCTGTCAAGATAGTGAATAAGAATTTTTGTCTGACAAAATTTTATACGGTCTGACAGATTATTTGGCACTGTCAGACCGAATGTCTTACAAAGATTTCTGGTGTTTCCCCAAGTCTGAAATTATCTATCTATCTCTTCATACTGCAGCACCCTCTCACGAGTATTATGTGCAGTTGCGCTGTCTGTGCAAGTTAAAAGAAAGAAACAGTTAAAAAGTATAGTGATATAAAAGATCTGTGTTAGTGCAAGGTAAAAGATTTATAAAACAAGTTTTTAAATTATCCACAATTGCCTTTGAAATGACGACTTGATTCGAACCACAAAGTTTCACAGCTTTAACAAACTTCAGCACCTTGTCATAAGAAATTTTACAATCTTATACAAATGAATGTGCAAAGTGCATGTACCTGGCCGAATCATGGTATGAAACGGTTTGGGTACGAAACAATTTTTAACCCTATCCACTTGGTATACAGTCATTTCGTACCATAACCATTTCGTACCATAATATAATTGGTCATTTCGTACCATAGTTTGGTCATTTCGTAACATAATTTGGTCTTTTCGTACCATAATTTCTTACCATAATTTATAATTTGGTACCACATTTTATTTCAAAAGCTGTCGACAAAAGTAGAAAAAATAGATAAAGATATGAAAAATATTTATGAATATAAGACATTATTTAACCAAGAACATGCTTTTATTCGACTTATATATCAAAAACCAGTCATTTGGTTCGATTAATATGTTGGTTGTTTGCTGTCACTGATTGTCACACCTTTTATGTGTTAATAAATGAACCGATTTATCACCAATTAAAGTCTATCCGCAAACAAGCAATTATCATTTACAAGGATGATTATGAGGCATCTCTTAACTCTTTCCCAAACGACAAAAATTACTCTTGCAAATTTGAAAGCTGATGCTTACGACAAAGTTCATGTTGATAAAGAAGACATTTGCTATGGAGGTACTCGTCTGTGTTATTGCAAAACCTCGCAACTACAGTTTTTATATAAAGCTGTAGTTAAGAAGTTTTTTCAATAACACAGACAAAATGATGGTTATCAGCATTTAGGCCTACTTCTTTTGTCTAAATGATTTAAAAGGCCTTTCTATCAGGGACGTGGAAACGAGGCCTTGCTTTGGAAAGGGTAAACTTTTTCAGACTGTTCCAAATTCGCCTTCTTATATTTCTTGTTAGAAAACATTGCGGGAAATGAAGAAATGGCTTGCGACAAGCCATTTCTTCATTTTCCACGATGTTTTGAAAAAGCCTTTACCATGTGCAGCATCAAATGGCGTCACTGCGTGACAATTGGTTAAACAAGCCCGCATTTAGATAGGTTTTGACACATTTACTAGAAAGGCTTTGGAAAACATTTACGCAAAAGAAGAATCGTTGATTAAAAGTTTTACTTGAATACATCCTTTTAAAAGACGTTTAAGTTTTCTTTTTAGTTTGACATTGCAAGCAATCGGCTAAACAGTGGTATTTGAACAACATAATTGTAAATATAGCATGAACTGCAAATGTTGTAGATTTAGATCTTTATTTGTATTATTCTAGTTTAATATGAATTTATTTCATGGTCAAAATTGCATATAAAATGTTTGGAAATCTGTTCATCTTCGTATATATTCTCAGTGATTTTGTTACAATTTTAAGACTGTGAGTCCTGGGGACTCGCTGGTTTCCATATCAATGAGTCCAGCTACTAGTTTAGTGAGTCCAATACACTATGAAAAATCTGTAAAAATTGTTGCATCCTGGGACTCGCTTCAATTAAACCTTTGCATCCCAGAAACCAAATTATGAGTAAAAGATGCAGGATGCACAGGTAAAAAAAATCACTGTATTCATATTTTTTCATATTTCACAGAGGAAATCAATGTACAAGGTTTAAAATATATGGTACAAAACGGTAAAATTATGGTACGAAATGACCAAAGTTATGGTACGAAATGACCAAAATTATGGTACGAAATGACCAATTATGGTACGAAATGACTGGTACGAAATGGTTATGGTACGAAATGACCATAATTCATCCACTTTGGTCTTTGTGCCCTTGTACTTTAGCTTGAGAAATAGTATCAAACACACAGTCAAAGATATAAAAACGACATCATATCGTATAAATGAGTCAATGTTACCGAAACTTACTTTTGTACGGCTCTAGCCATGCTAGCTGCATACTTCCAGAGGCAAATTATATTTACCTTGACACCGGATAAAGCAAAGTTCCAGTTACCGATGTTTTGATTGGCTTATCCAAATTGGCGCGCTCTGAATTGTGACCAATTAGCGAATTTACGTGCCACGTAAAATAATATTCGTCCCACGATAATTAATTTGCGTGGGACGTAAAGTCTATATTATTTTACTTCGTACACAAAATAATGTTCGTCAGACGCTAATTAATTTACGTGGGACGTAAATTATCTTACATTGTACACAAAATAATATACGTCCCACGCTAATTAATTTACGTGGTACGCAAATTATTTTACGTGGTACACAAACTAATATTCTTCCCACGCTAATTAATTTACGTGGGACGTAAAATGAGTTACATTGTACACAAATTAATATTCGTCCCACGCTAATTAATTAACGTGGGACGTAAATTATTTTACGTGGTATGCAAAGTAATATTCGTCCCACGCTAATTCATTTACGTGGGACGTAAAATGGTTTACATTGTACACAAACTAATATTCGTCCAAAGCTAATCAATTTACGTGGAAAGCAAATTATTTTACGTGGTACACAAACTAATATTCGTCCCACGCTTATTAGTTTACGTGGGACGTAAAATGAGTTACATTGTACACAAACTAATATTCGTCCCACGCTAATTGATTTACGTGGGACGTAAATTATTTTGCGTGGTACACAAACCAATATTCGTCCCACGCTTATTAATTTACGTGGGACGTAAAATGAGTTACATTGTACACAAACTAATATTCGTCCCACGCTAATTAATTTATGTAGGACGTAAATTATTTTGCGTGGTACACAAAGTAATATTCGTCCCACGCTAATCAATTCACGTGGGACGTTAATTATTTTACGTCGGACGCAAATGAAATATCGTCTTACGCTAATTAATTCACGTTGGACGTATATTATTTTACGTTGTATACTTTCGACCCTATCGGTACACCATAAACGCTCACTCTGTCGGTAGAACGCCTTTGTTTATGGGCAGATGAGCAACAAGAGATAATAGATTTTCTTACCTCGCGTTTCTAATATATTTTATAGGCTATGTGCTAGAATATTTCATAAAAAAATCCCGATGTATTTATGTTAGCTAACCTGTTACCAGACGACAGAATTTTACAGCAGTCAAAATTCAAAGATGTTTCAAACGACAATTTCAAGCGAATACAATTTAACATTGTTGGCCATTCATTGCAGAATAAATTGAGGAAAAAGAAGAAATTGCTTGTTACGAGTAGTTTCTTCATTTTCCATAATGTTTTTCAAAGCCTTTATATTGTGAGACGTGAAAAAGCGCCATTGTGTGGGAATGATATTGTTTGGTAATGGAAGGGACTTTGAGAGATCTTTCCTTGTTTTCCCTCCAAAAATGACAATATTGCATTATGCTGGGTTCCCAATGTCGATCGAATAAACTCGATCAAACTCGATCAAGCGATCGAGTACCGGTCGAGCTCGCTCGGCATGTTTGATCGGGATAAGTCAAGACGAGTTTGGTCCGCATCGATCGGTAATCCTGCCAATTTGATTTGACACGTAAAAAAATCCGTGTAGCGATCGAGTAGAAAATACATCGGGAAGTTGCTCGAGTGTCGATCGTATAGAAGATCGAGCTGATCGACAATCACTCGTGTAGAGATTGTGTGTGACCGAGTCGATATCTTTTACCGGGATTTGATTGGATAAACAGATGGAGCAGAAGTCGAGTTGATCGGGAATGCGATCGGAAATAACTCGTACAAGTCGAGGTGATCGAGTGCTTCCAACTGCTATATGGCAACTCGATCTACTCGATCTCTTAAATGCCCTCGATCAAACCCGACCGTATGACTTCTTCTCGATCTCTAGTCGATCAAACCCGACCTCTTCACCCGATTTGATCTAGTGAACAGATGAACCAGAGGTCAAGTTGATCGGGATGTGGTCGGAAATAACTCGAGTACAAGTCGAGGTATTCGAGTGCACGTTCGGTGCAGGTCGGGATACAAATTATCAACCCGATCACACTCGATCTCAAGACGTGATTGATTCTCGATAAGGTCGATCTTTTACTCGATCAATACACAATCGCTTCTCGATCATTTTTGAACTCGATCGCACTCTACTATTTTTGCATGTCAAAAAAAAAAACTCGAGTAGGAAGCCCGCGCGATGCAGATCAATTTCGATCACCTCGACCGCTCCCGATCACCCTTGCAGACTGAGTTCGATCTGCATTCGATCGCTTGGTCGAGTTGATCTGATCGGCAGTGGGAACACTAGGTCGTGTGATAATCATTGTGTACAACAGGACGAGATCCCGCGCAGATTATATTAACAGAAATATTGAAAATTATCGGAAATGACGTCTCATGTGATTCCCCGCTATGAGCCATAACGCGTAAGATTGAAATATTGATATTTAATGCCTTAAAGAATTCATTAATCGTTATATATACTAGGACAAAAAAGATACGCAATCCCGATTTTTCATTATATTTTCGACAAAATATGTTTTTAATGGCTATTGAGTACATTTCTAACATATCTGCATCCATACGCATAAATACAGTGTTATTTTCTTCAGATAAATTGATCCCGAGATACATAGTAAATGGTTAAAAACTGATTATCATGTTTTCTAAATGACTACTATCAAAACAAATTTTCATCAAACACAAGCTTGAACATAGACAAAGAAGAGGCGAAAGATTTCACCCACTTCTCACTACTCTACTCATAGCACGGCTACGCCAAAACAAGCGCCAAGCTGCAGTACGGATGTTGTAAGGTGGAAAAAGTAAAAAATGTTGTCGTAAGACATTGATGGGGCAACTAATCGACACATTTTCGACTGTATAGAAATAGACTATAGTCTGTATAGACTGGGTTCCAGACTGATCATTTTTCCCTCCTTTACTTTCTCCGGTCCAAAGGTCAATATCAACACGATCAAAAACGGATGCCGCGATATCTAACGGGTATTGATTTTTTATGCGCTATCTTATTGACCAAATTGTATATTGACGACTGAACCCAGGCTAACTGTATACGTTGTTGGCTCTAAATGGGACCACAACCGATCGAGCACGAAGCGGACATGCAAAAGATATGACGTCAAGGAAGGACCGTATCACAACGTTAACTCCACCTACGGGATAGGTTTAAGGCTGCAACGGAGATATCTAATAAATCGCATGGGCTTCACAACATTCGAATATCGGACCAAACTGATCGAAACAGATTGTGTTTTCGACCTACATATATTTTTTTGTCAAATTGTGTGGACGCCCGGTGTAAACTGGGCGTTTTCTTATTAATGGAATTTACTACAAATGAGATTTTGTGTACTTTACAAGGTGAAATGTTATTGCTTTAAATGTACTATACTTTGTTTAAATCTGATTTGATGTCTTTGCGTAAAAGAGAATTGAAATGGAAGCTGCATTTCTTTTTTGTTTCAGTATATAATCAGATTAAGGGTGAGTCAATAGCTAAAAATACAATTACGTCACATTAAAATTTTTAGGCACAACAATATTATAAAGTTGTTATGAATATGTGATAGTCACAGACACTGCAGAAAGATTTCCTTTCAGGACAAATTGAAAAGAATAAGCTCGATCTGGTCGTGTATAGATCGAGATGGTCGAGTTTTGATCGTGTAGGTCTCGAATTAAGGACGGGGTGATCGGGTAGAAATCGGAAGGATGGTCGAGATTCAATCGGGAAATGATCGGGAGTGCTCGGGCGGGGGTCTAGTTTGATCGACTAGAGATCGAGAAGAAGTCGTGTACAAACATTTGGTCGGGCTTGGTCGGGGACATTAGGTGGTCGTGTTGATCGAGTTGATCAGATCGGCAATGGGAACCTAGCATTAGCCATCGTGATAATTTGAGTTATCCACCAGTTAGTTGCGTCAACATTGGGTGAGACACTGTCTGCGAACATTTTCATTACCGCCTGAAAGATCATACTATGAAAAGTCGATTTGTAAATAAATTGGAATTGTGTAGACATTAAGCACAGAAAAATCAACAGCATTTTCTTCCTTTGCCTTAATGTTTCCCCAAGCCTTTTATATATTATATATAGATGTATATATGAAACATTTTACACTCGTTATTTCGACATCGGATATATCGAATTTCTGCATAAGTCGACGTGGAAATCTGGTTCCTTCGACTTCCAAGGAAAAGGCTAGTTTCAAGCAATATCTTTCCTTTTCCCGCAATATTTCTATTATGAATATACTTAGTCCTGGGCCGCGTTTTAATAACATAGATTTTTGCAAAAACCAACACATCTGATTGAAAGAGAAATCATAACAGTAATTATTCGGCCAATCAAATGTGTTGTTGTTTCAAAAATGTTCTTAAGTTCGTTAGTAAAAAGGGGCCCCGATGAGTAACAAAATGGTTAAGTTTTACTTCAGTTAAAACTGGAACGAAATCAGAATAGTCAATCTCAGATATGCCCAGTTATTTGACGACCCCTTTGATTTTGACACAACTATTGTCAATTGTATTATATTCTAGAGTACGGTAGGCCTACTACCTGTCGACATATTTGTGTCGCCCTTAACACAATTCCAATCAAGACCTAATTTTGAATTCTGCTTCCGGAAAATTTAGGGAAGAATTGAAATAATTTCAAGTCAATTTAATAGTTTGCAATTCCTTTCAAATCTGGAGACTCAACTTGCTTAACATATAATACATGTGTTTAAAATTTCTACGTAAAGTGTAATGGAGTAAAGGAATTGCTGGTTTTATCCAGGCTAATGGGATTGGAGGGGGTGTTTATTGGCTAGGGAAACAAAAAAGGAAAAAAATCGGCACTTTTTTGCCAACTTAGTGAAAGGGGGGGGGGGAAAGAGGCTAATGCCCTAACCCCAACGTTGTCCAAAAATCGATTTTGGCCAACCTAGGTGTTGGCGCTAATCCCCCTCCCAGAGTTGGCCAAAAATGCCAGATTTTCCTTTTTTAAGATGCAAATTTAGGAAAAGATCCAAGTTAGTCCCTCCAATATTCAGACACTGGCCAAGACAGGGGCTTGGGTCTCATATAAAATTGCTACCTACGAGCCTGTAATTCATTCATTTCAACTAAACTTTTCAAAATTTTGCATTTGTGGAGTTTTGCACTACAAATTGTACATTTTAGTACAAAGTGTTTGTGCTAAACTATTGTAACTTGACTTGTCATAGTTTTGCACTATAAAGCAGTGTTTTTTTTTCTTAGTTTTTAGCAGATGCCTGTAATAGGCTACTCAGAATTGAAAAAAAAAAATCCCAACTGCGGCAGATAAAATCACAAAACTATTGCTTAGATTTGCATTTCACGAATTGCTTCTTCGTTAAAATGCATTCTATATAGTTTACAGCTACTTTTCTCACTGATATGACCTTCAAATAGTTTTTAATTAATAAAGCACTGTATTTTATGTCTAGGTTGTAATGAATCCTTACTCTGTTACTAAAATGTGTTCCCAATTTAGATAAATGTTCAGAAAAGCTCGCTAAAATTTCACAAAATGAACAGACTAAGGCCTGTCCACAAATCTTTGGGAAATAACCTTTGTATTTTTTCTTCTTTCAACAAATTTCGAGGGAGCATGTAGTCACCACGCCGTCCGTCTATCCTTCCGTCCTTCCTTCCATCTGCCCAATCTTTGTACAATTGGGTCCAGGTATGAGTTAAAGATGAATAAGAAGAGACAAGCCATAATTATGGTAATTTAGTCAATAAAATAATAAATCGTATGTCTTTTTCTGGAACTGAAGGTAAAGATCCCCCCCCCCCCAAAAAAAAAGTTTACAATCTTGTACTACATTAATAAACCCTTCAAAACAAGACCTGGTCCCGGTTTCTCGAAAAGAATTTCGTATGTTCTCAGACTAAAATCTGAGCACCGTATTCAAATCACTTGAAATTCATGTGTACTTCAATCGAATACCCTTCAACGTCGGAGAGCATTCCATTGAAGTTGAGCATGTACTCATGCGTATGTACTCAAGTGTTTTTTTTTTTTTTTTTGAGAAAGCAGGGCCTGGTTTTGAGGTGGCTACTTACTTTACAAAAGGATAAAGGCATATCAGTAGGCCTATATTCTGATAAAGATGTGCGTCAAGATTTTCTGTGCTATATTTTATGCCTATTCTATCTTTATTCTCACCCATTTTGTCGTCTGTAGCAGCTTTCAAATAGGGTTCAATTTTATCAAGTAAAAGGTGGCGTAATATCGGACAAACAATGGTTTTCGCCCATGTTATTCTAAAACCCCGCAACTACAGCAGGATTGAAGCTGTCAATTATTTAGCAAAAATGCATTGCTACTAAACCATCCTATTTAATGTTTCAAGTAGGAGAGTATTACAAGCATGCAGGCTCCAGTAAGTGAAGGAATACATAAACCCATAAACCTAAAGAATGCATTAATCGTTCTAAGTAAATGAAGGGGGAAAATTGCTAAATGTACATTTACGTCACATTTACACTATGTATATGTTTAATTAAACCGACAATTTTATGTAGTTATTAAGAATATGAGATAGTCATAGACAATGTAAAAAGATTTTCATTCAGTACACGATATTTCCCGACCATCTACGACAAGAAATTCATCAGTTCGATTTGGTCGTCTATAGATCGAGATGGTTGGGTCTTGATTGTGTAGGCCTCGAATACTGGTCTGTGTGATCGGGTTGAAATCGGAAAGATTGTCGGGATGCAATCGGGAAAGAATCGTGAGTGCTCGTGCGGAGGTCTAGTTTGATCGACTAGAGATCGAGAAGAAGTCGTGTTCATACATTTGGTCTGGTTAGATTGGAGAAATTAGGTGGTCGAGTTGATTTGATCGGCAGTGGGAACCTAGAATAAGGGATACATGCAACAAACCGCTTGAAAGCTGACTCGTAAATACACAATTTCTTACCCGAAGCGTGCCTAATTTTGCCGTAGTCGTTATCAGTTCGTTTTCGGATCGATTGGGATCAATTTTTGGAAAAAGTAAATGGATAGCACAAATTATTCATATATCTCTTTTTTCATCTACCATTGAAGAAAATTATCCTGTTCGTTAAAAGCGACTTTTCTTTACCGCGATAGATTTATGATCCAGATCATCCACTATGTATATATTTTAGCCGAAATTGACTGATAGAAATTTATGGATCATGCCTGCTGTATTGACATTTTATTTCATGATTAAACCCTTTCCTAAACAAGACTCGGTTGATATCTTTATTATAGATTCCATTCCCGACCAACGAAATCAAAGGGTAGATATAGTCCAAATTTGAAAGCTACTGCAAAATTTGTGAATAACATCACAGAAAGCATTGAGACAAAAGGAGAAAATGTTGATTATCAGTACTTTCTTCTTTTGCCTCCTGTTTTCTCAGGTAGGCCTATATATTCTATCAGGGACGTCAAAACAATGCCTTGTTTGGGAGGTGGTCAATAGGCTTAGAAAGATGAAAGTTCTGAAGTAAAGCAAAGTACAGCATTCATGCGTATCAGTGGATGACGCCCATAAAATAGTGGAAAATATTGATTGATGGGGTTTAACTTTCAATCGCAGTTTGGTTATCATATCGCGGCGTCTGGAGTATCTGACCATATAGTTTCCTCTTGGAGAATCTAACCAGTAGTACTATGTACACTATCCGATCCTTACCTACAACTGCAGCTTATCTCAAATAGATTAATTGATTTACAATCTATCCCTTGGTGAGACAGATGACTTGTCAAAGCCCGGGCCAAGTATTCCTGCAGTGTATTGCTTGCACCTGTTAAAAAAGAATCTTAGCCATCAGTTGCTCACTCAATTTAAATGGCTCTTGCGCAACTCATTCATTGATAAAACGTACTAGTTTAGTTTATTGGGGTTAACGCCGTTTTCATCTGCTATGGTCATATCGCGGCTGCTGGAGCCCCTTACCATTGATTTCTATTGTTTCTCATACCAGTACTACCACAACATCCGAACCTAGCCTCCAGCTGCTCGCACACATAGGTTAACGATATCGAACTATTGGTGGAAGACATTTTGTAAGAAAGGATATTTGCCGCGGCCGGGTATCGAACCCAGGACCTCTCGAGTGAATGGTATAATTAATGCGCTACCAGGTAAACTCAAGATATTTGTCAAATGCTTGAAAGCATATTGATCAAGCTCAGCCTAGATTCGATCCAATGGCACCTGGATTGATACCCTCAACTTGGCAATGCAGGTTCGTCAAGGCGTTAGAAACCCTGAGGACAGCATGTTCTTAATATTTATAGAACACTTTCTTGCATCAGCAGCAGGCATAATTTTGCGGAAACATGTAACCCTTTCCATAAAGCCAAATATCACGAGTCCAATTATTTTGAGAGAACAGTCAACACTCGTTGTGCCGAATGAGTGGGCCGTCAAAATACCCAACATATCCAGAGTTCGACCTATCCGCTTTTTTCAGTTAGAAAAAGTTGATATTGAACATTTATTGTTGCACATCAAGTATGCTCATAATTGAGATATGTAGATCTAGATCTAGTAGGAAAAGGAAAGGATTTGCTGGACATGAACAATTTCACTCCTTTTCCTACAATATTTCAATGGTTGTAGCTGTGTCCAAATTAATTTGTTGAAATTATTAGGATATCCATTTATGAGAACGTGTCCATGTTGTCACTTCGACTTAACAGAAATTCGACTTATTCGATGCCTACATAACGAGAGTCAACTGAATCCTGTTTCCGCCATCCACTTTTCCAAGAAAATTTAGTTCGTGAAATGTAGAAATGTTTGTCTGTGACAATTGTCAGAAGTTAGTGTGACTTATTTCAACTTTTCTTCTTTTCACAGACTCAATTTTGATAGAAAAGACAAAATTAAACAGGTGCGACTAGCTTCCACTTTTCTACCAAAATAGAGTCTAGTTAGCTAGAAAAGTAAAAATGTTGAGGTTAGTCACACTAACTTCTGACAATTGTCACAGTCAAAACTTCAACTTTTCAACATTTCTAGGTATCTATTTTGTGAAAAGTTGACAATGCACTACTAGGATTGTTTGGGAGGACCAATCTCCGAGCAGAGTTGTCGTTCGTTACTCTCACCATACATGAATGAACCGTGTGCAAGAGATTGCGGGAGGACTTATTTTCGAATGACGTCACGCATACGAATTCAGGCAGAGGCCAAATATACACCGAAACAATATTTAGTCTTTATCCAAAACGCTTATGGGCGGGGTTAACCCTTTCCCAAACAAGACCTGGTTTTGACGTCCCTTTTAGAATAGGCTTGGGAAAACATTGAGGCAAGAGAAGAAAATGCTGATAACCAGGATTATCTCCTTTTGCCACAATATTTTCTTTACGGTATAGTAGACAAATCTTATCTTTATCAACACCTATTTTGTCACCTACATCAGGCCGCAATTTGGAATAGATCTAGTCTAAATTTGTGCTGTTTGGGAAAGGGTTAAAAGAGTTGCTAATCGATATATTAATATATTCAGCATGTACACGATTCAATAATTGATGTTAACTCGGAAAAAAGAGTTAATCCTTTCCCAAACTGGTTTTGACGTCCAAAAGAAAATAGGAAAACAAGACATAATGCTAATAACCAGGATTTTCTTCATTGGCATCAATATTTTCCATGGGCGGATCTAGGATCTAGAGGGGGGGGGTCGGAGGGTCCGGACCCCCTGGCATTGGCCGAAAATTGAATTTTGACGATACAAATTTAGTGTAACGTTACATATTTACTACATTTTAAGCCATAATTTTGGCTTGCACCCCCCCCCCCTGGAAAAAAATATTTGGCTTGGAACACCCCCCCCCTCCCCCCCTTGGAAGAAAGGACCTCTACGGATAAGGCGAGAAATCTCCCTAAAAGGCTCAAATGGAAAAGTCATTTTTCAAAACATGCAAATTGATTATTATTTCGAGTTGTATTGTTAGATATGTATCTAAATCATATGAAAACTGATTTTGTACGATCAAAACGATTCGACAGGTACAGATAACTCTTGGTTTCTGTACCTACCCCCAAAATTACATTTTCTTACCCCACCGTTATTCATTAAACCAGATTTAAGTTTTCTTTAGTTTTATAAGCAAAAAAATTTCTGTAAATGTTAGGACAATTGGTGTTGAAATCATAAACCATTTTTCGCTTTGTCCTTAATGCGCATGCGCATCGTTGAAACGAGTTTAAACGCGAAATCTTCCCGCCAAAATTATGGCATATATGGTATACGAGTACTATTTTTAGTATAAAAGTACGTCCCCCCCCCATGACCCAGCAAATCCTTTTTACCAAGGAAGCCTATGATCCAGTAACACAACATATGTCAATGGAAAGCTGGGTCAAGGGGGGGGGGAGGAACGATGTTAGCCAGCCTTGGGAAGGTAGGTATGCCTCGGTTTTTGGCGGGAAAGTGCGCGTTTTGAAGTTGTTTCAATGGTGCGCATGCGTAATACGGACAAAACCAAAGCTGTCATATGATGTCAACACCATTTATCCCTGTATCTGTAGAAAATAAATTGCAAATAAAAATAAAAGAATCTTCAGTTTACCTCTTTGAATACCGGTAGTGTAAGAAAACGAAAACATTTAGGTGGGTACTAAAATTAAGAGTTATCTGCACCTTTAGAACTTTTAAAATGACATAAAAATCGGTGTTTATTTCCTTCATTTGTCTACCTAACCATAAAGCTTAATTTTGTTTCTCAATTTGTTAGTTTTGAGAATTGACCCATCGAGCTGAGCCTTTTAGGGAGAATTCTCGCCTTATCCGTAGAGGTCCTTTCTGGATCCGCCCTTGTTTTCTGTACTATATTTTACACGTTTATATGCCTTTTTAATAACACTTATGTGGTCTGCAACAGCTTTCAAATTGGACCACCGTAAACTTTTTCTGTTTGGGAAAGGGAAAACACAGCGACACACCGATATATAAGTTTGTGAAATACAAGGGTCCAAATCGTTTTAATGGGGTTATACGCGGTTTTCAACTACTATGGTTATATCGCTGACCATGAATTCCTGTAGTTTCTCATACCAGTACTGCCACAACATCCTAACCTAGCCTCCAGCTGCTCGCCGAAATAGGCAAACGATCAATCTATTAGTGGGTGATATTTCTGTCGGAAAGGATATTTGCCGCGGCCGGGGATCGGACCCGGGACCTCTCGAGTGAGAGGCAGATGCGCTACCCACTGCGCTCTGGCCGCGGCCCGTTTTCTTGTAGGCCTATATTTAAAATTGTCCCCGTGTCTTAAATTTCATACATCACTCGATGCGGGGACATAAAAATAGAACATATTTTGATATATAACAAAACAAAATAATTTCATATTCATGTATATTTTTAAAGGGACATTTCATTCCAATTTCAATTTTTTAAAGTATGTCTTGATGTCAAGATTGGTTATTCTAATGAGTGTTTATACTATTGGTTTTTTGAAGTTGTTGCCAATAAGCGAGAAACACGCATTTAAAGTTGAGACATAATCGATAAATTGCATATAAATCCAAACTGTTGTCCACAACAATTTGTTCAATTTTAACACAAAAATATAAATTTCTCGTAAACGGCGCAATATTTTGGCTTGAAATTTTCAGAATTTTCATAAGGAAATATGCTCTTTTAGATAAAAATAAAAGCAAAATTTATGACAAAAAATTCTGAAATGTCACTTTAATGATTCAACTAACTGACTTGCATAGATTTTGCCACTCTCTTGCACACGGTTCATTCATTACATTCACCTCTGTAGTTGGCTCAGAGAGTATTGCGTCATCATCTGCTAGATTACGTCACTTGTTATCACATCAAAATGGCAATAACAAATAATTGTTCTTTTCCGAAGTCCAAAATATATCATATTTCACGTTGCTTGAAATTTAATATCATTTTCCAACTATAATAATTTAAATTTTTTACAGTTAAATGTCATTCATTCAATGGCGCAGTAATTTTTCTGTACATTTCATTCTAAAGGGAACGATTTCATCCAGCTAACCATGACGTAATTTTGGACAAACAATAGTGCTTCGTCAGTGTTGATATAAGCCGTAGATACGAGATTTTATAACAACTCCGAAGGTTAATCAAAACAAAACACTAAACCGTTTCTATTTTTAGCACAAAATTCATTGCCATTGGTAATGAGGCTTGAGAAAATAGTTCCATTGTATATGGAAAAAAATCATCAGTTATAATAACTTTCAAGGGTACCCGGAATCATCATTTCTTTGTCTACTTTATTATGTTACACATGAAACAGTTAAACAGTAATAATACACGTTTTCCTCGGTTTGACAAGATTCTTGTCAATTCTTGTCAAACATGGCGTCAGCCCGTTGCAGAGATGTATGGTGAGAGTAACGAACGACAACTACGCTCGGAGATTGAGATTTTGCATATCTTAATTACGGTGTATTTTAACCCTTTCCCAAACAAGACCTGGCATTGACGTCCCTAAAAGAAATCACTAGGGAAAACATGGAGACAAAAGGAGAAATGCTGATAACCAGCAGTTTCTCCTTTTGTCTCAATATTTTCTCTGCTTTTTGTACGCGAATCATATCTATATCAACACCCATTTTGTCGTCTGCAGCAGTTTTCAAAATTGACAGTCATAAAATTTACTCGTTTGGGAAAGAGGTAAACCTTTTCTACAAAACTCTGTATTAAATTACTGGCACTTCACTACCATTTTATTAAATCAAGCATGGATAGTACAAGCATCGCATAATTTAACCCATTACCACACAGTGACTCCTTTTGACTCCCCAAAAGATTATGGCTTTGAAAAACATCGTGGAAAATGAAGAAATTGCTTCCGAAAATGTTTTCTACGTGAAAAGACCAAAAACTGAAATTTCATTCACTTGAAATTGTCGTCTGTATCATCTTTGAATTTGAACTAGTCTAAAATTTGGCTGTTTGGTAATGGGTTAAACAAAAGACGTTTGTAAAACAAATATGCCCCCTCAAGGGCCTCCCTTTATGTAGGTCAAACTCCTAGGTCAAGAGGTCAAAGTCAAATATGAAAGGTCTTGTTAGGTGTGAATGTGAAAAATATCAAGGCTGCATGTGTAATAGGACATGCCATATAGGTCAGGTTAAAGTTTTTTAAAAGTAGGTCAAACTACAAGGTGGAGGTCACAAAATTATGGTCAAAAGTGAAAAGTCTTGGTTGGAGGTGTCCATATGTGAAATTTCTAGGCTGTATGTGTAGAAGAACATGGGATAGAGACCAGATTGAAGTTTTTTTTAAAAGTAGGTAAAAGTCCAAGGTCAATGTCACGAGGTCCAATGTCATGTTCAAATGTGACAGGTCTTGGTAGGAGGTGTCCATGTGTGAAAAATCAGGGTTGTATGTGTAATACGACATGGCCAGGTTTAAGTTTTTTTTTAAAAATAGGTCAAACTCCAAGATGAAGATCACAAAATCATGGTCAAATTTTGTAAATCTTGGTTGGAGGTGTGTCCATGTGTGAATTATAAGGCTGTATATGTACAAGGACATGAGATAGAGACCAGGTTAAAAATTCCAAAGTGTGTCAAACTACAAGGTCAAGATCACAAGGTGCAAGGTCAAATGTGAAAGGTCTTGGTAGGAGATGTCCATGTGTGAAATATCAAGGCTGTATGTGCACTAAAGCATAAGGTATAGGCCAGATTAAAGAATTTTTATGCCAGGTTAAAGGTCTTTTTAAAGTATCCAAGGTCAAGATCACAAGGTCAAAGGTCATGATCGCAAATGAAAGGTCTGGATTAGATGTATCCTAAGGTGTAATATAAATGCTGAATCTGTAATAGGGCATAAGATATAGGCCAGGTTAAAGGTTTTAACGGTCAAAAAGTAGGTCAAACTCCAAGGTCAAGGTCATAAAGTCATGGTTCCAAATGAAAGGTCTTGGTTAGAGGTACACACACGTGAAATATAAAGGCTGTATCTCTAACAGAGCATGTGATATGGGCTAGGTTAAAGTTTTTGCGAATGCTGACGCAGACACTGACATTCGAGGGTATGACAATGACTCTTCTAAAATTTCATCCCGGGTGAGCTAAAAATAATAAGACATATGGTCTAAATTGGAGATATAAAAATAAATTCAAGTAACACAATTTAAGGCTTAGTTTAATTGAAAGCCATGGCAGAAAACATAGTATTGATAATAGCACATCTTTAAACCATTACTAAATGACACAATTTTAGACTGGTCCAAATTTCAAGATGTTGCATATGCCAATTTCAAGTGAATGAAATTCTCCATCTTGAGGCATTTTGTGCTGTAAACATGATTGTGGAAAATGAAGAATTTTCTTCAATTTCCACAATGTTTTCTACAGCCTTTATTCTTCAGGAAGTCAAAAAGAGTTAATGTGTGGCGCAGTGTTCTCCCCAGGCCAATAAGCTGTATCAGCCCCGCTACAGCATACAGTAAATCAGTGTAATGCCCCTACACCTTCAAAAGTACCCCACTGCTTAATTTCTTCAAAATGGTCACGAAAGAAAGACATTTAGAGGCATTTCATGTCCAAAACTGATGAATGGTGTTTCTTATAAACTAAAATGTACTAATTCTGTATAAAAACATTATGAGAAAAGAAGAACTTGCTCAAACTGAGCAAATTTCTCCTTTTCCCATTATGTTTTTATTCACAGTTATTTACATGAAAACAATGTGTTTCAAGGTTTACCAAAGCCACTAGGTCTTCAAAATATTCTGCGGAGAACCTTGTGTGGCAATAGGTTAACAGATTTAGAATAGAGTGAAAGAAGAAGAAAAATGCTGATAAAGCAGCATTATCGTATGGTTTTGAGGCCCTTTTCTCGGTGTTTTATTTCCCACATATCACTTTAAATTCAAATGTATTTAGTCCGGATTATACAATATTAATCTTTAGGTATTTCTCAGTGCTGTTTTGTTCTGCGGTCTTGACATCTTTTACAGAAAAGATACTGGTTACACGGAGACCATTGAATTCATTTGTTGGTAACCTGTAAATAGACAAAAAAGAGAAAAGCACAACATTCAGTTGAAAATATATAGCTCCTAGAACAATGGTATACCATAACCTGATAAGTCCATAAGTATTATGATAACCATTCCTGATCGACAAAATTTCAGAATGGTACAATTTCAAAGGAGTTGGATTACAAAACATGTTTTCCAAGATGTTGTAGGTATGTACTGACCCATTACAAGAAATCAAAATTCTAGACTAGTCCAAATTCCAAGATGTTGCAGAGGACAATTTAAAGTAAATATTACATGTTTTGGTCTTTCTGGATAGAAAACATTGTGGGAAATGGCGAATTGTTTTTAAAATTTCCTTAAAATTACACTATCATTATGTTTCACATAGCGAAAAATAAGCCCAGCTCACAGAGGCCATGTTTTTCATCTAATAGATTTTTTTCAAAGAATCTGATGAACATTCAGTATAAAGGCTTTTTGGAGTAGAAGATTTTCAAAGATCTTGAGAAAATTTAATTCAAGGAATTTGGAAGAGATTCATGCAGCCCATACAGTAATAAGATTTCTGTGAACTTTGGTCGAAATTGGTCAAGTTTTATAAAAGAAGTTTTTTTTCAAAAATGTAAATTAATTCAATAAACAAGAGCTTCGCAGAGCAGTGCATATACGCCCGAGAGTGGCTTGTCAGTAAAATTGGCCATTTTTTCAATTCAAGGGCAGATAATTCAAAAATGAAAAGTTATCAAAATTTTGTTTGCACAACAAGAAACCATAGAGATTCATTGTGGCAAGTTTGATCAAATTCAAATTCTGATCAAAACTGTAGGAGGAGTTGCGAACATAAGAAAACGGGCATTTTTTTTAATTCAAGGGCAGATAATTCAAGAATGAAAAGAGTTAATTGAATTCCATAAGCGGTGTGCACAACTACACACCATGGAGATTCATTGTGGCAAGTTTGATCAAATTCTCATCAAAACTGTAGGAGTTGCGCACACAAGAAATTACTGATGGACGGATGGACAGACAGATGGACAGACAGACAGACAGACGGACAAGCGGGGCCATAACATAATTCAACCCTTCGGCTTCGGGCATATAAAAATTAAGATCTGCATAGATTGTTTAAGAAAATTTGGAAAAGAATCATGCAAGGAGGATTCCTGTGAAGTTTGAATGAAATTGGTCCATCAGTTTTGAAGCAAAAGATTTGAGCTTTGTATCTCAGTGTTTCTCCTTCTTTGCGTGGTTCCGTTAAACAGACCTGTTCCCATTGCCAAAAAGGGTAATTTTGCTCTAATCCATTTTATATGTTGAGCTGAAGTAACCAAGATTTAACTGAAATTTCTTTCAGTTCATTCAGCTATACCGAGTTATACAGGACTTTAGTTTTTTTCATTTTGTGATGACGATATTTTTCCCAATTTGTTGGTACATTTTTCCCGACTGGGCTGGTTTCGGACCCCTTTCCAAAACTATGACAAACAAGAGCTGTCACTGTAAGATGACAATGCCCCCGACACCGCTTTGATTTTAAATTATGGCCAATCTATGTTCAAGGTCAAGGTCATCCAGGGGTCAAGGTCACCAAAGTATGTGCCTACACAAAGGTAATGTACCAAGGAATGTTGTGGTAAAGTATAAAGCGAATATGTTGAGTAAAAAGGAAGTTATGGCCAATGTTAAAGTTTTTGGACGGAATGACAAATAGGTCAAACTCCAAGTTCAAGGTCCAAGGTCATGGTCAAAAGTGAAATGTCTTGGTTGGAAGTGACCATGTGTGAAATATCAAGGCTGTATGTGTAAAATGACATGAAATATACCCGGTAGGCCAGGTTAATGTATTATTAAAGTAGGTCAAAGTCCAAGGTCAAAGTCACAAGGTCCAAGGTCATGGTTAAATGTGAAAGGTCTTGGTAGAATGTGTCCATGTGTGAAATATCAAGGCTGTATGTGTAATAGCTCATGAGATATAGGCCCAGTTTAATTTTTTTAAAAGTAGGTCAAACTCCAAGGTCAGGGTCACAAGGTCCAAGGTCATAAACATATGTAATAGGTCTTGGTCAGATGTTTCCATGTGTCAAATATCAAGGTTGTATGTGTAAAAGGACATGATATATCGGCCAGGTTAAAGTTTTTAAAAAGTAGGTCAAACTCCAAGGTCAAGGTCAAAAGGTCCAAGGTCATGGTCAAATGTGAAAGGTCTTGGAAGAATGTGTCCATGTGTGAAATATCAAGGTTGTATGTGTAATAACTCATGAGATATAGGCCCAGTTTAATTCTTTTTAAAGTAGGTCAAACTCCAAGGTCAAGGTCACAAAGTCTAAGGTCATGGTCAAATGTGAACCATGTTGATAAGAGGTATCTATGTGTGAGATATCAAGGCTGTATGTGTAAAAGGACATGAGATAAAGGCAAGGTTAAGAATTAAGTGTAAAAATCAACAAAGAGCAATAACTGTAAGAACTTGATAGGCAAAGTTATGGTTCTTGTGCACTGCACCTCTCCATAATAAAATCTATCCACTTGTAAAGTTTCATGATTCTACCTTAGATACTTTTCTAGTTGTGCTCCGAACAAGAATCAAGTTGTAAAATCAACAAAGAGCAATAACTAAAAAAAATTGATCGGCAGAGTTACGGTTCTTGTGCACTGCACCTCTCCATAATGAGATCTATCCACCTGTAAAGTTTCATGATTCTACCTTACATACTTTTTGAGTTATGCTACGGACAAGAATAAAGTTTGAAAATCAACAAAGGGCAATAACTCCAAAAATATTATCAGCAGTGTTACGGTTCTTGTGCACTGCACCTCTCCATAATGAGATCTATCCACCTGTAAAGTTTCATGATTTACCTAACATACTTTTTGTGTTGTGCTCCAGACAAGAATCAAGTTTGAAAATCAACAAAGGGCAATAACTCAAAAAATTGATCGGCAGAGTTACGGTTCCTGTGCACAGCACCTCTCCATAATGAGATCTATCCACCTATGAAGTTTCATGATTCTAACTTTAATACTTTTCAAGTTGTGCTCCGGACAAGGTTTGGTCTACGGACAGACCGACCAACCGACCTACCGACCGACACTTGCAAAACAATATACCCCCATTTTCTTCGAAAGGGGGCATAATAATTTATCCAATGCATTTCTTCTGATTTAGGAACAAAAAATGTAAAAATATTGTTTGTCTCCAGACTTTTGGTGGGCACTGTGTTATCCGCATTTTCTCCTTTTGCCTTCAATTTTAGCGGTGTATTTTCCAAGCTTTTCACATCATGGATGTCAAAATCAGGTCGTGTTGGGGAAAAGACATGATGAAAGATTGCCTCACCCTTCTGTTAAGTATAGCATCTATGAGCCAGTCGACCACATCCAAAGTAAGACTCCAGTTCCCTGTTATATTCTGATCTAGAATCTGCTGCCGAACTTCAATGGGATGTATGATTAAAGATTCACCCATGGTCAGATTACCTGTGATATAATAAGGAGAAACAATATTATTGAGTTTTTTCAATCAGTTTCATCAAAACCAAGGCTTGTTTGGAAAATGGTCAAAGAATATTCTAGTTTAAAGGGCGACGGTAACAGATGGTCTAATTGCAAAAAATGAAATTTTTTGAAAAAATATGCAAAACTTTTGTGTTGACCACCTCGGGATGGTTAATAATATGCGATTCAGACAGAGAATGAGCCGAAATTACAAGACAGATAGCTGAATTTAGGGAGAATCCAAACCTAAATTCAACCCCGTCTCAGATGGGGTTAGAATTATTTTTAAATTGTTGCGCATGCGCATACAGCACGGACCATGATTCAAACGAGATTCATACTTGAATTTCAATATGACGTCATCATGTATGTTGTGACGTCATTTAAGAAAGTCGCATGTCCTACTGTTTTGACCTACTTTCGACATCGCTTCATGAATTTGGTATCAAATTGCGAAAAAATGAGTCGTTGCTTCAATAGTTTGTCGTAATCATTTAATCAGGTCATATAAAGCTTAAAAAGTGTACATTTCGTTTGTATTTGACAATTTTTGGGTCCAAATCTGGGAAATAGTAGCTTTAAAGAAAAGGGTACTGGAAACAATTTGTTGTACTTTATTTCATCGAAAAATGCCAAAATATTAACTAAAATAGGTTTTGGGCAATATTTTACTAAAAAGTTCTAGTCAGATTTCAATTTTGATAGATTAAGAGAGGTTTGTAAAACATATATGCCCCCTCAAGGGACTACAGTTGATGTAGGTCAAAGTCCAAGGTCAAGGTCCAATGTCATGGTCAAATATGAAAGGTCTTGGTTGGTGTCCATGTGTGAAATAACAAGGCTGTATATGTAAAAGGACATAAACTATAAGCCAGGTTAAAGTTTTTAAAGGTAGGTGAAATGCCAAGGTCAAGGTCACAAAGTCTAAGGTCATGATCAAATTTGAAAGGGCTTGGTCGTAGGTGTCCATGTGTCAAATATCAAGGCTGTATGTGTAAAGGGACATGATATATCGGCCAGGTTTAAGTTTTTTAAAAGTAGGTCAAACTCCAAGGTCAAGGTCATTGGTCATGGTCAAATGTGAAAGGTCTTGGTTGTATATGTCCATGTTTGAAATATCAAGGCTGTAAGTGTAATAGGTCATGAGATATAGGCCCGGTTTAAAGATACATATTTACTGTTACTTACTTTTTTTCGGGGTAATTTGCTGTAAAAAGTAACTGTGTTTAATTAAACAAGGGCCGTCAGAGACAGATTATGCTCCCTGAATAAGGCATTGTCACAATAAATGTATGGTATGGAGAGCACTTTATTGTCAAGGGCATCTGATTTGCTACTGAAATATGAAATTTCATCAAATTCTGACCATTAGACTAGGAGAAATTAGAGAAAAACTGTATTTCACCTTAAGTCCCCTTTTCCCATGACGAGGCCTCAAATCCAAAAGGGGAAAAGGTACATCGGCATTTTGTCATAGCGAGTTTGCATGGTAAGTTTCATTTGATTTTGCCCAGGGGTTATGGAGAAATGGCTTCGGACGGACGGACAGAATGACGGACGGACAGGACGGACGGACACAGACGAAGCGGCAGCTATGGAGAGCATAAATATGGCCTTTAAATTTTCTCTGTGCAAAATTTCAGCTCTGTCTGATCTGTATTGGCTTAGATTACAACGGATTTAAACCCAATATCACATCATTTCGTAAACACTATCAACCCACTTTGAATATTTTACATACTTTTACACCGCTGCATGATTATCGATTTATGCCATTTACTGTATGAATCTTGTATTCTGTCTTATTATAAAGTCTATATACAGTGTGACTACATGCTAAAAGCCAACTTCTGTGGATCATTAGGGATTTAGGCCTGTGGATACTAATGTCCCTTTAAAAAATTTTTTAAAGTAGGTCAAACTCCAAAGTCAAGGTCACAAGGTCTAAGGTCATGGTCAAATGTGACTGATATTGAAAGGAGGTATCCATGTGTGAGATATCAAGGCTGCATGACTGTGTAAAAGGACATGATTTATAGGCCAGGTTAAGAGTTTAGTTTGAGTTTATTGGGGTTTTACGCCGTTTTCAACTACCAGGGTCATATCGCGGCGGCTGGAGCACCTAACCGTGGGTTCCTGGTATATCTCGCACCAGTACAACCACAATATCCAAACCGAGCCTCCAGCTGCTCTCTCACATAGATGATTCACACCCATTGGTGAGAGACAAATGACTTTTGTCAAATGTCAGAATGGATACTGGCCGAGCCGGGGTTCGAACTCGAGACCCCTGGATTGAAAGACTCCGACGTAACCGACTGAGCTATCTGGGCTCGGCAGGCCAGGTTAAGAATTAAGTGTGAAAATCAACAAAGGGCAATAACTCCAAGAATTTGATCAACAGAGTTATGGTTCTTGTGCACTGCACCTCTCCATAATGAGATCTATCAACCTGTAAAGTTTCGTGATTCTACCTTACATACTTTTTGAGTTATGCTCCGGACAAGAATCAAGTTTGAAAATCAACAAAGGGCAGTAACTCCAAAAATTTGATTGGCAGAGTTACGGTTCTTGTGCAGCACCTCTGCACAATGAGATCTATCCACCTATGAAGTTTCATGATTCTACCTTAAATACTTTACAAGTTATGCTCTGGACCAGGGTTTGGGTAATTAGTAATGTGTAATTAGCATAACATGTAATTAATTACTTGATTACTGTAATTGAATGTAATGACAGTATTGTGTAATTGAACCAAAATTCAATTACATGTAATGCTAATGTAATTAGTTACATTGCAAAATTGATGTAACTAGAATATCACTGAAAGTGATCATACCCCCCAAAAGCGCAGTTTTTGTGCATTTTGAGAAGTTGATTTCATTTGAACTGGGAGCTGTTCAATTGGAACAAGTTTTGAAAAGGGTCACCCAAGGAACATTCCTGCCAAGTTTGGTAAGAATCGGCTAAGTGGTTGAGGAGGAGAAGATTTTTGAAGAATTATTGAATGATTTCGCGAAGTCTGATAAGCCCCGCCCTGCCACGCCCACATTTTTCACCCAATCAAAAATTCATGAACATGTGTTGAATACAGTCACTCAAGGGACATTCCTGCCAAGTTTGCTTTAAATTGGCCAGATAATTGATTTTTAAATATTTTTCATATGATTTCTCTAAGTCCGATAAGCCCCGCCCTGCCACGCCCACAATTTTTGACGAATCAAAAATTCACGAACAAGTTTTGAAAAGGGTCACCCAAGGAACATTCCTGCCAAGTTTGGTAAGAATCGGCTGAGTGCTTGAGAAGAAGATGATTTTTGAAGAATTATTCAATGATTTCGCGAAGTCTGATAAGCCCCGCCCTGCCACGCCCACATTTTTCACTCAATCAAAAATTCATGAACATGTGTTGAAAACAGTCACTCAAGGGACATTCCTGCCAAGTTTGCTTCAAATTGGCCAGATAATTGATTTTTAAAGATTTTTATAATTATTTCTCTAAGTCCGATAAGCCCCGCCCTGCCACGCCAACAATTTTTGACGAATCAAAAATTCACGAACAAGTTTTGAAAAGGGTCACCCAAGGAACATTCCTGTAAAGTTTGGTAAGAATCGGCTAAGTGGTTGAGGAGGAGAAGATTTTTGAAGAATTATTGAATGATTTCGCGAAGTCTGATAAGCCCCGCCCTGCCACGCCCACATTTTTCACCCAATCAAAAATTCATGAACATGTGTTGAATACAGTCACTCAAGGGACATTCCTGCCAAGTTTGCTTCAAATTGGCCGGATAATTGATTTCTAAAGATTTTTATAATTATTTCTCTAAGTCTGATAAGCCCCGCCCTGCCACGCCCACAATTTTTGACGAATCAAAAATTCATGAACATGTGTTGAATACAGTCACTCAAGGGACATTCCTGCCTAGTTTGCTTTAAATTGGCCAGATAATTGATTTTTAAATATTTTTCATATGATTTCTCTAAGTCCGATAAGCCCCGCCCTGCCACGCCCACAATTTTTGACGAATCAAAAATTCACGAACAAGTTTTGAAAAGGGTCACCCAAGGAACATTCTTGCCAAGTTTGGTAAGAATCGGCTGAGTGCTTGAGGAGAAGAAGATTTTTGAAGAATTACTCAATGATTTTGCGAGGTCTGATAAGCCCTGCCCTGCCACGCCCACATTTTTCACCCAATCAAAAATTCATGAACATGTGTTGAAAACAGTCATTCAAGGGACATTCCTGCCAAGTTTGCTTCAAATTGGCCTGATAATTGATTTTTAAAGATTTTTATAATTATTTCTCTAAATCCGATAAGCCCCGCCCTGCCACGCCCACAATTTTTGACGAATCAAAAATTCACGAACAAGTTTTGAAAAGGGTCACCCAAGGAACATTCCTGCCAAGTTTGGTAAGAATCGGCTAAGTGATTGAGGAGGAGAAGATTTTTGAAGAATTATTCAATGATTTCACGAAGTCTGATAAGCCCCGCCCTGCCACGCCCACATTTTTCACCCAATCAAAAATTCATGAACATGTGTTGAATACAGTCACTCAAGGGACATTCCTGCCAAGTTTGCTTCAAATTGGCCAGATAATTGATTTTTAAAGATTTTTATAATTATTTCTCTAAGTCCGATAAGCCCCGCCCTGCCACGCCCACAATTTTTGACGAATCAAAAATTCACGAACAAGTTTTGAAAAGGGTCACCCAAGGAACATTCCTGCCAAGTTTGGTAAGAATCGGCTGAGTGGTTGAGGAGGAGAAGATTTTTGAAGAATTATTCAATGATTTCGCGAAGTTTGATAAGCCCCGCCCTGCCACGCCCACATTTTTCACCCAATCAAAAATTCATGAACATGTGTTGAATACAGTCACTCAAGGGACATTCCTGCCTAGTTTGCTTCAAATTGGCCAGATAATTGATTTTTAAAGATTTTTATAATTATTTCTCTAAGTCCGATAAGCCCCGCCCTGCCACGCCCACAATTTTTGACGAATCAAAAATTCACGAACAAGTTTTGAAAAGGGTCACCCAAGGAACATTCCTGCCAAGTTTGGTAAGAATCGGCTGAGTGGTTGAGGAGAAGAAGATTTTTGAAGAATTATTCAATGATTTCGCGAAGTCTGCTAAGCCCCCCCCTGCCACGCCCACATTTTTCACCCAATCAAAAATTCATGAACATGTGTTGAAAACAGTCATTCAAGGGACATTCCTGCCAAGTTTGCTTCAAATTGGCCAGATAATTGATTTTTAAAGATTTTTATAATTATTTCTCTAAGTCCGATAAGCCCCGCCCTGCCACGCCCACAATTTTTGACGAATCAAAAATTCACGAACAAGTTTTGAAAAGGGTCACCCAAGGAACATTCCTGCCAAGTTTGGTAAGAATCGGCTGAGTGGTTGAGGAGGAGAAGATTTTTGAAGAATTATTGAATGATTTCGCGAAGTCTGATAAGCCCCGCCCTGCCACGCCTACATTTTTCACCCAATCAAAAATTCATGAACATGTGTTGAAAACAGTCACTCAAGGGACATTTCTGCCAAGTTTGCTTCAAATTGGCCAGATAATTGATTTTTAAAGATTTTTCATATGATTTCTCTAAGTCCGATAAGCCCCGCCCTGCCACGCCCACAATTTTTGACGAATCAAAAATTCACGAACAAGTTTTGAAAAGGGTCACCCAAGGAACATTCCTGCCAAGTTTGGTAAGAATCAGCTGAGTGGTTGAGGAGGAGAAGATGTTTAAAGAAAAAACCAACAGACGGACCAACAGACAGACCAACAGACAGACCAACAGACAAGCTGACTCCTATATACCCCCCAAATTGAATTTGGGGGGTATAATTATCAATTACATTTTCAATTACTTCAATTACTTTTTGTGTTTAGAGCTTGTAAAATTGGACTATAAATATTAGTATACAGTATGGTTATGTATCAATACCAACTGTCCAACTTTGTTTTTCCTAACTACATAATTTATTATAATGATTATGATATCAGCCAGGAATTGGATGAGTCATTTTCTTCAAAATCTGTGGTAAGATATCAAGGTAAGAGGATAAACAGATAACCAGTATTTTCTCCATACCCTCAATATTTTCTTTGCTGTATAATAATGTACATAAATTCCATTCCATTTAAATGTGTGAAGCAAATTTCAAATTTGTTAAGTCTAAAACTATGCCACCTGGAAAGGGTTACACCTGGCATGCATTTAGACTTAACTTCCTAATTTGAAAGCTCTTGCAGACAACAAAATGGACATTTATTAATAGAAATATTTCAACGAAGGGTGAAAATGTTTTTATCAATGATTTATCGTTTTTTCCATCTTTGCCTAAGCATTGTCTGTTAGGGACTTCAAATCCATCAAGCATGTGAAAGGTGGGCTATTGTCTTACACCTGTGGTATTTAACCTTTTTCTG
The DNA here is from genome assembly GCA_963680895.1 of Fragum sueziense. Classification (NCBI taxonomy): domain Eukaryota; kingdom Metazoa; phylum Mollusca; class Bivalvia; order Cardiida; family Cardiidae; genus Fragum; species Fragum sueziense. The sequence continues at coordinate 21,628,358 of OY804595.1, read as the reverse complement.
AACAAGACAAGTAGTCCATGGGCCCATAACCGAAACCCTCCCCCCCCCCCCCTAGTGGGATTTTTGAAGACCTATATTTTCTTGAAGCTTATTATGTATAGTAATAGATTCAGGTTGTTGTTCAATTTAAAAGTGCTGGATAAGCAAATGGCGGGCTCGTTACCATGGCAACCGTCCATTTTTCTACATTCCAGCGCTTGGATCAATTAATTGCAATAAAAATACTTGTTTTTGTCATAAATCTTTCAAAATAGTTTTGAATTATTACCAAGATATTTCTCTCACAATATAAATATTTTTTAGAAAATTTGCTAATTTGCATATTCATGAATATTAATGAGAAAGTAGAAAAATGTGTTTAATTTGCTAAAAACAAGACTTTTCTAGTGAATTTAAACCTCCCTATCAGGTAGGCTTTTTGAAGATCTATATTTTCTTGAAGCTTATGATGTATGTTAATACTTTCACATTGTTATTTGATTTAAAAATGCTGGATAAGCAAGTAGTTGGCTTGTTACCATGGTAACCACCCATTTTCATTCGTTCCAGCGCTTGGATCAATTAATTGCAATAAAATTACTTATTTTGGTCAGAAAACATTGAGGCTAGATTTAAAATGTTGTCATCACATTTTTCTCACATCCAATATATTTTTCAGAAAATTTGCTAATTTGCATAATCATGAATATTAATGAGATTGTGGAAAATATGTGTTTAATTTGCAAAAAGACGACTTTACTAGTTTACTAGCGAATAGAAACCCTCCCCACCATGTGGGATTTTTTCAGACCTTATTATATATTTTCTTGAAGCGCAGGAAACATGTTAATGATTTCAGGTTCTTGTTTGATTTAAAAGTGCTGGACAAGCAAATGACAGGCCTGTTACCATGGCAACTGCTCATTTTCCTACGTTTCAGTACTTGGTTTTGTATTCACACCGACGAAATAACAAAATAAAGTTTCTTGTTATGTGAAGTACTAAAAAATTGTAAAGCGTTTTTAATAATGAATTCCCATTGGAGTACATGTATGGTCACCTTTGGTTTATTTTTGCCTTGCAATGCATGCTTTTTTACATTTCGTCGGTGTGAATACAAAACCTCGTATCTCGTTTTTTGGAAAATTTTAGAGGGGAAGATAATAGTTTCATATTTGCACTGTCATGTGCATTAATTGATGATTTAAAATTGCCTATAATAGTAACTGAATTATTCATTTCTTGATCAAATTGCATTCAAGTGACATCGTTTTACACCTTTATAATTCAGCATACTTATATGTGATCTAATATTAACAGTTATAAATTGTACTTAACAAAAATTATGTACCTTATTGGATACCAGTACTTCGAAGACACTTGATTTGTGAGGAATCCTCGTATTCGTGTAACAAAATGTTGTTTTGAAAGATTTCGTTTAAATAGCAAACATAATTTGAAATTTCTGTTGATTAGATGAGAGGGAAACACATCATATTCCAACTTGTCATGTTGTAATATGTCGCTGGCCGAAAATTTGAAATCCTTTGTTTTGTTATCAGTTTTTAGATATGCTCGTGCATTTCTTAATTCATTTCAAACATATTCACCACAAATTAGTTTTTGGAATTCTAACTTTTGTGGAAGACAACAAGCCAACCTCAGGATGAGGTAAAATCCATAAAACACAAGAGCTAGCTATGAATACCACATATAAGCAATTTCCAATCAACCAAGTAGTCTTCGATTTACTTATGTCAATATATGTGCACAAAATTGTCTAAATATACGGTTATTAGAAAGCCGTTTCACAAAAAAGGGAGAGCCTGCTTTGGTTCGACACTTGTATTGAAAAGGGAATGAAGGTAAAACATGCATGATGAGTTTACTGGTCTTCTGTACCATCTTATTCTCAAGTAAAATATCGTGGTGGTGGTGGGGGGGGGGAGCGGGGGTTATTACGCGACAGAGAAACTTAAGAAGATGATGCTCGGTCTGAAGGCAAAGTTGCAACCACTGTCAACGGTATGTGTCATAAATTCACAGATCTGGTATACTTGATGAGCGAATTAAAGTAAGAAATTGTCTATGCATTATCTTTTTCAAAATATTGCTTGATCGCAAAAGGATGCACAAACTTGCAGACTGTTGGGTCTAAAATTCCTCAACGATAAGCAAATGACAAAGAAATTACCAGTACTTGTTGCATTCTTATGAACGAGAAAATGTCCAGAGTCCTAGGTACATTGGTATGGAATCCCAAAGACCAAGAAAATTATTCGATATATTACAGACAAGGTTCAGTATACAATGTTTTGGGACAATTGGGGGTTGCAATAAAATAATTTGTTGGACACATTACCCAAGAAAGGTACAATTAACGAAGCATACTATGCCAAGTTGCTAGACAATCTGAAGCAGACCATGCGTGAGAAACGTTGCGGCAAACGCTCAAAATGTGACCGCTGCTTGCAACAGGAAATTACATTAGTACACAATTGCCAAAGTATAATGGATGCTGTCGAGAAAAAATGGGTATCAATTTAGATCAAACCCTTCCTATCCACATGACCTTGCTGCTATCGACTTCTTTCCTAAAAGGGATATGAATGGTTGCAATATTAAGTCTCATGAAAAAAGTTATTGATGCAGTTTAGGTGTGGTTCTTTGGAAAGTTCTCGGACTTCTTTACTTCTGGACTGATGTCACTGGACCACCTTTAACGTTGATTAATTTGAGTTTAACTCCTTTTTCAACTGCTTTGGTCATATCGTTTGGTCAAAGCGCATATGCCTGGGTGGAAAGTATTTCAAGAGAAAAGATGTCGATCTAAACATAAAAAAGGTTAGGTCAGTTATTCATTGACCCATGCTCGTATTTGAGCATTTAGGCAGATTACATAAAATACATATTATTTAATTGTATTATATGTCATGTAAATTAACTCTTTCCCAAACGGCAAAATGTTAGGGTGATGACCTCTTCAAAAACTGTCACAAATGACAAAATGGGTGTTATTAAAGATAGGATTTGTGCAAAATACGGAACCGAAAATATTGAGACAAAAGGAGAAACTGCTGGCTATCAGCAGTTTCTTCTTTTGTTTCAATGTTTTCCCAAGCCTTTTCTATTAGGGACGTCAAAACCAGGTCCAGAGGTCCCATTTACGCACATTTGTGCGTAATTTACGTAGAGATGAAAAAAATCACGCACACAATTTTCAATCTAGGGGTGCATGCACGCACGGATTTTCGAGAAGAAGAATTGAAATTTTGTCACAAAAAATCATTGCAATCGCCGATAAATGCTCTGAAATTTCACCTGAATAGGTAGTGCGCGACGCTTATTTGTTTACATTTACAGTGATTTTGTTACAAATTTATGCGGAAGAGTTCTGGGACCCACTTGTTCCCAAAATAATGAGTCCAATATTGAAACATATGAGTCTTTGAAAGACAATGTCGATTACATTTTGAAAATGTTAGCATTCTGGGACTCACTGAATATTTTTCAATGAGTCCTGAGAAAAAAATGTGAGTCAGGGACTCGGGACTCGCAGGTAACAAAATCCCTGCATTTATTCAATTTTACGATGGGTTATTTTTATATTCACTGTCTACGAAAGACAACTCTTCTGTCTTGGAAGAGTAGTCTTTCGTAGACGGTGCGCGCCTATGGATTGGCCAATCGCCGTACGTGTATCAAAAGCGTCATTGAAAAGTCAGTCAGCTATTCTGCAACAAAATGTCGCAAAAGAGACTGCGATTTTGGATTCAAATGTAAAACACTCTGACTGGCCATTCAGACGGAACTGCTCAAGGTTCGAGCCAATCCCAACAAATGGGTGATTCGGATGGAAATGAGCCTAGTCAATCTGAACAAAAATCTGTCAGTAAAAAGCAGCGAACAAAACATTTCCAAAGTGATTGACTCTCTACAAATGCCAGATGTCTTCATTACTTTCCAAAAATGATCTGCAAAATCTAAATTCTTGAGCAAATGGAAAATACTGAGGAAAAGGGAGAAGAGTGCTGTTCAACTGCACTTTCTCTCTGTTCTTCAATATTCCCCCCCCCCAGCTTTAAGAATAAGGTTCCTCCAAAGACATTGTTGTTTGTGAAAGGGTATGCTTACTAAGTTTTGGTCTGTACAATAGTGTACTCCCAAATTTTGTGATGCACTCCCAATAATTTACATCAGGGGGTGCATGCACTCCCAGAAAAAAAAAGTGAGTGGGAACTCTGAGGTCTTGTTTGGGAAAGGGTTAATAGTGATGAAGCCAGTTTTAACGTGGCGAAATTGTTGATATTGGTGTTTTGTATTCAACATATCCACCCCACAGTAAAGAGCTTAAACGTTGTATGACCAAAATAAGCCTCAATGTCTTTATACCCTCTATAACACCTATTATCCAAAGCGTCCCTTGTCCATGTAAGACTTAAAACCTTCATGCAAAAAGATGCCAATGACGTACTCCAATGTAGACTCATTATTAAAGAATCGGGTACATGGTTTCTGTTAAAGAGGGAAAATCTCTCCTAGAAAATAATCAATTTGGATTTTCTTCAGTACTTAATTTATGAGAATGGGGATTTATTACCATTTATAAGGTAATTAGGACCGTTCTGGAAATATATATTTTCAAGGTTATGTCATTTATTTATATACTTGTTGAATCATGTAGTTTTAATAAGAAATTGAAATACATTTGAAAATACAATATTGAGTGCAGAAGATTTGCAGAAATGAAAAATATTTTACATCGTTTTTGCATATTTGAGATTTTGGCGGCCATTTTGAAATTTTAAAAAAATGACAAAAAGCCTATTATAAGCATGGCAGCACTCTTTTACATTTAACATACTCAATGTTCCTAAGACATGATCTCATTTACATACAGAACATGTTAACAAATTATAGGGCAGTGATATTTCGATATTTAGTCAAGTGGTCATTTTGCGGCGGCCATCTTAAAAATCATTTGAAATGTCGAGTATATCTTAGAATGTCGATAGTAAACACTTTGATTTTTTTTACAAGGCATCTAATAAACACTTTAAAATTCTAGCAATTATTCGCTGTGGAATTGATTTCCAAATGCAAAGTAAATATAAACAAAGGCAATATCTATACTATTTTTCTCTTGTTTTACATATTCAAGGGGCATAATTCGTGCTAATTTTGGTGTGAAATTATCTTTTACTATTTAATGATGTGAACTGATAAAATCTATAAGCATTTTGGTCATTTGCGCTTAAATTTGGGTTATTTTGGATCCCATGAATGTGTATATGGTGAGTTATAAACAAGTATTTTTTGTAATTCAAGGGGAGATAATCAATCGTTCCGCATATGATTATCCAGCACTTATATATCAAACAACAAGTTGCATTTGAAAGGGAATTCATTAAGCTTTACAATGATATAGGTGTCATAAAATCCCGGTAGGGGGGGGGGGACCTAGGGTGTAGCCAGCCCACGGACTAAAGGTTTTGTCAAGGTATTGTTAAGTAAAATTAGTTAGTGAATACATTAAGGAAAGGAAGGAATTGCTGATGTTTAGCTATTTTCCCTTTCTCAGATTATTTGCTTTGATATTACATTTGTAATAATGATGCAAACCAATCACAGGAACAAGAACTTAGTAGAAATAATAACTAATATCCATACTTCTTCACTTTTTTTCTCCTACATCATGTTGGCAAATATTTTTCATGTTTTTGTTATTTTGCTATTTGTGCAAGTTGTATATCATATAGCAAATAAAATGTTTTTGTATTGTATTGTATAATATGCAAATATCAACAGAAACTCAATTCATATTCTATCATTCCAAAATTGTGCCATTTGGGAATGGGTTAACCTGAGGTACCATGCATGGCTGTAGATTATCCATTTCACACCTTTGCCTTGGGGCAGAGAGTAGACTAGCCCTAGTCCTTTCTGTTTGCGTTATTTGTAAATGGGTGCATTATTCTGTTTGAGACTTCCCTCTAAAATCCATGCCAAAGTTATTCATTGCTAACAGAAACCTAGTATTCTAGACTAGGATATCATTTAAACAAGAGCTGTCCGAAGACAGCGCGCTCGACTTTCTAAGTTGCTTAGTATAAAGGGGGTATAACTCCAAATAGAGTGGTCCCAGGGTCATGGGCCCTGATAGTAAGGTAGAGGGTGTGATGGTGAATAAGTATTCCAAGTTTGGGTTGAATCCCTTCGATAGTATGGAAGTTATTGATGTTTGAAAAAACTTTAACCTTTGTTGCAACGCCAACGCCGACGCCCAGGTGACAGTATAAGCTCTCATTTTCTTCGAAAAGTCGAGCTAAAAAGGGTCTTTGCTTAAATTATACTATAACCTTAATACTAGGGTCTGGACCAGACTAGGCAGAGTGTAATATTGCAAACTTTGTCAAGTTTAGTTAACAACTTTAGAGCTTAGTGCAAAAATATTGTAACTGCTCATAAATTTATATGCACATAACTCTGTCCTGAACAATAATATTGTCCACATATGGGACATCAACTCTAAATCAGAAAGTTCATATCTCTTCACAAAGAAAACTGATGAAAAGGAAAAATTCATGAATATTTTCGTCATTTTCCTTCAGTTACAACTTACTAACTGGACTATTGCGTGGACATAGAGAAAATCAATTTAATTTCTGATTTTGAATTGCCTGAAAATAATTCAGGAACATTTAACCCATTACAGAACGACAAAATTTTAGACTAGTCCAAATTCAAAGATGATGCAGAGAACAATTTCAAATGAATACAATTTTAAATTGTTCGGTCTTCTTATGACATGTAGAAAACATTGTGGGACATGAAGAAATTGCTTGTGACAAGCAATTTCTTCATGTCCCATAATGTTTTCCAAAGAGATTATTTTATAGGGAGTCAAAAGGAGTCACTGTGTAGAAATGGGTTAAGGCCAAAATGAAACAATGCTATGTTAAGATTTAACCCATTTTCCAGAAGACAAATTTTAGTCTCATCCAATTCAAAGAAATTTTAGAAGACTATTTCAAGAAAATAAAATTTTACATTTCATGTTCATCCTGTTAGAAAACTCTGGGAAATGAAGAAATTGAAATTTTCACCAGTCTTTTTCTTGAAGGGTGCCAAAAAGCATGGTAAACAAATAATGAAATTGAGGTGGTAAGATAATCCAAGCAACCTTTTGCCTTTCTTTCTAAGGCTTGAACACCTTGAAGGAAAGGAAAAATGTTGATTATCAGCTCTTTCTTCTTTCTCATAAAAGGTTAATTATAAACTATAATATTCTATAGGGTCACCAAGTTTTATCCAAATACCAAGTTCCAGAATGGTTTCATTTCAAATGCTGTAACAAACAACAAAGTGAATGTCACAAGTGGATCAGTTTTGTATTACATCAAATCATACAAGATGGAGGGAAAAGAAAAGAAATGTTGATTATCAGAACTTTCTTCTTTTGTCTCAAAGTTTTCTAAAGTAATGTGTAATTGTCAATTAATTACTTTTAAAGGGGGACGAGCTAGGCTGTCGAAAATGCAATTGGCACAATAATTACAAACCAGAAATAACGTATGAAATTACCAACCTGAAGGGGTAGATCATTTATGTCCATTGTTACCACTCGTCGAGCTTTATTAAGTATTAAAATCCAAGTCAATTAATAACATGCTGGTCGTCCTTGTTTTTGTTTTGTAACGGCTACATATGCCCAACCTTCAAAAATCAATTACGTCAAGAGATACGTCATCTGTGCTCAGCGAGATTTAACACACCGTACAACCGGCTGCGTAGACAGTCAGCGAAGACAGATTCGGCATCTGATGTCATGTGCATGGTAGGTCAAATGAATTTACTTTTATAAATAAACGAAAGTATCTTTGGTATTCTATAGTTGATAAATACGCGTATAAATGTTCAGTGCTTGTACAAAATAAACCTTTTCACGTATTCCTCGCAAATAAGGTCACAGTCATCGACACAGCCGGTTGTACGGTGTGTTAATAACGCGGAGGTGTGTCTCCTTGACCTTGACCTTGTCTTGTTTTGAAGTAAAAATAGAATGTGTAAACACGCTTGTAAAGGATTGATCTATAGCAAAGGAAAGATGGTTTTTCGCCGAGATTGAGGTTTTTATGCATTGCTAATTGTTTTTCCATGCACAAATATGAGTTCCCGAACAGTTCGGAAGCATAAAAACATAGAATGAGCCCCTTTAAAAGGCAAAGTAATTGTAATTTAATTAATTGCACTAGAAAATGTATGTAATGGTAATTGTAATTGAAGATTTTCAATGTAATTGTAATGGTAATTAATTACATTGCAATGTAATTGGCCCCAACCCTGCTCTGGACAAGGTTTGGTCTTCGAACCGACTGGCTGACCGACCGACCATCTAACCGACAGACACTTGCAAAACAAAATACCCTAATTTTCTTCAAAAGGGGGAATAATAAATAAACAGGCATGTGTCATGATCATTTTAGCCTGGTTCAGAATAGCTTTTTTCCAAGAAGCCAAAAAACAATATACCCAAACCTCTTAGTCTTTTCCAAACATTGGTACTATCATTGTCTAGTTGCATCCAATCATTATATCAGTTGCTGTACCAGAGTCTGAGACCATTCACATTTCTTTGACATTTCCAGACCTGAAAAGACATGCAATAAATTAGTTTAATTGATGCACAAATTATCTACAGTCGACACTCATTTTCTCAAAAACAGACTGACTGTAAAAATACCATGGCATATTCGGAGTCAGGCTCATCCCATCCTTGTTCAATTTCCATTAAAATGACATTCGACCATCATTGTTTCTTATTAATTATGTACATAATTGAAATATAGTAGATAAAAGAAAGAAATTGCTCAAGACGAGCAATTTCTACCCTTTTCTTACTATATTTCAACGGAAGTTCTATATTCATTTAAAAAAATATTTCAAAATCATTTGTTTGAAATTTTTGCTTCCATTCATGAGGACCGGACTGTATTTTCATATTGACTTATGCAGAAATTTGGCTTGCCTGAAGCAGAGATAATATGCAGAAATTTGGCTTGCCTGAAGTCAAGATAAAGAGTGTAGACTGTATTTTGCTTCTTTTGCTCAAACTTCCCGAAAGTTGAGAACAAGTGTCAGTCATTCGTTCTGACAAGGCCTAATTTTTGTCAGTCCGAAAAAGAATCTGATAGACTGAAGGACCAAATCAATTAAAACAAAAACAAATGTTGCTACAAATAGTTAATTAACAATCAATTAACTGCTACATGTATATGTATCTTACAATTTCCTGAATTGATCAACAAAATCTAGATAGTTCAAAAGACACCCCCCCCCCCCCCCCCCCGGCCCTGATTGAAGCCTGATTATTTTATTTTCAGGCAGAAATTCAGTCAAAATTGTGTGATACTAGTAAAACAAACCCGTTTGTGTAAAAACGAACTCCCTTCATAGCAATAATGTCACAGATTTTACATGTATCATTCCACATTTATAAATTACAGACATGACGAAATCTGTCAGACAATCAGACATATGGCCAAGTGCAAATAAAGTGTGACATTTGGATAAAAAATAAACTTTCGATAAGATTTGTTTTGGCAGTGTGATTTGAAAGTATATATATCAAATTTTGAAAAAAATGTATAATCTTTAAGGCGCATTTATCTGATTTCAGAAAATTTTGACTTTTATATGAGCACAAGAGCTAATTTTAGGACTTTACCTAGCATTTTTAATGTGCCAAATGGACATTTTAGTCATTTGTTTGATCATTATTTGTTCTTTATACTTTAGGCTAAGGAATGTGGCAAACTTTTGAGCTACTTGTTTGTCAAATTCTATGACTTCTTGAAAAAATTTGGCAAATAAATGGTAAGAAAAGCAATAAAATAAAGAAACAAACCTGTTATCAACTTTATTATGAAAAGAATGTCAACCCTTCAATGGTAATAGCAATATTTAATCAAAATCTAATCAATTTACTTTAGAATAAAACAAATCTGGCTCTGATATTCAAATATATAACTAAGTTCTGCTGAGTATAAAACAGTTACTCTTTACCGTTATGGTTGGGACACATTGAATTATTCTTATGTATTGAGATTAAATTGTAGATTTTCACAACCAGTTTGTGTTCAATTTATTCCTTAAACCATTAAAAGATTTTAAAAATCACTTTAAGTGATTTAAAACTTCTATATTTTGTTGTGCAAGTCTTCTTGTGTATGTTTTGTGTAATATTACTTACAAAATCATTTATATAGCTAACAGATTACATAGTTCCATTTGTTAATACTATCTTGCTTCATTGCCATATCAATTATGACTATATCAATGTAAAATTAATGGTAAAAACGGAGATACTACTCAAAATTAATTCATAAATGTTAATTGACTGAACCGTTATGGTTGGGACATCCTGTCATGTCCATGTTTTAGAATGATTATCGTCTGATAAAATGCAACCTTCTGATGGATTTCTTCTACAAAATTGTGTAACAAGTATAAACATTCACAAAAACTATTTTTAACTGTTAGAAGATAAAAGAAAAACAAGAGGAATGACATAAATTTCCCTGAAATCATTTTCCCATATTATTCCTAACCTGGTGCCATTCAAAATCACAATTAATCCCTCTGTGTCTCCAAATATCAAATATCTTTTATTCTGTTTTTTTTTTTTTATCAATTACTAGGTTAATTTTAATGATATTTTGGCATGCACTACATTTAAAAAGCACAATGTGGATATGACACAGTTTTAGACTAGTTTTCTTTAAATCCATACCATATATCATTTTAGTTGGGACAGAATATCAAATGATAGCCTGATTGTTTGGCTTCCCAGGTTTTACTTTTAGACAAGGGTAACTTGTACAATCTTCTCCCATACTATAAGTCATACAGTTTTGAATTGTATTATGAGTCTATAGCACAATGCTCTAGATACAGCGATTGCCATGCACTGAATTGGTCCTACGTTTTGGGTTCTTGAATTTTTACATCTATTGAGAAAAAGTTGAAAATCTTGTTCCAAGCTATTAGTCCTAAAGTTTAGAAATTTATGATGTAGAATTTACATTGATCTTTACAAGAGTAATCTAAACTAATAACTAATAAGATAAATATAAGGCTTGTGCTGTGGGTTCCCGAACTTTACAGAGATAAAGATCTGTGGAAATCTTGTATAATTACGGTACAGCTCGCATGTTTTTTGCCTAAAACACTTGTCTGCTACGGACAAAATAATTGATCTGGAAAATTGCGATGATTGTCTATTGCTACTGCAACCACCGCCTTTTTCCACTCACAATTTCTGTGGATCACTGTGAATCGTAGTGGCAGATGGAAAATCATGGTGATCACCGCAGTAGAGAGGAAATGCTAGGTTTACTCTACACTTGTCCACGCAAATCACCGCAATTTGCCATGGTCAAGTGGAAAATCATGATGGTTAGTCAGTCATTCCATGGGTTTGGGTTGAAAACACGCTCACTGTGGCCATCCAACCTTATAATCCACCCGAAATGTAATCAGGGTGATGCATGAAAATAGGCAAAAAAAATGTGAGCTGAACTGTTTTTCCATTCAAATCACAAGATCTTGAGCTTTGAGATTTTGGGTGTTGTTGAATGCAAAATCTCATCTCATGAATCTTTAATAGAATTATTCTAAATTATCACTATGCAGTATTGCAGTAAAATAAAGCCTCTTTTATAATAGAATCCCACATTTTACATTTAGAATATACTTTATAGGACTTAAATATGCACAAAAATCAGGCTTTGAAATTTTGCTGGTCGCATATGGCTTAATCACTAAGGTGAGAGATTAAAGGCCATCTTGGCCCTCTTATTTGGAATTTTGGTCAGTAAGTCCCTCCAAAAGTTCAATTTAATGACAATTTCTCCATATTAAACCCAAGGACAAGCATGCACTACATATTAATTGGTAAAGATAGGATTTGATAAAAATGTCCCAACCATAACGGTAGCTACTTTACTTATAGATCCTACTGTTACTCAGGATTATATTATGCACAGCAATACAAATTCACTTCTTTTCATTTAGAAAATAATACAATAACATAAAATGAGTCTTTCTCAAATAATCAAACACTAGTTTTGAAATAAAAACAAATTTCCTCCAATAAGCATAAGAAAAGTGATGTAAAATTGAAAAATACTAAAATTCTTTACTATGTCAACAACCTTTTGTAACTTTTTTCACTGTAAATTACCTAAATAATATAAAGATTTCACTTTAAAAGATGTGGAATAAGTGACACTGGTTGAAAACATAGCCGTTATGGTTGGGACAAAAACCGTTATGGTTGGGACATCATGGATTTGGCTCTATTGGTAATTCCAACTTGGGAGTTGAAAGTAGAACTAAAATGCAAAAGGTATTATAGGATTTCAGGGAAATAATGCAAAGCAACTTAAACATTCAAAGCCTCTGTGTAAGGAATATGGAACTAATAAACAAGGGTACCATATCAACCGTTATGGTTGGGACAAATTTTTGTTCATTGCATATGTTACAAGCAAGCCAAGTGACATGCATATGGAACAAAAAAAGTTATTATAAAATAAACCCATATCTTTCTTACATCCTTTAAAACCATTTTAGCTTATTTGATAATGCTGTTTCTGTATGTTTGAGATCTTTTAAGATGATACACCCCAAATTTTGAATTTTGGAGACAACTGGACATATTTGGAAAAAATGTCACAATTTCAAAACATTAAATTTTCAAGTTAAATCAGTTGATGTTATGACTACTTCTATGTTTAACAATGATACACACATGCAAAAATTATATCATTCAAGTACCGAATTTGAGTAATTCAGATATTTGAAATAGCCTTTTAATGAATGTCACACAAAAAACAGCCTTTTTTGGTCAATTTTGCATTTTCAATCTGTCATAACTTTTGAACAAATCATCCGATTCACTTGAAATTTTCAACACAAGTCCATCATAATGTATCCTTTCCAGTAATTAATACCAAATAGTTATCACTCTTTCTGTCTTTCATATTTTTATGATTTTATATTGGAGACAAGAAAATGTACTCTTATTTGCACTTGGCCATATCTGATAAGATTTCACTTAGTCTGATGATTTTTTTGCTACTGTCAGTCCAAATGTCTGACACTGCTTTTGATCTGTCAAGATAGTGAATAAGAATTTTTGTCTGACAAAATTTTATACGGTCTGACAGATTATTTGGCACTGTCAGACCGAATGTCTGACAAAGATTTCTGGTGTTTCCCCAAGTCTGAAATTATCTATCTATCTCTTCATACTGCAGCACCCTCTCACGAGTATTATGTGCAGTTGCGCTGTCTGTGCAAGTTAAAAGAAAGAAACAGTTAAAAAGTATAGTGATATAAAAGATCTGTGTTAGTGCAAGGTAAAATATTTATTAAACAAGTTTAATTATCCACAATTGCCTTTGAAATGACGACTTGATTCGAACCACAAAGTTTCACAGCTTTAACAAACTTCAGCACCCTGTCATAAGAAATTTTACAATCTTATACAAGTGAATGTGCAAAGTGCATGTACCTGACCGAATCATGGTATGAAACGGTTTGGGTACGAAACAATTTTTATCCCTATCCACTTTGGTCTTTGTGACCTTGTACTTTAGCTTGAGAAATAGTATCAAACACACAGTCAAAGATATAAAAACGACATCATATCGTATAAATTAGTCAATGTTACCGAAACTTACTTTTGCACGGCTCTCTGCATACTTCCATCTAGGCAAATTATTTACCTTGACACCGGATAAAGCAAAGTTCCAGTTACCGATGTTTTGATTGGCTTATCCAAATTGGCGCGCTCTAAATTTTGACCAATTAGCGAATCAATATCTACCAATAGATGTCGCCACCTGTCGATTACCATCTATCTCTGGTGGGCATTCTGGGTTAACTACTTTCAAGATGTCAGCGCCCATAAAATGCATACACGTGGTACTTCCTCATGACTTCCTGTCTCGCGGCATATTTGCTTCATATGCTTGCATAGAGTAAATGAATAATCTAATTTGAATTGATTATTTTATTAGATGAAATTGAGACGAAAATCAAACTTTATTTTGTTGCAAATGTATTTGTAGTTGCAATTTTATGCTTGCTACTTTTTGGCGACAGGATTTTGGATTTATGCGCACCGCGTAGTGATTTTTATCCAAAAATGGATAAAGTGATGCGTCAAATGAGTCAGTCCAAAAATAAAAAAAAATAGACTGGAAATATTGTAGACTGGCTGCTTAGTCAATGATTAGCGAATTTACGTGCCACGTAAAATAATATTCGTCCCACGATAATTAATAGAGTCTATATTATTAATTTACTTCGTACACAAAATAATGTTCGTCAGACGCTAATTAATTTACGTGGGACGTAAATTATCTTACATTGTACACAAAATAATATACGTCCCACGCTAATTAATTTACGTGGTACGCAAATTATTTTACGTGGTACACATAGAGGATAATCGTTTGTTTTAGTGTAAGATCGATTTATATTTCATTGAGTGAACAAGAAAAGCTTTATTTTCACGAGTGGCGAAGCCACGAGTGAAAATGTAGCTTTTGTTGTTCACGAAATGAAATATCAATCGATCTTACTCGAAAAACAAACGATTATTCTATTTCTTTAATGCAAAAATTAGACAAAATGCAAAAAAATCATGACAGATTTTCTTAAAGCGCGTCATTATGCACGTGACTGCTATGCGACGCTTATGATGACGTCATTTATTTGGTCCGGCTTACATAACGTCAGATAGGGTGAAATGAACGAAAGCGGGGCACAAGTTTTTGATAATTTCACTGGATAGGCAGTGAGTTTATCAAAATGATAATCTACCGTTATTTCCCGATAATCCACCAAAAAGCATTAAAGAAAAACTAATATTCGTCCCACGCTAATTAATTTACGTGGGACGTAAAATGAGTTACATTGTACACAAATTAATATTCGTCCCACGCTAATTAATTTACGTGGGACGTAAATTATTTTACGTGGTATGCAAAGTAATATTCGTCCCACGCTGATTAATTTACGTGGGACGTAAAATGGTTTACATTGTACACATAGAGGATAATCGTTTGTTTCAGTGTAAGATCGATTTATATTTCATTGAGTGAACAACAAAAGCTTCATTTTCACGAGTGGCGAAGCCACGAGTGAAAATGTAGCTTCCGTTGTTCACGAAATGAAATATAAATCGATCTTACTCGAAAAACAAACGATTATTCTATTTCTTTAATGCAAAAATAAGACAAAATGCAAATATTTTATGACAGATTTTCTTAAAGCGCGTCATTTTGCACGTGACTGCTATGCAACGCTTATGATGACGTCACTTATTTGGCCCTGCTTACATAACGTCAGATAGGGTGAAATGAACTAAAGCGGGGCACAAGTTTTTGATAATTTCACTGGATAGGCGGTGAGTTTATCAAAATGATAATCTACCGTTATTTCCCGATAATCCACCGAAAAGCATTAAAGAAAAACTAATATTCGTCCAAAGCTTATTAATTTACGTGGAAAGCAAATTATTTTACGTGGTACACAAACTAATATTCGTCCCACGCTTATTAGTATACGTGGGACGTAAAATGAGTTACATTGTACACAAACTAATATTTGTCCCACGCTAATTGATTTACGTGGGACGTAAATTATTTTGCGTGGTACACAAACTAATATTCGTCACACGCTTATTAATTTACGTGGGACGTAAAATGGTTTACATTGTACACAAACTAATATTCGTCCAAAGCTTATTAATTTACGTGGAAAGCAAATTATTTTACGTGGTACACAAACTAATATTCGTCCCACGCTTATTAGTATACGTGGGACGTAAAATGAGTTACATTGTACACAAACTAATATTTGTCCCACGCTAATTGATTTACGTGGGACGTAAATTATTTTGCGTGGTACACAAACTAATATTCGTCCCACGCTTATTAATTTACGTGGGACGTAAAATGAGTTACATTGTATACAAACTAATATTCGTCCCACGCTAATTAATTTACGTGGGACGTAAATTATTTTGCGTGGCACACAAAGTAATATTCGTCCCATGCTAATCAATTCACGTGGGACGTTAATTATTTTACGTCGGACGCAAATGAAATATCGTCCTACGCTAATTAATTCACGTTGGACGTATATTATTTTACGCATACCGAACTTTTTCCTTCATAAAAGATCTTATCAGTATTTCCCAGCGGGGAGTATACGCAGACGCGGGACCGTCTTATCTATGCGAGACGGAGAAGAATTTTACATTGAAATAACGAAGGATTTAATTTTGTTTGAGCCATAACTCATTTGATATCTAATTGCCAATATTATCTCTGTTATGACGATAAACTTTAATTTATTAGCTTTTCAATGGTACGTTTTCTACTTATCTAGTGCAATTCCTTCTTGCTTCCAAATCATTTTGAAAATGACCATGTTAGTCCCCTATATACTCTATATAGATTGTTGGAAAATGTTGTCCTGTGACAACTTTACAGTGTATTTAATGCACTTTTCTTTTAAAAACTGAATATTATCTCTGTTATGATGAGAAACAACAACTTTCAACGATTGCAATGGTGTAAATATACTCAAAATAATTTATCGTCTTCTTGCTTCCAATTTCGTTTAAAAACGCTGTAGATGCAATTCTGCAACAAAGGCAAAAATGACTAAGATCGAGATTAACATATTCTATAAGTTAACCCAATTCCGCATACGAGACCAGTATTTTGTATGCAGGCCAACGGTCAATTGAGCGAATTGTGTTTTTACTTTTTTTCTTTTGTCTCTATATTTTCTTTGTTAAATATTAAACACTAATTTTATCCTTATTAATATATACATTTTGTTGTCTACGGTTATGATAAGTTCTAAATCTAAAGTTATAAAAATATTTTAATATATTTCAAAATATAAGATTCATTATTCATAAAGTTTTTCGTTGGGCAGGAATGCTCTATAACTTTAGTGGATAACCGCTGAAAAAAAACGAGAAATTGAATTCGGTTTGAAGCAGAGAGGGTTGCAAAAATGTCAGGGATTTGATAGATGTAGATTTGCTAAAATCAGTCCATGAAAAAGTTATTGACGACCAAATAAAATTTACTCGGTCGCCGATATTCTTTCAATTCTTTTTAAAATTATCTACCGCAGCACCTGGCAGAATCCCCGACACTTTTTAGCTTCCTCTGTTTCAATTTAATTTCAAATCGGACACGTCTAAATTTTTGAAATTGTTCTGTAATTGTTGGGTCACGTTATCACACGTCGTGGACATGCTGTGATATTGATAAGGACCCTGAGCCATAATTATATTCATATGGTGTTGTTTATTCCTCTGCAAAATGACAATGCTAATTAACTGATTAATTACGTATCTTTAGTGACAAAAAGTTATAAAGCATGTGCTATTCTAATTTTGTATAATTTTAAAGTACTACAATTTAATTCACTTAAAACACAAATAATGTTTTTTAGCATTTATTCATTTCTATCTTTTTCTTTTCATTCATTTATCTATTTATTTATTCTGCCTTTTTTGCTTTTTTCCCTGATCAAATGTCTTGATGCCAAGATTGCTTATTCAAATGAGTATAAATAAAAATGCTATCATTTTTTAATTGTTGCTGATAAGCGAAAAACACGCCTTTAAAGTTGAGACAGAATTAGCAAATTCCATGTAGGCGGGCCTACATTTGATCTGTTGTCCACATCAGTTTGCTTAATCTTTAAACAAAAATATATATTTCTCGTAAACGGCGCAATATTTGGCTTGAAATTTTCAGTCAGAATTTTCATAAGAAAATATACTCTTTCAGATAAAAATGAAAGTAAAATTTATGAAAAAAATTCTGTGAAATATTACTTTAATCACGGTGGATAATCACATGGCTCAGAATTTCAGAAAATATTCAATATTTTTATTAATACTTGACCAATTTAAATTCAGTTTGAGGCAAAGAGGTGGGAGAATGCCAGGAATTAGCTGGATGTCGTGGATTTTTGAAAAGTCAACTGAAAAAGAGGTAATTGGAGATAAACCAAAAATTTTGGTCGATCTTATCGTTTTTATAAGGTCTTTATTAATCCACCACGTCTGACTAATGCGTGACGTCTGTCCACTCTTTCTTCTTCAAACCGAATTTCTGAATCAATTTGATTAAACAAAAATAAAGCCACGAGTCCAAAGTTCGATGAGCGTACACAATTTGTTGGAGTATTCTAAGCAGGTATTTGTCAACGAAAATGTGCGAGACGCAATCGACGATTTTTCACTTTCATTAACGTAACCAATCTACAGGGATTGCTGCTGAGCATCAGCGTCTTGATCAGCCGTTTATAACAAGCTAACGGCAAGATAATAACATACGTCTACGTCACGTACGCAATTGGTTTACAACAACGTTTCCAACTGAAATTGTAATACAAACATGTTGCTTCTGATAAACTCGTGCCAGAACAGTGAATTTAGGAATAAGATATTGCATTCTTTACTACTGGCGATTATGTCCGTGACAGATCGTTACAGAAAGTCATCGTCAGATCCGGGTGCGTTGGACCTAGACACGCTGAAAAACGGACGCCAAAACTTTTAAATACTCTCTAGCAATATATATATATGGTTCATAGTTCAAGCCCAGAAGATAAAAGATTTTGTTTAAACTCAAGGGTCAACGAAGCGACGACTGCGGAACGTTTTTGATACTCAGAGCGGAATTACTCGTTATTAAATAGAGAAAACTGACAAAATCCTCACACCACCTCTCTTTAGATGGCTATATCTCAGCCATTGAATCGATTCTTTGTCTGAAATTTTCAGGAAATGTTGGGAAGATGTCAAGATTTTGTTTGATATACAATACTACATAGTTGATTCAGCTTTTTGTATATTATTATGAACTTCAGTGATGCGTTTTTAAAGCTACTATTTCCCAGATTTGGACCCAAAAATTGTCAAATACAAACGAAATGTACACTTTTTAAGCTTTATATGACCTGATTAAATGATTACGAGAAACTATTGAAGCAACGACTCATTTTTTCGCAATTTGATACCAAATTCATGAAGCGATGTCGAAAGTAGGTCAAAACAGTAGGACATGCGACTTTCTTAAATGACGTCACAATATACATGATGACGTCATATTGAAATTTATGAATCTCGTTTAGATATACATATAGTAAATGGTAGATGTGGTGCGGACTCTTATATTGGTAAACAAACATGCAAAAATAGTAGTGTGATTGACTATGTTATTGTGTCTGCTGCACTTTTTCCGATTATTTCTTATTTTGAAGTGCTCGATTTTGATCCGTTATTGTCTGATATACATTGTCCAGTTGCATTTACTATAAATATTCAGTCCCAGACTGAAATTCCTTCAGATATAAAGCAAAATAATGATGTCCATTCTAAAGACAACATTGATCAGAATAGTTGTTTTCCTACATGGAAAGCTGAGTCCAAATTACAGTTTATGAATAGTATAAGTGAGTCTATCTTAGACCAAATTAATATCGATTTGGATGTTCTGAGTCAAAGTGAAGATTTGGATCTTGATTCTATTAATAACATTACTTCTAAAATCTCCCAGACATTGGTTGATGCAGCTGAGCATTGTAATTTGATAAAGAAGCCAAAAAATTTATCTGCAAATCCGCACAGGAAATCTAAAAATCAGAAACCTTGGTTCAATAAACAAAGCGAATTGAAACGCAAAGATTATCTTTCCGCTAAACGTAACTATAAGAAATTGAATTCAAGAGAAAATTATGAAAACTTGGTGTCTGCTAGCAAAACATATAAGAAATTGATTAACAAACAACTCAGAGAGTACAATACTAATCTAACAAAAAAATTAAAACAAATGAAAAATACTGATCCAAAATCTTACTGGGCTATGCTTAATAAATACTCATCAGAAGGCAAGGACAAATTGCAAAAAGTATCTGCAGATTGTTTTTATGAACATTTTAGTAAATTAAATGAAGCCGCTCCTGAAAACGATTTTGGTAACATTGATCTTGATAGTCTCACGGAGTTTAATTGGGAACTTAATACCCCAATTACTGTCAGTGAGATTTCCAAGGTGATTATTAACTTAAAAAATCAAAAAGCCTGCTATATGAATGACAATATTCTGAATGAATATCTTAAGTATTCTAAAGACCTTATGTTACCTATTTACTGTAAACTATTTAATCTTATATTAAACACTGGTATAATACCAGACGCATGGTCTAAAGGTACTATCTTGCCAATTTATAAAAATAAAGGTGACATTAATGACCCTGATAATTACAGAGGTATAACCATCTTAAGTTGTTTTGGCAAATTGTTTACAGCTATTCTTAACCAGAGACTGAATAATTTTTTAGAATCTGCAGGTATCTTAATAGAAGAGCAAGCAGGTTTTAGGAAACATTATAGTACTACAGATCATATATTCTCACTTAAAATGTTAATTGATTTTTATCTGTACAAGAAAAAGAGACTATATTGCGCTTTCATTGATTATCGTAAAGCTTTTGACTCGGTCAATAGAGTTGCTCTTTGGAGAAAGCTACTCAGTAATAATATTGATGGTAAAATCTTCAAGGTAATATATAACATTTATGATAACGCTAAATCTTGTGTTAAAGCAGGTGGTAACTTATCCATGTTCTTTAGTAGTATGTCGGGTGTCCGTCAGGGTGAAAATCTATCGCCAATCTTATTTTCCTTATTCTTGAATGATCTTGTACATTTCATGTCTAACACATGCAATGGTTTAACTACACTATCAGAAGATATTGGTTCTGTTTTGAATAATGATGACGTTGAGGTGTTTTTTAAGCTATATTTATTACTATATGCAGACGACACAGTCATATTTGCTGAGTCACCTGAAGAATTACAACTTGCTCTTGACAGAATGCTGTCATATTGTGATACATGGAAGTTGAAAGTTAATACATCCAAAACTAAGGTAGTCATTTTTTCTAAAGGTAAGATTAGACTGAAACCAGTCTTGTACTACAATGGCGACCCTATTGAAGTTGTAGATGACTTTAGCTATTTAGGTATTAAATTTAATTATAATGGAAAATTTGGTAAAACAAAAAAACATCTTGTAGATCAAGCCAGAAAAGCTATGTTCTCGCTGGTTAGAAAAGCAAGAAAATTATCTCTACCTTTTGATATCCAGTTACATCTATTTGAAAGCATGATTACCCCAATATTACTGTACGGTTCTGAAGTTTGGGGGTGTGAAAATGTTGATGTAATAGATCAGTTTTATCTTAAGTTCTGTAAGTCATTATTGGGCGTAAAGCAATCAACACCTAGCATTATGGTGTATGGTGAACTAGGTACTATGCCATTACATTTGAAAATAAAAAGTAGAGTTTTAAATTTCTGGAATAGAATAGTATGTGGTAAGGAAGAAAAAATTTGTAATAGGTTATATCAGCTTATTCATTATTTACATGAAAATGACTTATACAATTCTGATTGGATTAAAACTGTGCATAATACACTAAATGATTTAGGTCTTACTGACGTCTGGTTATCACATGACCATTTTTATTCGCAAATAGCTTTTAAAAATAAAGTTAAAATTAGGATAGCGGATCAGTATAAGCAAAAATGGGAAAGTAGCATTGGAGAAACAGAGAGATGTTTTAACTACAGGTTGTACAAAAAAGAGCTCTGCTTTGAGAACTACTTAAATATATTGCCGTTAACACTATCTAAGTATTTATCTAAATTTAGATGCCTTAGCCATAAATTACCCATTGAAAATGGACGTTACTTTAACATAGAGAGAAATGAACGCTTATGCCAGTTGTGTAATACAAGAGAGATAGGAGATGAATTTCATTATCTGTTTAAATGTCACTTTTTTCACAGGAGTAGAATTAAATTTCTTCCTCTTTGGAGTTTCCAATCACCAAATACATTAAAATTCGAACAACTCATGTCTTCTGACAATAGAATTGACTTGACTAAATTAGCACTTTTTATAAAAATAATACTGACTAAATTTAAGTAATACTGAAACTGCCAACTTCCTCTTAGAATTTAATACTAAGAATTATAACAGTACAAATTATGCATGAAATTTCTTTTTTGGGTTTGCATATATACAATTTAATAGTTGCAGGAGGTGTAGAGCCGCACAGTACTGTACTGTAATATACAGACCTGCGCGGCTCTGCACATCTCCTGTTTATAGCCTTAACACCTTCCAAGAGAGCGAGAATGAATAGAAACCATGTATGTTACTTATGTACATGGTTTAGTACAGGGGTGTTGAGCGGAGGGAAGAAATTGCTGATTCCCAGCAGTTACTCCCCTTCTCACAATGTTCTCCCTGCATATTACTACATGTACTTTTATGCTGTGGCCTGGTCTAATGCGGGAAGGTGTTAATTATATTGGCTATTGTCCGTTTGTCTTATTAAGTGCTGGTTGTCCCCCTTTCTCGGATGAGTCCTGGTTTTTGAGTCTATGGAGGGAATTGTCTTGGAAAATATTAGGGGAATTGAATGGATCTCTGATGATCAGCAATTACTTCTTTTCCCTTCATATTTTTGACCATTGTGGTCACATACTGCCTGTAACTATCAATCGTTTCGTCATCTGTAGCATCTCTTGGGTTAGAGCAGTCTAAATTGCTGTCATTTGGGAAGGGGTTAGCCAGGATTTGTCAATTAAATTGTATTTCTATCCTGTACTGTACATCACATGCCATTTTTATGTTTGTTTACATTTGTTTCATGTTCCTTTTTAGCTCTTATGCCCGCAATGGGCCTGGAGTAAATAAAAACTTGTAGTTGAAAAAAAACTTGTTGTTGTTTGAATCATGGTCCGCGCTGTATGCGCATGCGCAACAATTTAAAAATAATTCTAACCCCATCAGTGATGGGGTTGAATTTAGGCTTGGATTCTCCCTAAATTCAGCTATCTGTCTGGTAATTTCGGCTCATTCTCTGTCTGAATCGCATATTATCAACCATCCCGAGGTGGTCAACACAAAAGTTTTGCATATTTTTTCAAAAAATTTCATTTTTTGCAATTAGACCATCTGTTACCGTCGCCCTTTAAAGTCAGTCGGTATATAAAGTTAAATATTTCGAACTCGACTTTCTCGAAAATGTAAAAATGTCGATTAGAACATTCTAATATTTGTGCAACTACATTATGATACACAAAGACTTTCCATCAATCAGTGAGTTACAGCATTTCCTCTGTTTGTAATTAAATTCGAGTCAATATTGAATGGTTTCGAATGAATAATTTCGATGACGTTAAGACCAGTTATTGATGTGTACTTTAACAGATCTAGAAATGGTTTTCTAACACAGTTTTCACGTGATTCCCCGTCGTTAAGAAGAACGTTTGATTGAAATTCGTAATTTGCCCGACGAGTTGGTCTTACTTTTGCGATATACTGATATTCTTATGCAGAACATACTGTGGTGACTGCATTCAATTAGATAGTAAAGCTTTTGGCAATAAAACAAACGGCAGACCCCCTGTAGAGGTCGGTCCGACAAATTAACGAACGGTTTCACACAGATAAGCAGATAAGAGCGGCTGTCTCCAATTTACATCTTTAACTTGGGGAGATCATGAAGAGTTATGCCAAACGATCCTATTTTAAAATATTTCCGAAAAATTACTTCTAGTTATTAATACGTAATTGACACCCATGATTTGATGAAACTGATCATAGTTGTCCAAGAAATACAAACTTACGTAGGAAAGCATAGGCATATACTTTGACAAAATCAGCTTTCCCAGAAAATACTGTAAATATAACACTACTAACAATTCATTGTTGGATGAGCAAGATTTCGTTACTGAAGCTTAAATGATCTAGCGTTAAAGAGTTTTGGACATTACTGTCATCGACGAAATTCCTAACATATGCTTGCTATTAGGTAAGATTTACAGAATTCAAAACCATATCGAATGAACGAATAAATGAATGAATGAATGAATTAATGGATGAATGAATGAATGATTGAATGAATGAGAATGAATGAATGAATGAATGAATGAATAAATGAATGAATGAATGAATGAATGAATGAATGAATGAATGAATGAATGATCCATTTGTCAATCAAACAAACCAGCAATCATGCCAGCAAAGCAAGCTTACGGTAACGCTAATGTATAAGCCATACTGACTCTAAATATCTTATCGAGAATCGAGAGTGTCGATCTGTTCAAAGATATAATGTAATGTAATGATAACCTGTCCCAAATTATGCCAAAACACGGTCGATAAGGGAACAAACTCGCATAACAATTTTGGCTTATCAGCAAACTTTGCAGAGTATTATCCCTTGCTGAATGAAGGAAAAAGTTCCACATGTTGTATACTTTCGACCCTATCGGTACACCATACAGAGAGGCGTTCAATTAGCTATGTGCTTCACAGTTCATATCTTTGTTAACGTTCGAAACTGTCGTAACTACAGCTTGAATGAACCGTGGTTACATCCTTTCTTTAATGTGACAGGCGACATACATGAACTTTTCAAATATATTCAGAAATCGTGCCTGAAATTGGCCTTACAGTATAGCGAGACTAACCCTTCTATTCGTATAATTACCAAGTTCAATGCTCCTATATAGATATAATGAGTTTTTAAAGTATTTAACCCATCATTAGATACCAATATCGGCATAATCCATGGCAACCAGGAGTGTCTATTTTATCCGGTTTTACCATAAAAAACGGCGCAGTTCGGGGTAAATTGCACGAAATTATTTGTATCTTATGCCATGGTGATCAGAATACTTATTCCCACAGAAGCCCTGGCCCCGGTTTCTCGTAAAAACCTAAGTACATACTCATCAGAACATGCTCAACTTCAAATGAATACTCTCCAACGTTGAAGGGTATTCGATTGAAGTTCACGTGGATTTCGTGCGATTTGAGCACGGTGCTCAGATTTGAGAATGAGAACGTACTTAAATTTTTTCGAGAAACCGGGGCCTGGTTTGGACGCCTCTTATACAAAATAGGATAAAATACTAGGTCAAAGAAATCGGCATCTTCTCATCTTTTTACATTATTTGATGTGCTATAATAGTATTGAATTTTGTGCTAAAATTGACTGGGTTTAACGTTATGTTTTGATAAACCGTCGGTGTTGTAATGAAATCTCGTACCTACGGCTTGAATCAAGCCGTAGTTACGGTATTTACAACAACGCATACGAAATACTATTGTTTGTCTGAAATTAAGTCACGTTTCACCGGATAAAATCGTTTCCTATTTATATTTGTCTTCTGCAGTGGGAACAGTATAACCTTTTCGCTTTTGCCATTACCAGACAACATAGTTTTAGAGTTTTAGATCTTATTCAAAAAGTGCTGCAGACAACAACATGCATATTGATAAAGATAGGATTTGTCATTGTCAATTGTTTAGCTAAAAAATACCTCAGTTTTCTGCATAGCCTCTTTATATAGGGACGTCAAAACCATGCGGGTCTTGTTTGGGAAATGGTTAAGAAAGCGATTGGAAGTACCGGCAAACAGTTATCGACTTAAAACGGTTCATTATACCCTCTCAACGAAACAGTGGGGGTAGTTTGATTTCACCATGGTCGTCTGTTTGTCTATCCGTCCGTCCATCCATCCGTCTGCCCACCTGACCGTAGACATTTTCGTTTCCGACCTCAAATCCGTTCTACTTCGGTCATGTTACTTTAAACACTTGTTGCCCTTGATCCAAGGAAGGGCCTATGTTTTGAGATCCGTACATGTCACAGGTCGATGTCACAATAATTTATTGTTTTTTTGTTAAAAACCCGTTTCACCGTTCTAACTCTAGGATCAAGAGACTTTACACAGTTGTTATCCTTGACCCATTTAGGTGCCCATTTTTTTCTTTTTTTTGGGGGGGGGTATCTAGGTCAAAGGTCAAAGTCAAAAGTAATTTAATTGAAAGGACGCTCGGACGACAAAACTAACATGACCAAATATAGATCTACAAACAGTGACAAATAATTTTATTCAAGTATTTAGGCCTGTGGCCCATATACATTTACATACTTATGTATTATACACTAAATTCACTTACAATAACACGGAAATCGTCGTGAGAAACAGAGAACATTTTTTGCCACAAATCTTTATTAACACTTTCTTGATAAATGAGCATGAATTCTTTCCTAAACGTCAAGATTTTAGAATAGTCCAACATCAAAGATGATGCAAACGACACTTCCAAGTGAATGAAATTTCTCCTGTTTTGGTATTTTTTTCCTCAGAAAACATTGTGAGAAATGAAGAAATTGCTTATTGTAAGCAATTTCTTCATTTTCTATGATGTTTTCCAAAGCTATTATCTATTGGAGAGTCAAACGTAGTCTATGTGTGGTAATGGGTTAACCCTTTTCCATACTGGACAATTCATGTTAATCCAACTTGAAAGCTGCTACAGAAAACAAAATGAATGAATGTTAATAAAGTTAATTATGTTTTGATACCATACCCATTGAAAAATATCGAGGCAAACGTATCAAACACGGGGATTTCATTGTAGACCACTGATTTGACAACTGGTTCAGAAAATTGTTCTTTTCCAAAACATTAACAGAGTATTCGCCGCTCTAAAAGACTCTGGGGAATATCAAAGCAAAAGAAGAAATTGTTTATTTCATCTCTCAATATTTCCAGTGCTATTTTGTTCACATATTATACCTTAAGTTTATATCCATTTTGCCGTCTGCAAATCCGTACAATTCTGACAACTCCAAAATGTTGTCGTTTGGGAAAGTGTTTGTGTATGAAAGAATATCTAATATTTTTAACCATTTCAAAAACGACAAAATTAAGGGTTATCCTATTTGAAAGATAATTGTGGATGACAAAACAAATTTTGATAAACGCGTGATTTGTGTAGCCTACTAAATAGCTCAGAAAATGTTTAGGCAAAAGGAGAAAATGCTGATTATCAGCATTTTCTTCTTTTTCCTCATTGTTTTCCCTAGCCTTTCCATGTAGGGACGTCAACATCAGGCTTTGTTTGGGAAGGAGTTAAACAATATACCTTTCGCCTGTTTTAATGCCGAATCCTTAACTTCAAAAAGATACGGTACCGATCGTATAGCCCCTTAAATTCTCACTAATTGTCCCACCACGCATTTAAACAGTGTTCATAAACTTTGCCCAGAGAAAGGCTTTTATGTTAAAAAACATTTGCTTGAATTCGTGTTTGAACAGTGTTCCCTTTCATAAGTATAGAAAAAAGTTGACAGAATAGTTGCTCAATTGCACGAGGTACACACTTGCGCCTATCGGTATAAAATTGTTTGTAATTTGATCAGCCATTTTCTCCTTAAGGATCACCCCTCCACCGATGAGCACTGACGTTGTGAAAAGAAAGCCGGTGATCGCAAACAGTATGCCTGTTTGGGAGTCTTGAGAACCGCTGGCCGCCACTAATCGCCTGCAACATTTCAGCTTAATGAGCAACGCAATGTTTCCCACACAGGATATGACAAGAGGCACTATCACGAATAAAAGTATATACATTCTCCTTACGAGAAAGCAATATTCGCCAAAATCTGTAGATGTTTCGTAACATCCAGTTATATTTCTGGATGTATCTATAGATAAATGTGCTATGTCAGGGTTGAAATGCTGGAATCCAAATACTGCAAATCCTGTGTATATGCCACACAAAATAACGAGCACCGCCAGCCATTTAAATGTTCTCTTCAAGGACAGACGGACGTTTGCTGTATGGGGGAATAAAATACTGTACAGCCGAATAACTGTAAATAGTGCAATCACAATATTTGAGCATCCTCGCGAGAACGAAGCTATCTGCTCCACAATTTTGGAAAAGAGATCTCTTAATTGATGGTTACTTTGAGAAATATTCCAGTTAAGAACACTGCTTGTAGTGGCCCAGATATAGATCAGATCAGATACGGCTAGAGGTATAAGGATCAAGATCTGTTTGGATCTAAACGCCTTACGAGAGAGCACCAATATGTTAAGAATGTTTCCAACTGTGTCAATGATAACTAACATGGGCTGAACGATCCTAAACATCCAAAACGACAATCCACATCGAAAATCATCCTTTGGTAAACAGTTCTCGATATTTTCAACGCTGTAGTAGGCTTGCATCTTTTTCGCTGATAAAACGATCTTTGATTCTGGAATTTCTGTGTATGGCATTATATAGTATATACAAGCTCCACCTACTTTTGATAACCCTTTCCAATACAATCTCTTGATTTCTGTGTCATTTGTAGAAAATGCTTACAGTGTAAATAATGATAGATGCAAAATCTTGACAAACTACTTATCATCATTTCTTTTTGCTTTTGCGTCGCTTTTTTCTGTTGTCTATTGTATACAAACCGCATCTTTTCCATATACTGTACCTTGTAGTATCTTTAACACCTTTGTCGTGTGGGGTAAGGGCTAATTGGCTTGATAAAATGACCAATAAGCTCTCACACACAAGCATAAAGTTCATGACTTTTAGATGCTTAATGTTTCTTCATAGATCAACGTGAAAAACGCCGATATGACAGTCCATAAAAGTTATTCCGGCTGAAATTTGATATCCTTCTTTTCTAAGACTGTTTCTGTATGAGAAGAGGAAATGGGGCCATGCTGAATTATATATGGGAGATAACTGGTGCACACGATAGATGAATAAAATATATAAACACATCTGTGATGGAATTACACGTTGTCTAGTGACTTCTTTTTATCTCCTATACCAACTTGTGATGTCACAAGTCACGTGGGTTGTAGAACCTGTAATGGCATTTGTCAAACGTATATACGACATGTAGGTCTAGCTGTGAACGCACAACATCAGGCAAAACTTTGAGTATTTCGATGGCAATTCCTTCTTTTCTTAGTGTAGAATCAGGGTCGGCACAAGATGCTATTCGCGACTGTCAAAGACCAGTACTATATTAATGATACAACAGAACTCTGAGGCTACCATATTTAGTCCACAGATCAGCATATTATTAAGTACTGTTTGATCTGGATACATCGCTGCTTTTAAACAAAACCCTCGTAACTGCAGCTTGTAACAAGATGCAGTTACGAGTTTTTTTGTTGAAAAGCGACGATATGTTGCTCTCTATAGCTATACTGATTGGAAAAGTATAGCAATTTCGTAAATTGCAACTTATTTCTCATTTATCAGGGCCAGGATTGAAATCCCATTTCAGAAAAATTGTATTTCACATTTTTACAATAACACCTCAAATTTTGGATTTGATTATAGCATGTATAGAACTGACACGTCTGACGTGTGACATCAAATAAGGTAGGGATGGCACTCTGAAAGTCACACATAGAATCAGTTCCATGTTTTCACATTATTATCGTTTATAACAGTACCACACTGCGTGTTATGCTTGAAACGAGCCTTCAACCCAAAGCCACTGAAATACGCCAAAATTGCAGGAGCAGGACGCTTGTAAGATCTTTAACGGTATTGGTGCCATCCCTGCCTCTACCATCTTCACTAGCCAAGGTTGAACCACCTATGTTTGCATTCACCCTGGGCGGATTTAGTCCGATTTTCTTTAAATCGCAAAGCGCCGCCTAGCGGTTGTCCTGTTGGTTGTTTAAGTTATTTCGTCAATTATTGATGACGTCATAAACGTGCGTTGTCTTTCGCGTCACACGTCTTGCGGATAAGTAAAAGTTAGCTGCTTCTTTGGTCGAGTTGTCGAAAGTATAACAATTCGTCAACTAAAGATATGGAATTCCTGTCTATTGTAGTGAAATTCCTAGGAAAAATCGCCCATCTTCGCGTTTTTGAGTTGCAAATGCATTGCCTTTTCCCACCAGTTGTCATGAATTGGTTACTCATGACAAATGTATCAGTCGACAATCTGATTAGTTCCAGCGAGACCACGCTGTAGCCAATGAAAACGGTTTCCAGAACACCAAGAAAATCGGACTAAATACGCCAATGGTGAATACAGAAACGACGTAGATGTCACCCTTGGCTTGCGAAGATGTGCCTCTACATGCCGCTCTGAGATCTACCATCCACTATTCTACCTGAATATAACACGAAAAGTAGGAATTAGTGTGACTTACTTCCACTTATCCTCTGGTGTGCTCAAATTCTATCTTTTCAGTATCCACTAGGTCATCTGCACCAGCTTCTAAATTCATGAAATTGGAACAGTCTAAAGTTTTACTGTATGGGAATGGGTCTTATGATTAGTCCATTACTAGACGACGTGATTTTAGACCTGTCAAATTGGACTTTTAAATTTGTCAAAATTCAAGTGTTGATGACGATAATTTTAAGGGAATAAAATTATACATTTTTTTGTCTTTCAGTGTAGAAAACATTGTGAGAAATGAAGAAATTGCTTGTCACAAGCAATTTGTTCATTTTCTACAATGTTTCCAAAAATAGGTATCTAAAAAGCGTTCTTATGTGTAGTGTTTTAACCATTAGAATACAGGTTGAAGTAGACTAAAGGCTTGAATTATAAAGAAGTTTGAATTATTAGGCCTATTTGAAGAAAAGTCACAATAGAAATGCAATTATATATTATAACATAAGTTTATATACAAATTTTAAAACACTTTCCAAAACAAGAAAACATTATGAAAAATGAAGAAATTGCTTGTGACAAGCAATGTCTTCATTTCCCACAATGTTTTCTACCTTAAAACACCAAACGTTTTTAAATTTCGTTTATTTGAAATTGTCGTCTGAAATATCTTTCAATTTAGAACAGTCCAAAATTTGTCGTTTGGTGATGGGTTTAACCTAACCTGAGTAGTGATAGAGTGACATCTGAAGCACGGTACCTGTCAGTTTCTTGTTCGTAAGTACATGTATACTGACGTCCAAAAGAAACGCCTCAGTCCTAATAAATGTCCGATTATTCAGTAAATCTGATTTGAAATTACAAGTACTTATTTTCATCTGTAAATTTGATTATCTGTTATTCAAAAATGACGATAAAGAAGTTATCAAATTGTTGCAGTTTAGAAAAAAACGGCATATTTAAACAGGGTGGTATCAGAATTTCCATTTGAAAATTAGTAACGCGTGGTTCAAACATTACTTGCGACGACAAAAGATACCGTATAACGTCATATTTGGTGACCACAGTTATTGAGTACTAAACCTGACGTCGATTTCAACGTCTCAAACCTGAAACGCATATAACGTTAATGTAAGACATCTTCTTGTATAACAGGCGTTACATGAGATCTATTTGACTTTGGCCGATTGGCAAATGTTTTTGTAACTTTTACTCGTCGAACGAGATGCCTAATCGTGCAATGCAAGACATCAAAACGTCAGACGGCTTGTTCTTGATTTTCCCGTATTCGAAAATGGCTAATCTACGAGATCTATTTTTCCAATCAGTCTATTTCAAACGTTACTTGCAACAACAACAGTTGCCAGAAAAACACTTATTTGGCCACCATATTTACCGACTATTCGACAGAACGTCGACCCAAACGTCACAAACCTGAAACGTACATGACGTTAACGTGGAGAATAATCTTGCTTTACAGGCGTTATATGAGGTCTAGTTGAGCGTGGCCGATCAATAAACGTTTGCAGAATTCAAGACATCGAATCGAGAATCGAAGTATCTTAAACTGTCTTGCGACTTGTTTGTGCATTCGTCGCAATCAAAAATGGATTTTTTATGAGCTCCTTTTCCAGAATTTAGTCTTGGAATCATTCTATTTGGATATTTCATAAGAAAATCTTTAAATTCGTGGTTGCCTATCCACTAACACATTTTACTGTGTAAGTTGTGACAAATTTCATCATGTGATGTACATAAACAAAGCGCACGTAGAAAACGTAACCAGTCACCGGAAATGGACATGTTAATGGATAGAAACGCATATTGTTTCATTTGCCGTAATTGTCCGTCAAAATAATAATATACAGTAGACATTTCACTAACATTGTGAAAGGCATAAGGAAACTAACGACAAATTTCATGGGAGCGTTTCTTTTGGACGTCAGTTTACATTGTGGTAAATGCTGTGCACATCGTTTTGTAGCGCAATCGTTACACTCCATACAAAAATGATTGGCAAGAAAGCTGAAACGGCTAAAACACGGTATTCGGAAACAAAGTGTCTCACCAGGTTAACCCACCCTTCTAGCTTTCTTGGAATAAAATAAGATTCCAATATCAAAAGTTCTTTACTTGAATCATTAAAACTGATGTGTGAATAGTTTCTGCAGCCATTTAGTCCATGGGCCCATAACCGAAACCCTCCCCCCTAGTGGGATTTTTGAAGACCTATATTTTCTTGAAGCTTATGATGTATAGTAATGAATTCAGGTTGTTGTTCAATTTAAAAGTGCTGGATAAGCAAATGGCGGGCTCGTTACCATGGCAACCGTCCATTTTTCTACAATCCAGCACTTGGATCAATTAATTGCAATAAAATTACTTATTTTTGTCATAAATCTTTCAAAATAGTTAAATTATTACCAAGATATTTCTCTCACAATATAGATATTTTTTAGAAAATTTGCTGATTTGCATATTCATGAATATTAATGAGAAAGTAAGAAAATGTGTTTAATTTGCTAAAAACAAGACTTTACTAGTGAATTTAAACCTCCCTACCAGGTAGGATTTTTGAAGATCTATTTTTTCTTGAAGCTTATAATGTATTTCAATACATTCACTTTGTTATTTGATTTAAAAATGCTGGATAAGCAAGTAGTTGGCTTGTTACCATGGTAACCACCCATTTTCATTCTTTCCGGCGCTTGGATCAATTAATTGCAATAAAATTACTTATTTTGGTCAGAAAACATTGAGGCTAGTTTTAAAATGTTGTCATTACATTTCTCTCACAACCAAAAGATTTTTCAGAAATTTTGCTTATTTGCATATTCATGAATATTAATGAGATTGTGGAAAATATGTGTTTAATTTGCAAAAAGACGACTTTACTAGTTTACTAGTGAATAGAAACCCTTCCCACCAAGTGGGATTTTTAAGACCTATATTTTCTTGAAGCGCAGGAAACATATTAATGAATTCAGGTTCTTCTTTGATTTTAAAGTGATGGATAAGAAAATGGTAGGCCTGTTACCACGGCAACTGCTCATTTTCCTACGTTTCAGTACTTGGATCAATTAAGTGCAATAAAATATTTCAAAATACTTATTTAAGATATTATACTTATTTTGGTAATAAACATGAGACTAGTTTTAAAATCTTAAATATACATTTTTCTTAAAATCATTTTTATTTAGCTAACTTGCATATTCATGAATATTAATGAGAAAGTAGAAATATGTGTTTAATTAGCTAAAACAAGGCTTTTCTATGGAATAAATATGCTGAGGCGATACGTTTTTATAATGCTTAATGTTTCAAATGAATAAGAACACTAATAGATCAATAATAAGTTCATAAACCATTCATCAGCTACACAGAACAAGCAAATACGGGCTTATTCGCATTCACAATTATTTGCATACTTTTCTCTAAATGGCAAATAAATTCTCAAATATTCTCTAATAATGTTAATGACATTTTTGCATCTTTTTCCCTAAATAAAATTGTTAACTTGTTGTGTTTGAAAACTAAACTTTCATGATTTATCCATTAAAAGGGAGAATCTTAACAATATATGCTCTGAAAAATTACCGTATAAATGGCAATAAAATTCCATTTAGCGCAAATGACATGCTGAAAACTTTAACCTGCTTTCTTTGATTTTTTTCTATGTGAAATACAGTTTTCTTTTACACAAAAAACTTTATTTTGTAAAAGTTGAGTACTAAAAAGCGTTTTAATAATGAATTCCCGTTGGAATACATGTATGGTCACCTTTGATTTATACCATTTTTGCCTTGTAAAGCATGCTTTTTTACATTTTGCTCCAAGTTTAAACTTAACAATACTATTGGAGACATGCTGTGCAGTAGAGAAATCTTCCCAACCACTTCTATTGATTGGAATGCTATGTTACAGGAACACAGTTTACCAAATATATTCTAATAAGCGATAGTTGAAACTGGTCAATTAAATATTTGCACTGTCATGTGCATTAATTGATGATTTAAAATTGCCTATAATAGCAACTGAATTATTCATTTCTTTATCAAATTGCATTCGAGTGACATCGTTTCACACCTTTATAATTCAGAATACCTACACGGTGGGTAACCCACGTGACTTTTTGGAAGCGTCCACACGGAAAAATCGCCCGCTTCAAGGTATGTTTTGTTTAATTTCTCAGCTTATACTCTACGGATTCTGAAGAGATAAAGTGCACGTAACGCGCCTTTGAGAGGGCTATTCCCGGCTCTAACTCACTCTGCCCGAAATCCAGTGGTTTCTTCAAACATTCGAGCCAAAGTTTTTTTAAGTGCAAACCGAACGCGGGAAGCGTTCACATTTATAGTCCTAATTGTCAAGTTGTAGCTTTACCAGTCCATTTACACGAATAAATTGTGTACGCGAGTACCGTCTAGTTAATATACTCTTTAAAAATCCAAGAGTTTTGATCAGAAAAGCGTTAATTATGATGTGATCTTTAAAAAAACGAAATGGGAAGAGTCCACATCTGATTCAAAATGGTAAGCGTACACACACAATACGCCAGAAGGGAAGCGTACACTCTGTTGGTTTTTGGGTTGGTCGCATAGTCACTGATTTAGTCATCTATTTACAGACCTTTACACAGCACGGTGGAGATTGTGCATCGCGGGGTGGATAAGAACTTAGGCAAAACTTGAACTGCTTCAGGTAAGATAAATTGTGCAATAAATTTATTTATTTCTGCGTCGATTTTCAAGTGGATTGTTGTATGTTTCTTAAATGACTATAGCTTAAATATGATCCCAATAGACCAGAAAAGACGACAAAAGGTTCAGGACATACTTCTGCTCGGTCTGGATCGTATTTGGGAAAAGTACGAGACGTTTTCAAATAAGTCACACACCAGAGGAAAGAGATCAGTAATGTGGAGTACATGCAAAAATCCGCTCACAAATTGACGCAGAATTAAGTAAGTTATTGCACAATTTCTGGCCTGAAGCGGGGCTATTTTGGCCGCAGTGTTACCATTTTTCTCTCTAGCCGGTTGCGATTTTTTTGATAAAGTAAAATAACTTTACAAATATGTCATACATTTGAGTAAAGAGGGCAGTGAGGCGGTGCATATGCAACAATCCGCTTGAAATTTGACGTAGAAATAAGAAAGTAATTGCACCCACAATTTCTTACCCAAAGCTGGGGTAATTCAAGCCGTGGTTACGAGATTTTATAACGACACCGATGGTTTATCAAAATATAACGGCAAACCCAGTCTATTTTTCCAGTATATTTTTCGTAGCACAAAATTCATTGCTATTGATCACAACGAAAAAATATTGATGATAGTAGCAAAACCATATTTATAACTTATATAGTCCATCAACATTAACCTGGGAAATCTGCATTTGTAATGACCAAAATTCGGCAATGTTTTGTTTTAAGGAATGAATGCATTTTTTCATGCAGATATGAAAAAGAAAATCTAATCACACTGTATGAATCCACGAAGCGGTTCATACAAAAATGTGATTAGATTTTCTTTTTCATACCTGCATGAACTCCGTAAATAAAATTTCATTCATTTCTTATAACTTGATAGTCTAAGACTAAAAAATAATGTGGCGTTATTCAATGTTTGACAGAGAAAGTAGTTCTGGCATTTTTGTTCATGGAGGTATGACAATTTTTTCTCAACCAATCGGAACTCCCGGATTTTAATGAAATCAATAAATTATAGGACCCTCAACTAACGGAATCTGCACACGTAGGTAAATTGTTCCGTGCTAATTTTGACGGACTATATATTGAAGAATATTTCGTATGTTTTCGTATCAACGGTTGCTACAAAGAGTCAAAGAACAATTTAAATAACAGGATAAATTGCGTTCAATACATCCTGTATACCAATGTACCTGGCGGTGTAATGGTTAAAGCATCGGCGTTCGATTCCGAATGTTACAGGTTCGAGACTCAGAATCACCATGGACCTATATCAGCTCTGTCATGCCAATTTTATCGTCATTTTTTGCGTCTCTAATGTCATCGTTTACACTCGACTCTCGCAGTTTTTCTAACATTTCACTTACAGGTTGTATCAACTCAGCGTGTGCGTTTTGTTTTTCTGATAGTGATTCTCCCTTTTCGAAACCAAGTATATCTATGTCACCACCATTTCTTGTTAAACCATGTTTAATCTTTTTGCCAACAAATGTTAAAGAGCATGATTTGCCATTGTTTGACCTGGCCAGTGTTTGTATGATATCAATAAATATCCCTGGCTTTCTGGAGCAGTTTTCGTCAATTTCGGCTTTGTATGGGTTGAAGCTTCTTATTAACCTTATACTGGGAATAGCAAAGTTAATGCTCGAATTTTCAGGAGAGGTCATTCCTTTGTCACATTGTCCTGTGACAATTTGACCTGCATTCTTAAACCCAGACATAAAATGTATAAAGCGGCCGCCAAACATTCTATATCCAAGTTTCAAAAACTTTTTTGTACTTTCTGAATACCTCATATCGCTTGTATTGTTGGTCTCAAACCACTTGATCACTTCTGCCCAAAGCAAGAATGATACAGGCCCGTAGGAAGCAATTTCATATGGGGGGGGGGGGGTAAAGCCCTTGTCCTGAATATGGGGGGGGGGCTAATTTGGATTTTCCCAAAAATTACAGTGTAATATTAATAAAATTCGGCATTTTTTCACCAAATATTGCGTCACTTGATTGCTTGCATTGAGAGCTATTGTCATTTTGAATTACTGAAATTAATACACACTTGCGTTTTTTTAATTTTCCCAAAAATTTATTTATGTTTTCATATTATAATTGAAATGATAGAAATTCTACCGTAGTCTTTTGTTATTTAACTATTGCTATCGCACTCGTAGATTATTAATTGCACCGTTGTACACAGAACAGTTGTTGAATGACGATAGAGCACGGTAGAAATTCGATTATTTCTTAAGCATGCACACCCTGAGGCTTAACTTCTTTTGGACTAAATAAACAATGTTTCGAATGAGATATAAAAACCGAGGTACTAAATTTATATGATCTTAGCTGTTGATGCAAAGAGTGTTTATTCTAATGCGTAGAAATGCTATCACTTTTTCGAAGTTGTTATTTATAAGCGAAAAATACAAATTTTAGTTGAGCCAGAAATGGCAAATTCTATATAATTCTGAACTGTTGTCCACAACAATATGTTTAGTTTTAGCACAACAATATATATTTCTTGTAAAAGGTTCAATATTTTGGCATGGAATTTTCAGAATTTTCATTAGAAAAGATGCTCTTTCAGATAGAATAAAAGTAAAATTTATGTAAAAATAATTGTGAAATGTCACTATAAACTGAAGCTGTTTTATACGCCATAATTGTAGCCATTATCAATAAAATATGGTTTTATTTTAGTTATATTTGATTAGAAATATTACCCAGCACTTTAAAAAGGGAAACACATCGGTGTGTACGCTTCCCTTCTCAGGGTATTGTGTGTGTACGCTTACCATTTTGAATCAGATGTGTACGCTTCCCATTTCGTTATTCTAATGATCACATCATAATTAACGCTTTTCTGACCCAAACCCTTGGATTTTTAAAGAATATATTAACTAGACGGTACGTGCGTACACAATTTATTCGTGTAAATGGGCTGGTAAAGCTACAACTTGACAATTAGGACTATAAATGTGAACGCTTCCCGCGTTCGGTTTGCACTTAAAAAAACTTTGGCTCGAATGTTTGAAGAAACCACTGGATTTCGGGCAGAGTGAGTTAGAGCCGGGAATAGCCCTCTCAAAGGCGCGTTACGTGCACTTTATCTCTTCAGAATCCGTAGAGTATAAGCTGAGAAATTAAACAAAACATACCTTGAAGCGGGCGATTTTTCCGTGTGGACGCTTCCAAAAAGTCACGTGGGTTACCCACTGTGACTTATATGTGATAAAATAAACAGTTATAAATTGTACATATATGTACCTTATTGGTTGGATACCAGTACTTCGAAGACACTTGATTTGTGAGGAATCCTCGTATTCGTGTAACAAAATGTTGTTTTGAAAGATTTAGTTTAAATAGCAAACACAATTTCTGTTGATTATGATAAGAGGGAAACACATCATATTCCAACTTCTAGTGTTGTAATATGTCGCTTGCCGAAGATTTGAAATCCTGCGTTTTGTTATCAGTTTTTAGATATGCTCGTGCATTTCTTAA
Organism: Fragum sueziense; assembly: GCA_963680895.1. Lineage (NCBI taxonomy): Eukaryota > Metazoa > Mollusca > Bivalvia > Cardiida > Cardiidae > Fragum > Fragum sueziense. The sequence continues at coordinate 21,590,027 of OY804595.1, read as the reverse complement.
TTCATTTCAAACATCTCCACCACAAATTAGTTTTTGGAATTCTGACTTTTGTGGAAGACAACAAGCTAACCTCAGGATGAGGTAAAATCCATGAAACATAGGGCTAGCTATGAATAACACATATAAGCAATTTCCAATCAACCAAGGATTGAATCCGCGATTAATATATGTCATTATATGTGCACAAACTTGTCTAAATATACGGTTATTAGAAAGCCTTTTCACAAAAAAGGGAGAGCCTGCTATGGTTGTACACTTGTATTGAAAAGTGACTGAGGGTAAAACATGCATGATAAGTTTACTGGTCTTCTGTACCATCTTATTCTCAAGTAAAATATCGTGGTGGTGGGGGGGGGGAAGCGGGGGTTATAACGCGACAGAGAAACTTAAGAAGATGATGCTCGGTCTGAAGGCAAAGTTGCAACCACTGTCGATGGTATATGCCATAAATTCACAGATCTGATATACTTGCTGAGCGAATTAAAGTAAGAAATTGTCCATGCATTATCTTTTTCAAGATATTGCTTGATCGCAAAAGGATGCACAAACTTACAGACTTTTGGGTCTAAAATTCCAAAGAGTACATGTTGCATTCTCATGAACGAAAAAAAGGTCTAGGGGCCTGTTTCATCAAAACATTTAAGTCGTATTTTTGACTTACCGACGACTTACGACAAGTTTAGGGTAAGAAAAGTGTATCGCCATTCTATCAAAAGCTGGGTTATGCGATTGTTGTTTTAAGCGAGTTTTAAGACATTTGTAAGTCAAAAAACGACTTAAATGTTTTGATGAAACAGGCCCCAGAGTCTTAGGTACGTTGGTATGGAATCCCAAGGGCCAAGAAAATTATTCAATGTTTTACAGACAAGGTTCAGTATTCAATGTTTTGGGACAATTGGGGGTTGCAATAAAATATTTTGTTGGACATGATATTACCCAAGAAAGGTACAATTAACGAAGCATACTAAGCCAAGTTGCTAGACAATCTGAAGCAGACCATACGTGAGAAACGTAGCGGCAAACGCTCAAAATGTGACCGCTGCTTGCAACTGAAAATTACATTAGTACACAATTGCCAAAGTACAATGGATGCTGTCGAGAAAAATGGGTATCAATTTAGATCACACCCTTCCTATCCACATGACCTTGCTGCTATCGACTTCTTTCCTAAAAAGGACACGAATGGTTGCAATTTTAAGTCTCATGAAAGAAGTTATTGATGCAGTTTAGGTGTGGTTCTTTGGAAAGTTCTCGGACTTCTTTACTTCTGGACTGATGTCACTTGACCACCTTTAACGTTGATTAATTTGAGTTTAACTTCTTTTTCAACTGCTATGGTCATATCGTTTGGTCAAAGCACATAGGCCTGGGTAGAAAGTATTTCAAGAGAAAAGATGTCGATCTAAACATAAAAAGTTAGGTCAGTTATTCATTGATCCATGCTCGTATTTGAGCATGTAGGCAGCGTCCCTTGTCCATGTAAGACTTAAAACCTTCATGCAAAAAGATACCAATGATGTACTCCAATATGGACTTATTATCAAAGAATCGGGTACATGGTTTCTGTCAAAGAGGGAAAATGCTTATCCCTCCTAGAAAATAATCAATTTGGATTTTCTTCAGTACTTAATTTATGGGATTGGGGATTTATTACCATTTATACGGTAATTAGGACCGTTTTGGAAATATATATATTTTCGAGGTTATGTCATTTATTTACTTGTTGAATCATGTAGTTTTAATAAGAAGTTGAAAACCATTTGAAAATACAATATTAGGTGCAGAAGATTTGCAGAAATGAAAAACATTTACATCATTTTTGCATATTTGAGATTTTGGCGGCCATTTTGAAAATTAAAAAAAAATGACAAAAAAGCCTATTATAAGCATGGCAACACTTTTAGATTTAATATACTCAATTTTCCTAAGAAATGATCTCATTTACATACAGAACATGATTACAAATTATAGCGCAGTGATATTTCGATATTTAGTCAAGTGGTCATTTTGCGGCGGCCATCTTGCAAAATCATTTGAAATGTCGAATATATCCTAAAATGTCGATAGTCAACACTTTGACTTTTATTACAAGGCATCTAATAAACACTTTAAAACAAATTCTAGCAATTATTCGCTGTGGAAATGATTTCCAAATGCAAAGTAAATATAAACAAAGGCAATATCTATACTATTTTTCTCTTGTTTTACATGTTCAAGGGGCATAATTCGTGCTAATTTTGGTGTGAAATTATCTTTTACTATTTAGCGATGTGAATTGATAAAATCTATAAGCATTTTGGTCATTTGCGCTTAAATTTGGGTTATTTTGGATCCCATGAATGTGTATAAGGTGAGTTATAAACAAGTATTTTTTGTAATTCAAGGGGAGATAATCAATTGTTCCGCATATGATTATCCAGCACTTATATATCAAACAACAAGTTGCATATGAAAGGGAATTCATCAAGCTTTACAATGATATAGGTGTCATAAAATCCCGGTAGGGGGGGGGGGGACCTAGGGTGTAGCCAGCCCACGGACTAATTAGTAAAAAGAATTTAAACTTGTTTTAAAATACAAAATTGATCTGAATTTTTTTAATCAGATATTTGGCTGCATTTTTATATGTGTAGTGTCCGTAACCCTTTCAGTGCAATAAAAAGTCCTGGGCTTATGTTAACATGAAACAGATTATTTCATTTAGGCTACCATATTTAGAGCTGTAATATTCTAGACTACTGAAGTTTTGATGTAAATGGATCCTTTGAAAAATCACCATTGTAACAACTGGTTACGGACACTACATATTCAAGCTAGGGTCCATAAATGTCCCATTTTCTGAGACACAGCACTAAAAATATGGGTACAATGGACTACTAAAATTTACCTTAGGAACTGTTTTATCAAATCAAAACAAAGTTGTTTGGAAACAATCAAATATAATTCATCACATGTACCTTGAATTCTAAAATTATTTTAGTGAGACTATATAATGCCCAAAAATGGCCATTTTCTGAGTACATATTCAATCATTTCTCAGTGATCATAAAAGATTGACTCATGAAATTTTTTGGACATCAAAAACTAGTTTTTTCTCATAAAATGAGCTTTTTGTAGTTATATTTTAGGCTATAGTTTTTTCAGAAAACCATATATAACATTGAAAAACCCTTTTTTACCCGAATACCGTGTTTTAGCCGAAAACGTAATAAGTATCTACTTCTCTTAAAGCCGGTAGATATTCATCGTGAGGTGGCACTTCGTGAGGTGTGTGATATCTATAGGGTTGGTCAAATATCATATATGACTATTTGTGTGTAGGTTGCTTGATTTAAATCGGAACACAAGCAGCAGAAAGATGCCGCTCTCACAGGTCGCCTTGCAACAACAGTAAAAATGCTGAACATCGAGCTTTTTACACAACGGGTTAAGGTATTCGATTCTTCATTAGAGAAATACACGGTGGGAAACCACGTGATACAACCTTACCGATATTTCAAAACGATTTTGTAATTATATGACCTATTTGAAAAAGATTTGAAGCAGAGACGAGGGGGAAAGTGATGGTCGATCTTTAAAACTATACCCGATAAAAAGAGTTATTTAGGACATAGTCATAATTTCGTTGGTCGTCAATAACCCTTCTCTCTCTCTGGTGTAGTTTAAAAGAGCATAAATTACATCCAGCAAATCCCTAATCTGAGTAATCTCTGGTGAAACTCGGATAAGCAAATCCCTAGCGTTCTCTGCATCGGACCTTTTGAATCTGCGAATTATTAAAATTATCCCACGCTAGGTCGTCAGAGGTGAAATAAATTCAAGAAATATCGTATGGAATGGTGAACCTGCATAGCTAGATAACTTATGCCAAATGAAAATTCAAATGTACTTCATTAAGTCCTTCTAGACCAAATACGTTTATAATTGACTGACCCGTAATTTTGTATTTATATCAAAATTTATGGGAAACCGGACCTTGATAGAGAGTGAAAAATTTGGAAGGCCTATACCTCACGATACATAACCTGGCAGAGCAGCCCATGCTAATCGAATGGAATGCTCTGCCAGGTCAATTCTCGCCCGCTATACCAGCGTTAAGATTCTCTACTCTTTGGTCATAGATATTGAAGACTTTTTTGATAGAGAACAAAGATTCCGTAGTTTTCACAAAACATATTTTGCAATAAAAGATTGATATAAACCTTTCCCAAACAAGACCTCGTTTTGACGTCCCTAATTGAAAAGGCTTGGGAAAACATTGAGACAAAAGAAGAATCTGCTGATAATCAGCAGTTTCTCCTTTTGTCTCAATATTTTCTGTGCCATATTTTACACAAATTCCATCTTTAATAACATCCATTTTGTCATTTGTGGCAGTTCTTGAAGTGGATCGCTCTAAAATTTTATCGTTTGGGAAAGGGTTAAGGTAAGTTTTTACAGCGGCCACGTGACTAACAGATTTTTGTTTATTTTGCGGCACCAAATGCCCATGCTAAAATTTTCATCAAATTTTTAAAGCGCAAACATTTCCCTTTTTTGTGATGGTGTATGTCGATGATACTTAAATGTAAACATCTGCCAGAAAAATTTAAATGTTTTCGAAATATAGTTTTTTGTCATAATCAGGCTAAAAAGAGGTGGGTAGGGTAAGATAAAGTCAAATATCTTTTTTTATTTTATTTGTGAGGAAAGGTGTGCTGATTTTTTGTGTACAAATAGCTCTTGGTATTATCTTCAAAATATCCAAAACAGAAATATTCATTTTTGGCAAATGGAAAATAAGTTGCAAAATTTCCTCAAAAAATATGATTGATAAAACCTTTCAAGTTGTCCATCCAGAATAACTTGCTATATGACTTTAAAAAATAAGGGTAGTTTTGCGAAAAATGGTCATAACTAGTCAAGGACAGATAACTCTGACACGAAAACGAGCTTGGAAACTTACCCTGAATTTTTTATCATTTTTTTAGGAAACGTTACTTCACACCATATATACAAATAAGAAAAAATCATTTGGCGGATAAAAAGTAACCACCGAGTCCAAGCTTACCTCATTTTTTTTTCAAGAAATTTTGAAAATTTATTTTGAATTGTTAATAAAAAAAAGAGAAAAGGCCTACAACAATTGTGTACTTTAAAAATCGTCGAAGGAACGTTCAATCGTGGTATAATTCAAATTTTGACAAGACATTTATGACACAAAACAGGTCACACGTCGTTCACAGACTACTTTTGGCGCCTTTGTAAAAGATATCGTATCTTCTTCTGTTGAGACAGCCTTGATTAAGGAAAATTTCCACGTGAAAAAATGGGTCCTTATTAACGTAGAAGACCCGTAAAGTCGCCATTTTGAGATTAAAAAAACATCAACTTTCTTCGAGCCGCGTCGAACCTATTTGGGCGCGGTCATAAACATTCGGCGGTGGAGAGTTCCACCGCCGAATGTTTTCGATCGCGCCCGAATAGTTACGACGTCGTGCGAATCTCATTAGGGTTGGACTACCTAAATGGCATTTTGGATGAACATTGTTTCCGTGTTTCGATCGATGTTGATCTTTAACAGGATTTATGTCACTAAAGGAACTGTTATTTTTAAAGGGCCACTAAAATATGATCTTGATTTAGATATATCCTTGTTGATTCACGAAAATCGTCAAATTACACCTTTTTTACTGAGGCAATCTTCTGATGTCAGCACAACCTTAATGTGGTTCACGTAAATGCAGATTATAATAAACGGTATTTCAATCCAAATAATAATTGGGGTTTAAAGCCTCTATCAACGGTTATGGTCATATTGCGGCGGTTGGAGCACCTAACAGCGGAACCCAGTCGTTTCTCATACAAAAACTACTAAAACATCCTTACCAAGCCTCCAGCTGCGTCCCAATGGTGGGAGATAATTTTTAGTAAAAGGATATTTGCCGCGACCCGGAACCTCACGAGTTAGAGTCCTATGCGCTTCCCACTGCGCTATGGCCGCGGCTTGAATTCAAAGGAATAGAGTCCTCGTGGTAAATAGCAAGAAAGGTGATCGTAATTAGTTTATGAAATGAATGAATAAGAAGATAAAAACAGTGAATGCGTAATTAGATTCGTACAACAAGGACTATATCCCAGCCCAGCGGAAGAATAGACATTCAGAAAATAGTGATGCAAAAGGAGAAAATGTTGGTTATCAGCATTTTCTTCTTTTGTCGTGGTGTCGTTTTAAGAATTTTCTATTGGGAACATCAAAACGAGGCCTTGTTTGGAAAAGGGTTCATATTTTTATTAAAGAATTGAATTGAATTGAAAATTACAATTAACAACTAAAACTAACCTGCCTTGGTCTGGAATATTTTAAGAAAACAAATGTGTTGCAAAATTCATACAAGGTCCTTTTTACGATGGCAAGTAGCCTAAGTCAGATACAGCTGAATTCCCTGATTGTCGTTTTTACGATGACAAATAACCCAAGTGAGATACAGATACCCACCAAGTGTATAAATGACCGCTTGTGTAACCGATTGTCTCACACTTCCACTGGGACCTCTGGGGCGAGTCAACCAGTTTTGTTTGTAAGGATCTACGCCACCGAGCACACACCGACAATGTTCTACTAGCCACGGCGCTCCTGATAGTCGGGACTCAAGCTGCTATCGTCCAAGAGGCTGAATGTCCTGCTACCTCAACACAGAGATTCTTTAGCACGCATCTGGTAAGTTTAATAACTGTTTCCTTTATTTGTAAAATATATTCATTTCTTTTTATATTTTTCATTGTGTGTCATAAATTGTGATTGTTTTAAAATCTATATGATATAAATGTAAGAAAAATGGTACGAATCGGTTTATTTATAAACTAAACAACCAGTTTCAAAAAGAATGAAAAGTCATCCATTCGACATAAACATTTTTTATACAATCTTTTCTACTACTGTTGCTTCTCATTTCAATGAGCATAGTATTGAATTTCTCCTTTTTGGCAATAGATATTGTCAACAGTGAAATGGCGAGGATATGCAAAGAAACATATTGGGTCCATAAACTTAAAACTTTACATCCGTATGGCTTAAATTCTAAGCATTTATTAATTTTGAGGTGTGGTTTCAAGTTTTCATTATCTTTCTTGTACAATGTTTTGTATATATGTATATATATATATAATAGCTACATGTATTAGCGCTCATAGTTTTAGATTGGGCAGTACAGCACTACCCTAGCCGAACTCAGAAAGGGTGACATCAGTGCGTTCCAAAACTATCTGAGGTAAAATCCCCATAATGCGCCATTTTGGAATCTAAGACACAAAAAGGACATGAAATAATTTTTCAGTTACAAATTTTACTTTAAATCTGAAAATACCCCATCTTTTCCCATCGCTAATAGATATTTGTTAATCGGTTGCTTATCACTGATCGATCGGTGATATCGGTTATAAATAGCTTGCTAATCGCTTATTCGTTTGAAATTTTAACCGATCGAGAATTTTAACCCATTACCAAACGGCAAAATGTTAGACTTGTCCAAATTCAAAGATGTTGCAGACGAAATATAAAGTGAATGAAATTGTACTTTTGGGGGTCTTTTTGTCAAGAAAACATTGTGGGAAATGAAGAAATTGCTTGTGACAAGCAATTTCTTCATTTTTCACATTGTTTTCCAAAGCCATTTTCTTGAGGGGAGTCAAAAAGAGTTACTGTGTGGTAATGGGTTAAACAGTTTAAAAATCCCGATGGGTTAGTTTTCACCGATGAAACTCATGTTTTCCAAATAGTTTGTGGTGAGTGACAAATCCTCTGCCAATCGGAGACGTCGGTTGTATATCGGTTTTGGTCGGTTACGTCCTTACCTGGATAAAACGAACAACCAATCTATCACCGATTGCCATGTGTAACTGCCCCATAACAATTTTAAAAAAAAGGTTTCGTTTGTTTTTTTGTTTTTTTTTTCATTTTTAAGCATAATTTCATCAAAATTGTTTGGCTTCAATATAGAAAAGAATCAATTCACGAGATTTTGAGCTGTGAATTGGTAAGTAGTTTGTATTAAAATTATCTCGCGGTGGTATAACGGACAAAATACTGTAATTATGTGTCCTCACTTCAATGTTAAGGGATAAACATATGGTAAACTACTTTTTAAATTTAATTGTTTTCTAATAATTGGACCCACTCGGGAAACGGACAATTGCCATTCGTGATATTATTTTTCGTTTGACTCAACTGTTTTGGTTTCCAAATTGTGTAATTGGATTTCTGTCGAATGTTTATCTGGGAAAGCGCATACTTTGACAAGCAAGAAAATTATTAGACTGTGACCTACTCTCTTATGAACAGAGCACATTATCTCTACATTCCATTTCGATAGAATGAGCTCTGTTCTCACGGGGTCATTTCACGTCTAATCTCGGGGCCTTGGCGGGATTTCAGTATCCAATCGTTGGCGATACACTACAAAACAATTCAAAAAGCTGATACACATTTTCATTGGCTGACGCTTCAAATTACCGGCTTCAGCCAAAAATAGAAGCGACGTAATGTATACGTAATCAAACCAGATCAAACTGAATGATTTTGATTCGATAATTCAAATGTTACCGGCTTCAGCCAAAAATAGAAGCGACGTAATGTGTACGTAATGATCATGCAAGATAAAACTGAATGCTTTTGATTCGATAATTCAAATGGTGTGCTATAATTAGATTATGACGACCAAATAGGCTGTTGGCGTACCGAAAACTGCAGAGGTCATATTTGATGGTTTAATCAATAGAGCTCGGCAATGGAGAGTAACTGTTACCCTGCCCCTAGATCTAGATCGATCTTAAATAGGTACTGGTATGCTTTAAAAATTTACGTATATTATCGTCTACTAACAATGATCAAAATACGTCACTTCTGCAAATACGTAAAGCGTTTCGCAGACGCTGAAGAAAGCGTGCAGCCGACGAAAACTAGATAAGCTGATGCAGTAATTTTCCCGTCAAATAGCCGCAAGCACCACTCTAGTTCTGTAGAACCGTGAGGTATGGTGGACCATTAGTACCACTTTTAATTGAACTTCCCTCGTACACACCGGAATTCTATATTTTTTGTTTACCATGCAGATGAAAGGTAAATGGTTCGAGATAAAGAGATACCCTTCCGAAACTCAGTTGTTTACTTCGTGTAACACGTGGATGTGGAATAATGCCGACAATGCTGTAGAATTACGGTTCCAGGGGCTTAATGCGTAAGTATAGACACCAGAGCAACAATTTAACCTAAAACCAAACGGCAAAATTTTAGTGTGGTTCAATTTGAAAGTTTCTGCAGACGACATAAGGAATGTTATTAAAGATAGAATTTGTGTATAAGATAGTACAGTAAATATTGAGACAAAAGGAGAAACTGCTGGTTATCAGCAGTTTCTTCTTTTGTCTAGATGTTTTCTCAAACCATTTCTCCCTAGGACGTCAAAACCAGGTCTTGTTTGTGAAAATGGTCAAATGGTCGAATACAGTCTAATTTTATATCAACCCTCATAAACCCCTATATTGTCGGTACACATTGGAAATGTCTTGAGGATGTATATCCTATGTGTACCAACAAGATAGAGTGTGATGACAATGCAATGATATAGATTTATTATTGTGAAAATCCATCTATAATAGATTCACAATAGGACAAGGTTTTCCCGTGAAACAAATACGTCATCGTCACTCCTCACTTGTCTAAAAATAGATTGGGAATCTCTTATCGTACAAATATGGCTGTGAATCTCACGAAGTTTTTCCACGTTCAACTTGCCGAAGATGACATTCTAAGAGCTGGATGGCCGTAATATTTGTTGAGAAACATTTTAATTCAGAGTTGAGAAGGTTGCTGCACTGTCGTGTACTTTTTAAGATCGGTAACTATGAAATAAGCAGTTGACAAGTGATGTTTACACATACGGTCCTGCCTTGGCTTCGTCGTGCCTCCCGTGCGCTCTACTCGCGTACCCTTTCCAAAACGACTAAATGTCATGTTGGGCCAAATTGAAAAAAGTAATGATGACAAAACGGATATGAATACTTTTAGTGTTTTATCTCAGAGAAAATATTGAGACAAAAGAAGAATGATCATCAATATCCAAAGAAGTTATTCACATCGATTTTGTCTGCTGTGCAGGCCTTTTCAATTTGGTCGATCATCATTTTCTTCTTTTGCCTCAATGTTTTCCCAAGAATTTTCTGATGGGGACGTCAGAACCGGTCTTGTTTGGGAAAGAGTTAATATAGAAAAAAACTAGAATTTGTCGCTGAATGTGATTTGATACCCCCACAGGCTTTCACTACAACAAAGGAAAATAACTCACAAAATAAGCAAGGTAGAGTTATGCTCCTTGTACGTTGAACTTCTCCTTGGTGAGATCTATCTACCCGAGAAGTTTTATGATCATAGCTACTTTACTTTCAGACTTTTCGATGTTTTTCTGGTTAAGCTGTTGAGGAATCTCAAGAAAAAACGTTTGTCATTTCTGGTCTGTCTCCATATCTGGAAGCAATGTTGCATGTTGCATATGCGCACTATTTCGTAGTTTTAGTTCCCGCCTGCATTATCTATGATCGACTAATATCTCGCTTGAAAATAATATTTCTATGCTAACACTGTTACGAAAAATGTCCGATTCATGACCGATAAACAAAATATTAGACTGGTACCCGACAAACGTTGTTTGGGGTATTCCCATCAGAAATCTATTTTTAGCACAAGAGCGCGCGAAAACTGTTCGCTATTAAACGAGAATAATTTCAGTTGTTTTGATAAAGCAATTCAACTGTAATTATTCTCGTTTAATAGTGAATCGATTATACCCTCTGACATATTTCAAGCGACTAAAATGTTATGTTGATCAATCCCAATAGGGAACAATTTTATCAAGTAAACCGTAACGTAATTTCGGACTAACAATGGTATTTTGTAGGTGTTGCTATCAAATCTCGTAACTACGGCTTCATTTAAGCCGCAGTACGATATTTTATAACAACACCGACGGATTATCAAAACATAACGGTAAACCCAGTCTATTTAGCACAAAATTAATTGTCATCTAACAATGTGCTTTGATAGGAGGCAGAATAAGGAACAATTTTTGCGGGATCGTGTGCTAAAATAGATTTCTGATGGGAAATCCATCAACAACGTTTGCCCGGTACCAGTCTAATAATTTGTTTATCTGTCATGAATCGGACATTTTTTTCGAAACAGTGTTAGCGAAAAATTATTATTTTCAAGCGAGATATTAGTCGATCATAGATAATGCATGCGGGAACTAAAACTACGAAACATTGCGCATATTCAACACGCGACATTGATTACAGATACGGAGACAGACCAGAAATGACAAACATTTTTTCTTGAGATTCCTCAGTCAGCTTAACCAGAAAAAACGTCGAAAAGTCTGAAAGTAAAGTAGCTATGATCATGAAAGTTCGCGGGTAGATAGATCTCACCAAGGAGAAGTGCAACGTACAAGGAGCAAAACTCTACCTTGCTTATTTAATGAGTTATTTTCCTTTGTTGTAGTGAAAGCCTGTGGGGGTATCAAATCACATTCAGTGACAAATTCTAGTTTTTTTCTAGATTAATCCTTTCCGAAACAAGACCGATTTTGACGTCCCCAACAGAAAATTCTTGGGAAAACATTGAGGCAAAAGAAGAAAATGATGATCTACCAAATTGAAAAGACCTGTACAGCAGACAAAATGATTGTGAATAACTGCTTTAGATATTGATGATCATTCTGCTTTTACCTCGGTATTTTCTCTGACATAAAACACTAAAAGTATCTACATCCGTTTTGTCATCTGCAGACTTTTTTCAATTTGGCCCAACATGACATTTTGTCGTTTTGGGAAGGGTAAACGAGTAGCACGAGCGGCACGACGAAGCTAAGGTAGGATCGTATGTGTAAACATTACTTGTCAGCTGGTTATTTCATAGTTACCGATCTCAAAAAGTACACGACAGTGCGGCAACCTCCTCAACTCTGCATTATAATGGGTGCGTTCAGGGTTCTCCCATCGGTAGCCATCGGTGCCGTTGGTAACCATCGGTAGCCATCGGTAACCGTCGGCATACCGATGGATATTTTGTTGGTAACCAATTGTCCCGAGAGTAGACAAGTCGGGTAGCATCGGTAGCCTCATTTTCATTACAGTAAGATGGCGGATAACAATCCAACTACGGCGATCCTAATCATATATTTTCTTCAATAGCAAGCGAATAGCATTCTAACCGTTCTTGATAGAATTTATTGTAATAGTTGAAGCTTCAGTTATTTTATTTATCCATTTATTTCTGAAAATATCTCTTTATTCATAATTTTTGAAAACGAACGATCACTCTGCGGGGAGAATACGCTCTTGGTAATTGATTATCCGCCCTTTTTTACCGATCGGTACAATTTTCGTTCAGAGTTTGTTGGTTGCCGACGGTGCCATCGGCTACCGATGGTACGTACCATCGGTAGCCGACGGTAAATACACTCGGTTACCGATGGGAGAACCCTGAACGCACCCAATGTTTCTCCAATATCTACCAATAGATGTCGCCACCCGTCGATTATCATCTATCTATGGTGGGCATTCTGGGTTAACTACTTTCAAGATGTCAGCGCCCGTAAAGTGCATACACGTGCTACTTCCTGTCACGCGGCACATTTGCTTCATATGCTTTCATAGAGTAAAATGAATAATCCGATTTGAATTAATTATTTTATTCGGTAAAATTGAGACGAAAATCAAACTTTATTTTGCTGTAGTTTTTATTTCAATTTTCTGCTTGCTACTTTTTGGCGACAGGATTTTGGAGTTATGCGCACCGCGTAGTGATTTATCCAAAAATGGATAAAGTGATGCGTCAAATTAGTCAGTCTTTTACAACAGATACAGAATAGTGAGTTTGACGAAGTAGAAGATCTTAAAATTGATAATGATAGTTCCATAAATGAAGTGATCAATATATTGGAACAGAAGTTGATATATGCTTCTACTTCTGCTATGTCACAAAAAAAGAGTACTAAAATAAATTTTAAGCAGAACAATAATCAATGGTTTGATAAAGATTGTAAAAAGGCTAAAGTATTTACTAGAAAATGTCTACGTAGTTTTAGATTTACTGTATCAAAAAATGTAAATGATTTAAACACATATATTAATGCCATATAAAAATAAATGTAAGCACAAAAAATATGAGTACAGGATAAAATGACAAAATCTTTAGAACAATCTATACATAACTCTAAGAATTTCTGGAAACTTGTAAAGTCAGTAACAAATAAGAAGAGAAATACGACAAACATTACTATACAACAATGGCACGATTATTTTGAAAATTTGTTTACAATAAATAATGAAGACTCAGATGAAGACATAAATGATGAGTTGGTAAATGAAGACCCTCTTGACAATCGTGAAATTCATGATTCTATCCTAAATGGGGAAATTACAGATGAAATCTTGAACGCGATTAAATCGTTGAATCCTAACAAAGCTGCAGGAGGCTTATTAGTAGCTGACCATTTTATTCATAGGATGAATATTATTCTTCAGTATGCTAGACGTATTTTTAATCGTATATTTAATAGTGGGGAGTTCCCGGAAAATTGGTCAACTTCAGTCACGATTCCTGTTCATAAGAAAGGTGACAAAAACAATCCTGATAACTATAGAGGTATTTCTCTAATAGATATTTTCAGTAAAAATTATATCCAGGTTTTGACAAAACGTTTAACTTTTTACGCTCAGATATACGACTGTATTTCCGAAGCCCAAGCGGGTTTTAGAGCTCAATATTCTACCATTGACAATGTCTTTATCTTAAATGCGATCGTAAGTAAATATCTTTGTATGAAACGTAAAAAGCTATTCGTGGCTTTTATAGATTTTAAAAAGGCATTCGATTCAGTTGATAGACATAAATTTTATGCATCACTTATTTTACATGGAGTTAAGGGTAAACTTTTAATTGCAATTAAGTCTATTTACGCTTCAGTTAAAACTGTAATTCGAAATGAAGGAGAAGTAAGTAAAATAATCGATTCTCCGGTAGGACTGAGACAAGGATGTTCAATGAGTTCCATACTTTTAGTTCTATTTATAAACGAGCTACATGATACAATTATTGAGAGTGGAATAAGAGGCATTCAGATAAATCCGGAGCTCATAGAAATTTTCATGTTGATGTTTGCCGATGATATTGCGCTTCTTTCTGACACTCGTATTGGTCTCCAAAAGCAATTGAATTTGTTGTACACATGTTGTAATAACTGGAAACTGGAGGTTAATGTTTCTAAAACTAAAGTTGTTGTTTTTAGAAACGGGGGTATGCTGTCAAATACAGATAAATGGTATTATTCAAATAATGTTATCGAATGTGTCAATTGTTTTACTTATATTGGAGTTCTTTTTACTCCGAGCCTTTCAACCTTTAAAATGGCAGATAATAATTCATTGAAAGCTAAGAGTGCGTTATTGAGCCTATTTTCTTCTATGAAAACGTTAATGCCTATATATGGTAAGACTTTTTTCAAAATCTTTGACACTAAGATAGCTCCAATTTTATTTTATGGTTCCGAAATTTGGGGGTTACAAAATTTTGAGTGTGTAGAAATTGTTCATAAATATGCATGTAAAAGGTTTTTGAATGTTCCAGTGAATACACCTGATGCAGCAGTCATGGGAGAATGCGGGCGATTTCCATTATACGTCTACACATGTAAAAGAGTTCTTAAATACTGGTTATCAATATTAAGTATGCCTGATCATAGATATGTTAAAAAATGCTACAATATGCTCAAATTATATGATTCTCTTGGTCACGAAAACTGGGCATCAAAACTTAGGAAAATTTGTATGAAAATGGATTTGGATATGTTTGGGAAAACCAATCGGTGCAAAATAGCAAGCATTTTATCACTCAATATCTGCAGTGGCTATCTGACCAGTACCTGCAGATATGGAGAGATAATTGCTGTACTCAGTCTAAACTAATTCTATACAGAGATTTTAAAAGTACCCTCGAGTATGAGTCTTATCTTGATATATTAAATATTTATAAATTTCGCAAGGCGCTTGCTTGTTTCAGAACAGGATCTTTACAACTTGCCATGGAGCAGGGTCGCTATAACAATATAAGTGCTGAACAACGATTTTGTTTTCATTGTAAAAGTCAAATTGAAGATATGTATCATTTTCTGCTAGTGTGTCCAATTTGTTTTGACCTTAGATGTACTTATATCAAGGAAAAGTATTTCAATCCTCCATCATTATACAAATTTAAAATAATTATGACTAGGAAAAGCGAAACGGAAGTTAGAAACATTGCAATGTACATTTATCACGCCTACGAAAAAAGAAAATCATATGTCATTTCCTGAATATCCAAGATATTATATCATCAACTTGACTTACAATTACTTTACATGTGTCAAATTGCATTTGTATTGTTAATTGTCTATTGTTGTCACTGGTTGTACAAAGACTTTGTATATGTGTTTATGTAATTGAAAAGGCTGGAGGCCGATTTTCAATAAAACATTTGAATTGAATTGAATTGAACAGTCCGAAAATAAAAAATAAATAGACTGGAAATTGTAGACTGGCTACTTAGTCAATGAATGTTTCTCAACAAATGATTACGGCAATCCAGCTCTTAGAACGTCATCTTCAGCAAGTGGAACGTGGAAAAACTTCGCGAAATTCACAGCCATATTTGTACATGTACGATAGAGGTTTAACAGTCTATTTTAGACCAGTGACGCGTGACGATGGCGTACTTGTTTACACGAGAAAACCGAACCCTATTGACCAAACGCCGACTGTCAATCAAAAACATCGATTAGCCAATGGACGATCAGAAAAATGTCATGTCCCAATTGCTCTTCGTTGCACGTATTATTGTATCGATTTATCGACTGACTATCAAAGCAATCGACATGCCAATGGCAAAGAATTTTGTTCTAACAATAGACTATGTTTAACGTTATGTTTTGATAAACCGTCAGTGTTGTTATAAATTCTCGTAACTACGGCTTAAATCAAGCCGTAGTTACGAAATTTTATAGCAACACCTACAAAATACTATTTTGTCTGTCTGAATTTACGTCACGATTAACTGGATAAAATCGTTCCCTATTAACGATCACATCCCCGTTTTTTGTCTTAAAGTCTTTGTTGGGCGGAGCGATCTGTCGATTGGCGTTTGGTCAATTGAACGACCTCCATCGTCGTGATGACAATACTACCATTTGTGTGAAAAATGGTACAAGAAAGAATATAATACATGTATAGATAAAATATACTAAGCAAAACAATTGAAGGATATTCAAATTGCACTGTTTGTAAAAATTAACAAAGGCATATATTCGAACAAAAATCTACAAATAACTTTATATCAATTTCTAATCTTGAAAATCAAAAACATAAAGCAGAGCAATCGTTTCCGGTTTCCCTACAGTATCCGGTTAAACGCTGGTACCCTACAACCGAAAAGTCACACGTCATGAATATCGGATATTTTCACCCTGGAAGTCGACTCAAGCCTTAGAAGTACTTCGCAAATTCATCGCAGATTGAATTACCAAATGTTGCGGTACAGTATTCCATTTCCGAATACGCCCATGTTGGAATAAGCCGGGTTGGTCGGTTGTTGTTGTCGGTGACGTAGACGTCTATCCAACGTGTTTCAATCAAGCTCGGTTGGATAAAGGTTCTGTGAGCAGGATGGCAAATCCTTGGATTGAAACTAAATCTGTTTAAGATGGTGTTTTACAATAACGGCGCCGAATAAGTTTACGTTGACGTCAATGAACGCGTGTTCATCTCCATTTTCCTGTTTAAAAGTTACAGGATGTGAGTCAATCACGTGATTAATGTAATGTTGGTCGATCAGTGTCATTTAGCACTAAAAGTTTTGTCTCTAGATAACGTAAGATTCCTGTCAACACCATAACGGGCACGTAACCATATGCTTCACACGTGGGTATATTGCATTCGTGTTATCTCTCGTTCTTATATCGAGAAAAACACGAATTCTGCTGTCAACATGCGACGCCGAAACCAACTTTGGTTGGTGATGAGCACTGTACTCCGGTGCTGCTGGTTCCATCCCAAATGGGTTCTGGTCCATGCGTCAGTGTCTTCATGTCAAAGCGTTAGCTGTCAACGACCTACTGGCGTTAATGCCCATGATTATTTAATCCGTTTATCACAGACTGAATTCTAAGGTTTACCCCTCGCACATTTGTTAGACTCTGGAGTAATTTTGGAAAGCTTTGGAGTCCCAGAACGTACCGAGTGTTTGAGAATGTAACTGTCATCAGCCAAAGACGTCGTTTACTTACGTCCCCTGTCACGCCGTTTCATAATTACCACTGCCCAGTGATACCGTTTGTGTAATCGACTGAATACACATTGCAAAATTCAAAATCTACGATCGACGTCAACCTGACGTTCCCATACGTTCAATTGACCAACGGCCTGCCAGCGCTGCAGATCTGTCAGCCATTAACGTTTAATCTTTTTTTAAAGAATTGATTATAGGCAAGAACGTTTTAATTTACTCAATGAAGCAATCCAGAGTATGTACATTTATGTGAAAAACTACACGTTAATGACACGCTAAGTTTAGTAGTTGACCCCAGTGTTATAAATTGTCCCATTTTGGCATGACCAGTGAAGCATAACTCGATATGGCAGCATAAAATATGAAAGCGAATGTATGTTATAATAAAAAGCATTAGGTTTTTATATCATATTTAATCAAAGTTTCTAAAATCGCTGTAGACTTTTAATATCCTTCAATTGTTTTGCTTAGTATAGGAAAACGAGAAAATGTGGGTTATCGGATATCTTTCTTTTGCTGTACATTGAATTATATAATGTGACGTCAACGTCAATGTACACCCATCTCACTGTGGTGTCAAGGGGATAGAGCACCATGATGGTCCTAAATCGCTCACCTGAACCAAGACAACGTGAAAGCAGCAATTTTGCCAAATTCAAGGTGGTATGTTATTCAAGATGTGAGATCATGATCAAGCTGACAATTGCATTCATGTAAAGTCTTACTAATAACAACATTTCGTCCTGGTTGAATCTTGATTAGTCGCGATTTGTGACTTTAACAGTAAAACAATGTCAAAACTGCAATTTGTCAAAGTATAAGGCACACAACTCAGAAATAGAAAATATGTTCAAGCTATAACTTTACGTCCAAAGTCATTTCTTTTGTCTTCATGTCTTCCCTAGCGTTTACTTCGATGGTAGACAGATTCTTTACATAGAATTAACAACTTTACCAAAGAGTATAATTAGCCAAAACACTTTTGCTATTAATATCATATTATTTCCAACACAGATCTGTGTCTTGGCCTAAATTTAACTATTGTGATTTATTTTCTAGTTTTAGTAGCGAGACTGACCGAACGTTCACTTTCCAGACAGACTCTAGCAACAGGGCGATACTGAATTATGATTTAGGTAAGATATCGTCGGTGACAATCAATCAGATACAATAGGCCAAAGATACAGTTCGCTGCTTTTCAACGAAAACCTCGTAACTACATTTAAAACAAGTATCTTGTGTTGTATGCAACACATAAAGTCCCCTACCGGCTTCACATTGACTCAATATGGTAATCAATAATAGATTAAGATGAACAAGTCATCAAAATAATTGTCAAACATATGAAATGTTATGCCCAACTGGAGGTGATTAATACTGCTGCATCACCACCCTGACAAACATGGCTTATAATTTTTTTTACATTTTAAAACAGGTTTCATCAAGTTAGCTTGCTTAGTTATTAAGTTATTGCAGGATCCATTTTTGCCATATTTTCACTATTTCCGTTACCATAGCAACCACACTTTTCGTCAAAGAACAAAGATAAAATGATGTGCATAATCTACACATTGCCATCTAGTCATATACCAAGTCTCATCAAATTAGCTTGCTTACTTATTAACTTATCGCAGGATCCAATATTTTTTGCCATATTTTCACTATTTCCGTAACCATAGCAACAACAGTTTTAGTCTAAAAACAAAAATAAAATGATGTGCATAATCTACACATTGCCATATAGTCATATACCAAGTCTCATCAAACTAGCTTGCTTAGTTATTATCTTATCGCAGGATCCCATTTTTGGCCATATTTTCACTATTTCTATAACCATAGCAACCTCAATTTAAGTCGAAAAACAAAAATGATGTGCATAATCTACACATTGCCATCTAGTCATATACCAACTTTCATCAAAAACGCTTGCTTAGTTATTAAGTTATCGCGGGATCCAGATTTGAGCGGACAGACGGACGGACGGACAGACGGACGGACGGACGGACGGACGGACAGACGGAGGGCAAACCTATAGTCCCCTCCGGTGTAAACACCGGTAGGGGACTAACAAGCTGCAGTTACGATGTTTACGTTGAAAATTTACCACTTGTACAGGGTGTCCTCCCCCCCCCTCCCCCCCCCCCCCCAAAAAAAAAAACGGAACCCATTTTTGAAAGTGAATTGCTCATGTTTGAAGTAATATTTCTCTACCAAATTTAGATGTCCAATAGAAACGACAGTTTTCTATCAGTACTACAAATTTTGTTGAAAAAAATGGCATTCAAATGAATGCACTCGGAAACCCGTTTTAACACGTTATTGTCCTTTTCGTTATTAAGCGCGCATACACTCATTGAATAAATTGAAGCCTCATAATTGGTTAATATATATATTCAATACGTTACAAAAATAATTTTGAAACATTTTATTCACAATAATGTAGTTTCATTTCATCTTTTCTGCGAGTGAATAAACTTGTTAAGTAGAGTTGCGATGTAACAAAAATGAATTCAAACGAAATATCAAAGTGTATTACATATTTTGTTTACAAGTGCCTATAACCTAACTTAGCGAAGAATTATTGAATAAAATGAAATTCAATTCGTTCCGAATATCATGGACAATCCATACGTAACCAAAACCAAAAAGATAAAGCACATTTTTATGTTTGTAGTCCAAGTTTGGCGTCCTGATGAACCAAGCTCTTTTAACATTTCGTAACATTGTCTTGGGTATCAGGAATTATCCATGCGAATTAATTGTAGACAATATTTTAAACAGATCGTCATACAATGTATATGTAGTGCACAATGGGAGTCTGCCACATTCGCCTAGAGCCATCTTATCGCGTGTATTGTGGGCAAGGTGGTAGACACTCTTGCAAATTTGATTTACACTCGTTCAATCTTTTGGATAACGCTGTATCCCCAATTTGAGCTCCGTAACAAAGTATTGGCTTCACAACAGAGTCAAATATTTTAAATTAATCTTCAATTTCTAAAAAATCTTACTATCGGTTTAATACTTAAATTGTTTAGTACTTAACTTAACCCCTTCCCAAACAGCAAAAGATTGGGACTGTTCATGTGTTAAATCTTCTCAGAGTGACAGAGTGTTGATTAAGATAGGGTTTGCATACATTGTAGCATAGAAAATATTTAGACAAAAGGAGAAAATGATGTTCATCAGCTTTTTCTTCTTTAGCCTCAATGTTTTCCCAAGCAATTTCTAATAGGGGCTTCAAAAGCTGGTCTTGTTTAGGAAAGGGTTAATAGGCTTAATAGGCGGATTTATAATAGAAACCAAATATTATGAACATTTCTCAATTCTTTAGTTTGGTCTTTTTGAATTGGGTATTTACGTATTTTTAAAGGTACAACGAATAAAAGTTTTGTCTGAATAAGGTATTTAAGGAAACGGTTTCACGTTTCCACTAAAAACCACAACAGCCACCGGAAGTCGTCCTTAGAGGCAAAATGCGACATTTTTAAACGGAGAACGGTTTACTGTAAATCCAATAAAATAACCATCTTACCAGCTATTAACCACAGTGTAGGAGCGGAAGTGTGTGAACACTTGTCTTTGAGTAATAACTTGTGTGTCTGTACATCGAGGAAATGCAACTTGGTAAACATCAGCGGTTGACATTGGTAAGAATTTATGTTCTTTTTTTCTGGATAAACACAACACTTTTGTCAGATCATTGTACCAATCTCTTTATTTATTATTCCCTGTAATATTTTTAGAGCAATCGGAGCTATTAGTTCTAGATTTAAGTCATTTATGCCCGATTCACTTGGGCATGAACTAAAACGGGTGATTTAGCTGTTACGAATCGCAGTTTTCATTCGAATAGATGCATACTGTATGGTATTTCGCGACAAAATTTTCATTCACAGCTCGTGCATATGTGTGTGTTGAGATTTATATAATTATTTGGTTAGGAAACCGTCTAAAACTTCCCATTTTTACCGTTTAAAAAATTATTTTTTGTACAATCGTTTGTCAAGTCCTGTACAATAGCCTGACAAGAAATATTTACTTTTGTACAACGGCTTGAATTGCATATGTGACATATTGATTGCAATAAATGCGTCTTTACCTCTTTTTTGCATTATATTCGACTGATATTTTCATGATATTATGCTCGCCCGTAAAAGATACAGAGAAAACATGTCGGGAAAATAAGAAATTTTTGCATGATGGAGAATCACGTGACATAATTTTATAAAATTTTCCATAACTAACCTAATATTTGATTTACACCGACGAAATACTACACTAAAGTATAATTGAAGTCTCAATCTTTGTCAATCTGTTATTTAAAATCCGGCTTTAAGGGGGAATGCTCCAGTTTCCTAATTTTTTCCCAATAATAGAATTTATTTATATTTTGTTTGTTGAAATTACATGTTATTACCAATTGAAAAATAAAATAAAAATGGATGGTCAGCGATCTTGTTTGAATTTTATATGCATTCGTATTACATACCACTACATCGAAAAAATGCACATTTTCTTGCACCTGTCCATGGTCACTAAAATGCTAATAAAATGCTGTATATTCATTGTTTAGTCCCAAAAACAGATTTAAAGTAACGTCTTACATTTAATAAGAACAGAAAACCCAAAATATGTGCTAATATAAACGCGCAAATGTATAAAACAGCATGTTCACGTGTTCGGTTAGACCAACGAAGCTGGATTTTTTTATGTCAAAATTTGCATATTTTTGGAAATATTTCAAGTTCTACATAATAGAATTTGATAAAACTCCCTCATTGTATTAAGCAACATGTCCTGGTAATAATTCAAAAAATAAATGTATAGGTCAGCGCACTTATTAGTGAATTACAGCCATTTTTATCAGCTACGCATGAATTAAATGACGCAAAATAGTGGTATCTGCATACACACTTACGACTGTCTTGCTCTAAATAATCGATTTCCATCTTGGGGAAATCAGTTTCGCATAATAAATACACTTTTACCGTCGAAAATGGTAAATTGGAATAATGTGTTATATTATTGAAAATATGGTAGCGAAACATATTGGTACGAAGCATTTAATTTACTACAGTAAAGACCGAGTGTTCCGAAAAACTGGAGCATACCCCCTTAACCGATATCAACATTTGACAGGGACCAATTACAGTTGGCGCCACATCGTATGGCACGTGCTTATGTTTTGTTTAACGTTCAATTACATTTGAACGAAATATAAACATTGTGCCATACGATGTGGCGCCAACTGTAATAGTCATCACCCATGACCCTGGGAAATCCAAAATAGATTATTTTTACTGTAACCAAACATATCTCCTGTTTGGATCTCCTGTTATAATTTTAAAAAACACAATTGTAAACACACGATTTTGCACTGAAAGGTGATTTCAACTAACGGTTTTTAAAAGTGCTTAACATGGCGAATGGCAAAATCAAATTCGCGTACTGTAGGGGAGACCGGGGCTAGTTCGCCCCCTTTTTTCGATTGCTCATATTTTGAATTATATGAGAGTTATTCGGGTGTAATTTATATATATATATATAAGTTCTACAAGTAATAGCCTTTCTAACTGCGTCTATCATTTTTATATATATTTCTTTTCAAGAAAGAATATTTCAAGTTTAAGAGTTTTGATCGTAGTGGGCGGACTTGCCCCATGCACGGGGCAAGTTCGGCCGACTATTGGGACTTGGTATGCTCAGAGCTATTTATTCATTTTAAAGGATTTAAAGATAGTTTGAATTTCCAGAAATCTGAAAACGACTACCAAATGAAGTTATAAATTGAAAAAGGTATTGTTTAAATAGCCAAACATCGCGAGAAATGGGACATTTGGGATAACAAGCAGGGGCCGGGGCAAGTTCGGCCAGAGGCATTGAATTTGTCCATTTTTTACGCTTTTGTTAGAGCTTTGTGATTGATGTATTATGATGTATGATGCGACAAGAAATTACATTTCTAACCGGGATCATTCTTTTTATTCATGGGCAAGTTTGGTCGTGGCCGAACTTGCCCCGACCCCAATATTCGGACTAGCCCCAGACAGACCTCATGGAAACATGACGTTATATATCTTCTTTTAGGTGACATGAAATCGTCATCTCAAGTTTTAATCTGAAAGAGGGCTTAATTGTTTACATAAGTATACAAAAAAGAAATCTGAATCATGGCGCATCTTACTATAAATGAAAATGCGCATAAATGTGGAAAATTTACTGACAGTGTCAAAAAATAAGAACTGTCTTTCTAATGCGACCAAAAACTTTCTGCGAACAGCTTTCGTCATAAGAGACATTACAATCTGGTTACGGGCTCTCTATCTCTGTCCATGGGCTCTACAGAGCCACTGGCCGAACATGCCCCGGGGGCGGACTAGCCCCGGTCTCCCCTACACTTTATCCCACCAAATCCGTTGAGTATACACGCGGTATAGTCACGTGACATTTTCCATGGACAGCAAGCTGAGTTAATAGTGTCTTTTGTGGTGAAATATGACAACGACCTGTGAATGATAAAAAATTAGCGAGTCTAAATTGGCGAGGAAAAGAGGGATTTCGATTTATAGAAATATGTGTTTCGAACCTACTATCCTTAAATAAATCGGCGTAATACTATCTGTAGACAGCTACTGTACTGTCAGCAAATGTGTCATTATTCGCCATCTTTCAGTAAGAATTATGCTTCTCTGCCAATTTACATATATTGGAATATATAGTAACCTTTCGTCACGGCACATGGTTCGATGTAGAATAGGGTACAATTATATTTAGTAAACAGTGACATAATTTCGGACAAACAATATTATTTCGAAGGTGATGTTACAAAATCTCGTAACTACGGCTTGATTCTAGCCGTATTCAAGAGTTTTCAAAAAGGCACCGACGGTTTATCAACGTTTAGCACAAAATTCGTTGCTTTTATTATAAACTCATTCATCACTCTAAAATGAATT
This sequence comes from Fragum sueziense, assembly GCA_963680895.1. Classification (NCBI taxonomy): domain Eukaryota; kingdom Metazoa; phylum Mollusca; class Bivalvia; order Cardiida; family Cardiidae; genus Fragum; species Fragum sueziense. The sequence continues at coordinate 21,565,715 of OY804595.1, read as the reverse complement.
TTGAAATAAAGGTAAAGAAAGAAGCCTATCCTTTGGAACATTGGATAACAAATTAAAGAAGATAAACTGAAATTTCGTGTTTGCGTTGATATTGTAATCCGTGTGAAATATAGGCAAGTGACATTACAAACTGCTTGTAAGCGATTGTACAATGAATTCATAAGGGAATTGTCATTAGCCAAACGATTGTACATAAAAACTGTCAAAATGCGGACACTTAAATCGGGAATTTTATTGGAATGGACATCATTTCGTCTGAATCATGTTCTTAGTGAAAAAATACATACATAAAGGCATTTAATTTTGAGAATAAACACTACGATGAATGTTAAAAAAGCGATAAAAATGGCAATTTTATGTGGTGAAAATCATGCTCTAATTTTCCCATCCAAATGATCAAGGCATTTTGTATGATTTAAACAGCTCAGGCCGGGCGCATTTTAGGACGATGCCTTCCATGTTTATTCAAGATTACGACATTACAACAAAATGTAAGATATATGTCGAAATAATTATCAATCATAAAATTTTTCTTACCTATGTCAACCGCTGATGTTTACCAAGTTGCATTTCCTCGATGTACAGACACACAAGCTATCACTCAAAGAAAAGCTTTCACACACTTCCGCTCCTACACTGTGTTAACGAATTCATTCAATTTTATAGTTTTTGTTCCACTTTAAACTCCGCTTCATCGCTGTATTTTGAATGCACGTGCGCTTTATCGCTGCATATTGAGAGCACGTGCACCGTCATTGTTTTCGCTGCATTTTTGGGGGAGCTTCGTTTTGATAATGTCGATTTGTTTCTATGTTGAGTGACAATCCTCAAACCGTTTCTCCGTGTATACAATGTTAATTTCCCATGAACCCATTGTTTGCCGCCGGAAGTGTTCTGCGGGTACGGACTAAAACGATAATTTAAAGGAGTCTAATAAATGATCTGAACAATGGAAACTTCTTTACATAAAACCGATGCCGTTTATATATATCATGGCAGCCTATCTTTACTTTTACATTCTGTTAAACAATTTGCCGTACACGAAATGTAAAGAAATGGTCTGAAAATCATGTGACACAACATTATCATTAATTTTCAGTAAATCTTTTGTTTTTCTTATTTGAAAAAAAAAAAAAAGATTAAAGAAGAGAAGACAGACAAAAACGCTAGGAATTTGGTGGACGTGTTAGATCTTTTAAACAACACAAGTTTAAGTATTTGCGGCCAAACAAAAATTGGCTTGGTCTTAAAACTTTTTATCATGTGATGTTGGAACGATCAATCACAACCGCCAGATCCCTGATGTATTACACTTTCTCTGCTTCAAATCAAATAAAAATCTACCTTACCAAAATATTTGTTAGACATTTTATACAATTACTGTTGTTGTTTCTGGGAATGTTGTGTCAACTGAATCCCCGCTGCATTTCTAGTCAGTACAGATACTTTTGTGTTAATTTTTCACGTTCAACAAAATGGTTAGACAATATCAGAAACTAAAATACATTGCAACGCTTATATTACGATTACCAATTGACCTTGCGCAGCTTAACCTCTATTAGCATGAATTATACACGTCACAAGTTGGATAAAAATAGCTTCGGGTATATCCGTGTATGACAGACGAATAAAGCTTTTATTTAAAGAGTTTAAGGACAGATCCTCCAGTTGTTACTGCGCAACTTACTGCGCATATCCTAAATAACGAAATAAAGCTGTTTCAGTTATTGGCCTTTTTAGCAAATGTATTTTTTTACATTTAGTTAATGTTTGGTTGATAAATGGCAAGATCCTTTCCGCTTATTTCAATTTTCTCTGTTTGGCCAATTAAAGTGTAATAGTACTCGGATGGTACATTTCGCTTTCTGTTACGCGTTCAACATGTGGCGTTAGCGATAGGAAACGGAACAACAAAAGCAAAGCGGTATCTTTATGAGCTAGTCCGCTTCAGATGGACACAGCAGATGACACTTTTTATTATCTTAAGCTGGTAATAAGGAAGAAAATGGATAAAAATAGTGAAACAATTTCGGACAAAGCTGCAAAAAGTAAACCAAATTTTACTTATAACTAAGAAAAACGCTTGGTTTGATATGTTTTTCTTTTTTTGTTTTTGTAGGTATGACCAAGCACTATGTCTATACCAAAAAAGAAAAAAATCTTACCGCTGGAATATTTTTTATTAACAGAAACGTTGCGAAAAAAGAGCAAGTTTAGCTACTTTTGAAAGAATGTTTTACTAAAAATTTCAAAATCATCACTAAATTTTCCCAAATTGATACTCATTTAGACATTATAAAACATATTGAACACAATAAAGACTTATTTATGTAATCCTAGTCATTTCGAACACCTTTTTTGTGGGTATTAAAGTGACACCTCATTTTTGCAATTTTAGACAAGAGTAGTGTCCCTTGAAATCCAATAACGTTTTAATTCGCTTGGTGACCTATAGTTTTTAAGTCATTTTTTTACTTCTCATATATTTAAATATCAGTACAGAAAAAAATAAAAAAAATCTTACCGTAGGAAATTAATGGAGGATCTGTCCTTAAGGTATCCAAACCCTCAAAAGCACCAAAGAACCAGAGGCGAAATTTGAAAAATGCCAATAATTCCTAAAGTATGTTACATTTCCATTCCAAATACAAACATAAGCATTTTGTACGGTTTAGAATTTTGAATTAATGCATACATATGAAAATATTTGACAAAATGTTCAAAATTACCTCCCTTGTATATGAATATAGAGTAAAAAATATTTGTAAATTATTTTCTTCTTGAGGTATAATCTTGAAATCTGTCACGGCGAATCAACTCATGTGAAGTGTATTTACAAGTGTGTGTAATTTGATGCATTTCGTACGGCTAGAAAGTGTCGCTTTTTTCAGGGTCTGTAAACCTTAATTACGCTGACGTAGTTCTTCTTCTTTATCTTTATTTCCTCCAAATATTGAAGATCATATAATGTAATACAAAATAAACATACAAGAAAGGAAAAGGATATCAAATATACATTTAAATGGAAATTATAGTTGTTCCCCTTGATCTTATCTCCTTTTCGGACCAAGTGCAAGGAAAACAATTCCAATAGAGGATCAGACTACCAATATGATTCTGTAACTAATCCGAAACGAAAAGAATAGCTACAGACATTGGCGTCTACGGAAAAATATTTCTAGATCAGCTAACATAGCCCTTTTCATCACAACAACTGAACTTGAAGAGCAAAATTATTATCGATATGAACAGATACTAATGTGCAATTTAAATCGTAGAAGACACTGGGGGAAGGGAGAATTTGCTGATAATCAGCAATTTTATCAATCCCACAGCGTCATCTCAACCTGTTCTTGGATCAACGAAACTCAGTGTTGTTTTGAAAAGGGTTATCTTTAAACAGCACAAAGCTACGTGAATCATTATAGCATTCAAAGGCAATGCAATAAATAATTGCTTCATTACAAATATTATTTACTCCTTAATATAAAGGGTCCATGAATTATGCAAATATTGTATTGCTAAAAAGTAGAACTGTTCAGTGTTTGACCCAAAAACGCTACGGAATGCTGAGTTAACACCAAATAATGTACAAAGAATCTCGTAATTTGACATGTTATTAAATATGTTAATCATTCTCTCGCCTAATGTAAACCTTAATTTCTCCATAAAATTGAGTCTGCAAGAAATTGTCTTACTACAATTCATTAAAATGTGTTCAGTGAGACTAATATGAATGCGCTCCTCGCCACATTTTGTGCATGACGCATCAAAACAAGCAAGATACGCAATCAATTGAGCCACTGAAAAGCAGGTAACCAACAGCTTAGAGTTGTTAAACGCAAAACTCCACAACGGATTTGAGTCAAACTCTGTTTGAATTTTTCTGTATACCACGAAACGAACATTTGAAGTTTTGATTTCCCACTCATGAATATAGTGGTTTGATATTGCTCTATTAATTTTCATTTTCCAACAATATTTACTTGGAAAAATACCTTGAGATACATATTCATGTAGATAACATGAAAGATTGAATTTATCTAAAAGAATACTAACATCTTTAACAAAGCCAATGTGTGATATTCCCAATTGGAATGAGCATAGGCGATGCAAAAACAATTGCTTGGCTGCTGAATCGCTATCCAAACGACACAGTTGACCAAGAAAAGACAACTTTCTCTTTTCTATTTCAGCTTGAATAGGAAGTGAACCAACCAGTCCGAGCACTATATCAGTACTCGATCTGCGTTGCAGACCTTGAATATGTTTTAGACATAATCTATGAGCACGTTCTATGGTCAATATGTCCCGTTCAGAGAGCGATCCTAGCAGTTCGCAACCATACAAAGCCCTAGGCAAAACAACGCTATTGTAGATTTTTAAACTAGTAATGGGATTAAGCCCGTTAACGTGTAGACCTTCTTTAATGAGGCCAAAGAAAGCACCTCTGAGTTTTCTATCAAGCTCCTGGACTAATTTGGTTTTATGGTCAAATTTGCTTTTTGTTATACCTAAATGTTTGAAATCGGCTAACTCTTGAATGCCATTTTCACCAATGAACCAAGACCTTTTGCTACGTTTGAATTTGTGATTAGACTCATTAAAGGTAATTACAGCGCATTTTTTGGCATTATATTGGTACCGCCAAAGACACGAATAGCGATAACAAATGTTTATCATTTCTTGTAAACAGTTACGAGATAATGACATTAAGGTCATGTCATCAGCAAAAGATGGTGCGCTCAAACTTGTAGATTCAATACGAAAACCAAGGTTACAGTTGACCAGCTGGTCTATTAAGGGGTTGATGTACAATAAGTATAAGTATGGTGATAGGACCCCTCCCTGTCTGGTGCCCTGTAAGATAGGGAACCAAGATGAGAAGTGGCCTTTATACATGACTCTACTATTCATATCCGAATGTAACGCAATGATAGTTTTTACAAATTTCTGTGATAAACCAATGTCCATAAGTTTAAAGAACAACCCATCATGCCAGACACGATCAAAAGCTTGTCTTGCGTCTAGGAAGCATACAAAAAGTTCACTATTACCTTCTTTCGAGAAGTTCACACTTTCGCTTAGGATAAATGACGTCATAAGACTGCTCATATTTGACTGAAACCCCCCTTGTAAAGAATTGAGGTGATTATGTAGAGGTTCTTGTAGCCGATTAAGTAATACCTTTTCATAAAGTTTCAGAACTGAAGATGATAATGTAATGGCCCGATAACTATTACAATCATTTTTAGGTTTTCCACCACCCTTGTATAAAGTTAAAATCAAACCACGTTTTAACGCTATGGGAACGTATGCATTACGATACATTGATTCGAATAAGATCGTTAAACAGCGCCGAATAGTATCACCCCCATGTATTAGGTGTTCGTTATAAATTCTATCTACCCCACACATTTTACCTTTCGGCAGTTCAGATAGTGCTTTCTTTACCTCATCAACGCTAATTGAATCATTGTCTGCTACTACAGGATCTCTCTTTATAGACTGAACTCGTTTCACAATGTTTTCATAGTGGCAAGCGTCATAACTGCTGTTTTCAGTATCAGAATAGAGAGTCTCAAAAAATTTACCCCATTCATGGCAAATTTGATCAGAATCCCTAAACACTGAATTGTTAAATGTCATCTCATTAGAGGTAGCATTGAAGGATTTTGACTTTCTAGCATTGAAGAGCCTCCAGAAAAGTGGACTATCCAATTCTGCAGTCTTGTCAATGTCATTGTTTAAACCTTGAATATGGGAAAATACAGATCTGCGATGCAGACGACGAAACTGACATTTCGCGGCTTTATATGCACGATATGATTCATGCTCATCCCCTGTCGGTCTGCCGGCCTGCAACCAATCACGCCGTTTACATCTCATAAAAGCGTGAGAGCGACGAAGATCGCCAGACCAATAGGGTTTCAAGTAGGAGCGATAAGTGGACAAAGGGAGACAACTCGCGGACGCTTCTCCAACTTCTTCGACGATAGACTCGTATAGACCATTTATAAAATCGATTTCACCAGCATTCGTTGTCGATAACTGGTTCAATCTATATTCTAAACGGTCCCCAAGTTTAGAAGAAAATAACTCTATGTGACTAGAATCGACCTTATGCCATTTAACTTTATCTGGTTCTTGTTGCATAGCGAATGGACAAACGTCCGGAGTATTAATCATTTTGATAGTCATTACAATTGGGCGATGTGACGACACATTCAAACAATCATCGTCCAATATTGAACAATGATTAACATGATTATATAAATCATTAGATATAATGATATGATCAATCAGTGACTTATGGCTTCTATCGTATGATACATAACTAGAATCTGCGCCCGTGCATAAGGGCGATGTTGTTATCATATTTAAATTAAAGACGCGGACCATCTCGCACAATGCAGTACTACGAGAATCCGTTTGCTTAATGAAAATACTACCTTTAACATGAGCGTTAAAATCGCCTAGTACAATTAAAGAACCCATCTCTGAATACAACATCATACAAGAATTCAATACAAGCACGATATTTAAATACACTGTGATTTGAACAAGGCATGTAAACTTGGTTTATATTCATGTATTCGTGTTTACTATTTTGTACTTGCAAACCGATCATCCAGTCACATTCTAGGTTAAGAGGCGATACTCGACTATGCATTTCCTTTTTCCATAATAATGCAACGCCGCCTTTACCCACCCTTCTTCCACTGTTGAAATGCAGATCTGAATCACATACACCCATACCATTATTAGTTAGGCGGATATGGCATATGATCATTAATTTTTTCAGGAAAGCACCAAATTTGGCACACGTGTAGTCTAGACCTATACAAATGATGTGGTAGGCAGAGCCCAAAATTTTAGCCCCTAGATGGCCGCCAAATTGAATTTCAATATGGCCGCCTAGTTTAACCTGTTAGAGGCAATATCTCCCTTATAAGTGCAGATATTGACTTACCTATTACGTCTTTACAAGAAAGTACCAGCGGATCCAAAACAGTCACTTATATATGCATTTGGGATGGCCGTCTTAGATTTCAAAGATGGCCGCCACTAATTACTGTTTTTACTATCTTTCAAATTATAACTAACACAAATGAATTTCGGATGCCTTACCAAAGTTTATACAAGATATTTCTGCAAAGAAATCATTTACAATTATTTTTTTCATCCATTTTGAATTTCAAGATGGCCGTCATTGAGAGAACCTGATTTTCTATTCATTAAATATCTGTGTTATATCTCTCATAGTATGGCTTACTTTTTGTGTCCTCATTCATATTCAAATTACCAGTGGGCCCAATAAAGTCATTCATATATACATTTTAGGTCGTCATCTTAGATTCCTCAGATGGCCGCCACAAATTACTATTTTTTTTATATCTAGACTCTAATCATTATTGATGCAAATTAACTTTCGATGTTTAAAGAAACTCTTTGAAGAGCTATTGTTTCAAAGAGGCTATTTTCAAATTGATTATGATAGCTCTCTTTTTATTTGGGATGGCCGTCTTAGATTTCAAAGATGGCCGCCACTAATTACTGTTTTTCACTAACTTTCAAATTATAACTGACACAAATGAATTTCGGATGCCCTACCAAATAGTTGCACAATGTATGTTTGACATTCAGACATGGCCGCCAACAAACATGGTATAAAGGACTGATATTTCACATTTTAGTGCTGTTAAGAGAATTTGGCTATAATTTATACCATACATGTATTCAAAAACAAAACAAAACAAAAAAAAAACAACAAAAAACAACAACAACAAAAAAACAACAACAACAACATTATACCACCATTTACATAATGAACTGACACAATGACAACTCACCAGAGATGACCACCACAAGACTAGGAAGTACTATATTATGCATATGTCTACCCTCAATGCTTTGAAGACTAGCAGATCAAATTAAGTCACTTATAGATCTTCATGCATGTATTACGGATTTCATTTGACTTGACACTGACCTTTACAGTTCATATTTCGCACTATAGCGTAACATTTTTTTCAAATAGACTTGTATCATAGTACATAGATATAACAGGTACAAAACAAAATATTACTGAATTGTTCATTTTAAAAAGTCCATGCTTGTAATTTATGATAAAAAAATCTAAAGATGTGCCATGTGAAATGAAATCTGTAATAGGATGGCCAGTTTGGTTTTCACAAATGCAAACCACTTACAGTTATGATATCGAAGAAAAACATAACAAAAATATAGTTAAAAGTATCATTGAAAGGAATTTGTTAGCTATGATTAAAGATAATTCCATGTCGCACTAAATATTAACCCATTACAAACTGACAAATTCTGGACTCGTCAAAATTCAAAGATATTGCAGACGACAATTTCAAGTTAAGAAAATTAAAATCGTTTAGTCTTTTTTGGTAGAAAACATTGTGGGAAATGAAGAAATCGCTTGTCACAAGCAAATTCTTCATTTTCCACAATGTTTTCAGAAGCCTTTATTTATGGGGGAGTCAAAAAGAGTCATTGTGTGGTAATGAGTTAAGACACTTCCAATGTGTTGACCATATTTCATTTATAGGTATCTTTGGAATCAATCAGTGTCTATCAAGATAACATTGGGTTCAAGATTTCAACCCAGTTGGAACTAACGTTTTGTCTACTTGGTCATCCAAAGATTTGTTCTGAGTATGATCCCTTGAAAGCACTGACCACCACCAACATTATATATATCGTGGAACAGCTCTATCTTTGTGATAGAAGCTTCTTCTCAGCAACCTTCTGTCTTAAGAGACGATGACAACTGCACATAGTCGATCAGGTTGAGGGCAAGCAATGGTAATGGCCAAAGCGATATCCAAGGCATTCTCATATAAGTAATCCAATTGTAATAAAGAATTGTGCACTTTGTATAAAAATGTCATATCAAACGGTATCATCTTATTTTAAACAATGATATTGTTCTTGAGCAAATTCCATTAGTTTAAAAAGGTAAATGAAAAAAAAAAAATAAATAAAAAGAAAAGAATCACATCTCTGATTTGGAAAAAATATATTATGAAATAGGATACAACAAATCGTTTCTATCAAGCCTTTCAAAATAATTGCTGTTTTTTCTTTTGGTAGCCACCTCTGATAAGCTTCGACAGTGTACACGAAAATGTGCCATAAGTTTATAAAAATGTTACACTATAATTATGATTTCAAAAGGCAGTTATCTCAGAATGGCAACATTGCAGTAAATACTGCGTTTTATTAATGATACATTTGAACATCAACTTCGAATACTTACAGACTCTCTTTATAAAAGCTAAAAGTAACATTTCGTATATTTAAAAAAAATACTATTTATTGACTGACATATACATGTATATTGAAACATTGCAACCAGTAGGAACTTAAAGTGGTTATCAATACTTTAGTTCAAAGGTACACATGGAGCAATATCCTTTATTACATGTAAATATGAAATAGAGAGCTATTATTATCAATTTAAAAATATTATTGCCTAAAATGTGTGTTTTCAGTCTGTTATTGGCATTGTATAACCAGCAGAAACCGGGCGGATATCCAGAGAAATCGTGCATTAATCGGCAGATTCACGTGCGATATCGGACCGGTTTTGCACTCAAATATCCTCGATCGGGGATTCGTTGTGAGTGCTTCAGAAAATTGAAAATAAAGCCGAAATTTTGTCATTTCCCTTTTCCGCGATGTAAATTCTTGTAAGACCCCATTTCCAGTTTACATCCCAATAAATAAACTAGGTCTCCCAGTGTAACCATATCTGATGACGTAATGTAGTGACGTAGGTTTGATTCTTGGAATCAAAAAGTAAACAAACGGGCAGCTGACAGATTTTAAACTAAAAGTGGATTTCGTGGACATAGAAGGATAGAAATTAGAATTGAGTGGTTGTGGTCTAGGTCAAATATGGTGGTAAGCCTATGTGTTTCTTGTTCTTCTTTTAGTTACTGCAATTTTTCCTTTACAACTTTGTTTTTTATTGAAATGAACGAATGTCTGAAACAAACCAGACGGTCCAGAGAACTACCTCGGAAATTCCGACCTTTTAATTTATTACTCGCACTGAAATGAATGTTAGAATATCCAGAGTATGTTTCAAAAAGAAAACTAAGTCGAATATTGTTACGATTTCGCCAACCCAAATGAAGATTATGTCAGTAAAAATGCGATGAAACTTGACTACATAGCTACACGATGAAAATCTAACGGCCCGTCTAGTGGATATCTACTCTCCATTGCCGAGGTCTATTGATTAAACCATCAAATATGACCTCTGCAATTTTCGGTACGCCAACAGCCTATTTGGTCGTCATAATCTAATTATAGCACATCATTTGAATGATCGAATCAAAATCATTCAGTTTTTATCTTGCATGATCATTACGTATACATTACGTCGCTTCTATTTTTGGCTGAAGCCGGTAAAATTTGAATTATCGAATCAAAATCATTCAGTTAGGTCCGGTTAGAATACGTATACATTACGTCGCTTCTATTTTTGGCTGAAGCCGGTAATTTGAAGCGTCAGCCAATGAAAGCTTGTATCAGCTTTTTAAATTGTTTTGGTGTGTATCGCCAACGATTGGATACTGAAATCCCGCCAAGGCCCCGAGATTAGACGTGAAATGACCCCGCGAGAACAGAGCTCATTCTATCGAAATGGAATGTAGAGATAATGTGCTCTGTTCATAAGAGAGTAGTGGATATCGTGCTTACTCGATATATGTCGAGTCGAATGCCGGAAAACTCTGGTATCTGTCAGTGTAAATGTTGCTAAATTTTCACAAAGTTTTTTAGTTATTCGTCTTATTTTATTACATTTCTTTGCAAATTATTCATATTTTATGCAATAATAGCGTCAATTCACGTTTTTTCGGTCGTTAACATTCTCAGAGGCCCACAAAATGGGTTATCGCCTTCGACCTGCGGTCTCAGGCGATAACGCATTTTTTGGGCCTCTGAGAATGTTAACGACCTCAAAAACGTGAATTAACCCTATATTATACTCATTGGAACAATAGCTCTTCAATGAGTTCGTTTAAACATCGAAAGTTTATTTGCATCATTAATGATTAGAGATATATAAAAAACAACAGTAATTTGTGGCGGCCATCTTTGGAATCTAAGATAACGACCTAAAATGTATATATGAATGACTTTATTGGACCCACTGGTAATTTGAATATGGTGAGGGCACAAAAAGTAAACCATGATATGGGAGATATAACACAGATATTTAATGAATAGAAAATCAGGTTCTCTTAATGGCGGCCATCTTGAAATTCAAAATGGATGAAAAAATAATTGTAAATGATTTCTTAACAGCAATATCTTGTAAAAAGTTTGTTAGCACCCGAAATTCATTTGTGTCAGTTATAATTTGAAAGATTTGAAATCTAAGACGACCATCCCAAATACATTGTAAAAGAGCTATCATAATCAATTTGAAAATAGCCTCTTTGAAACAATAGCTCTTCAAAGAGTTTCTTTAAACATCAAATGTTAATTTGCATCAATAATGATTAGAGTCTAGATATAAAAAACAGTAATTTGTGGCGGCCATCTGTGGAATCTAAGGTGACGACCTCAAATGTATATATGAATGACTTTATTGGACCAACTGAAAATTTGAATATGGATGAGGACACAAAAAGTAAGCCATAATATTGGAGATATAACACAGATACTAAATGAGTAGAAAATCGGGTTCTCTTAATGGCAGCCATCTTGAAATTCAAAATGGATGACAGAAAAAAAAATAATTGTAAATGATTTCTTTGCAGCAATATTTTGTAAGAAGTTTGGTAAGGCATCCGAAATTCATTTGTGTCAGTTATAATTTGAAAGATAGTAAAAAACAGTAATTAGTGGCGACCATCTTTGATATCTAAGACGGCCATCCCAAATGCATATATAAGTGACTGTATTGGATCCGCTGGTACTTTTTTGTAAAGACGTTAAAGGTAAGTTCATATCTGCACTTATAAGGGAGATATTGCCTCTAACATGTTAAACTAGGCGGCCATATTGAAATTCAATTTGGCGGCCATCTAGGGGCTAAAATTTTGGGCTCTGCCTACCACATCATTTGTATAGGTCTAGACTACACGTGTGCCAAATTTGGTGCTTTCCTGAAAAAATTAATGATGGACCTCATATTTCTGATATATCCGCCTAACTATATAGCCTGGGTGTATGCTATCCAGGAAATGCATGTCACTGGGAAATAACCAATGCTCTGATACTCCACAGATATCAACAGACTGTTTGTCTAAAACGTTACTTAGATAATAAGCACTAGACATGAGTCCAGTAGCATTCCATGTAGCAAGTGTTAGATTAGACATAATGAATAGCAAGTATGAAACTATGTGTATTATGAATACAAATGTTACAGAGAAACAACAACAGCAAGATTTATATTTGCGGTTAATGTCCATAGTCGTCACCATTTGTACCAAACCTGGTCTTATGAGGGCGACCCTGAGCATTAAAATTATTGTTGCGATCTGAGTGTGTGTTTGTAAACTCTTGATAACGATTCCTGTACGCATGTCCATTTTCTGCTGAGTAGCTGCGATAACTTTTATCTTTGTTGTTGTTGTTGTTGTTGTTTTTGTTGTTGTTGTTTCTACCATAACGTTTTGGCGCTACAACATCGACTAAGTCATCATCATTATCATCATCCTGGTTACTGCTAGGATCCGACTGAGATTTTTGAAACTTCTTTTTGTAACCATTTTGTGACAACCATGGTGATTTTTTTGAATTTTAGTTGCACTTGATTTTACCTAGGTAGGCCTATATTCTTGTGTTAAAAAGTACATGTATATAATTTCATTTTAAATTATTTCATTGCAACGATGTGGCTTTTTTAGTTTTGGTGCTTTTTCCCTCAAAATTCAAGAATTTTATTCTCATTTCATATTTACAAAATCAATTTCAAAGAAATAACACCCAAACCTTATCATCTTCAGAGTGTCATCTCTAGGATCTATTGGAAAGCTGTCGATATGCTGGTCCGTGTAATATTGTCTCTTTCTTTACATTTTCTATGTGCGCGTGAGTTCGTCTAATGACCAAATGCGCGGACCTATTACGTAAACAATGTAATATTGCACAAGACCAACGTGATATCACAATGAAAAAAAAAGGAAAAAGAAAAAGAGGCTAAAGAGGGATTTGAACTCGGATCGCCAGATTCAAAGACAACGACCTTTTCCTAATCACGCATTATCGCATTTAGGTAGGAGGGCCAGAATAAAACTTTTATGGGATTGTTTCTTTCCGGAAACAACCGAAAAACCTCGTAAATTGACGAATGTGAACGAAGAATTATTTATTCAACGTTAATTTATGCTTTGCATAAGGTCAGTGCCGGGTCATTTGGTAATCTTAATACTTATGGATAAAGAAATCAGCATCAAAGAGTTGTGTAGACACATGACTTATATTTATGCATTTAATTGGTTAATCTAATTAATTTATCCTTGTGACATGCAATTTCTTTATTTCCTACAATATTTGCTACCCAGAAAGACCAAAAAAAGTTAAAATTTACACACTTGGTTTTGTTGTCTGTAACATCTTTGAATGTTGATCAGTCTATTTTCTTGTCGTTTGGTAACAGGTTAATTGATTTTTTGATTGGTTATTTGTAGGTCTGTTCGGAAGTGTGCAGTTCCAGGTACTCTCCACTGACTATATTAACTACGCCGTTATTTACACGTGTAGTGAAGTGCCACTTGTGGACCTGACTTCGCGTAAGTATTGACCTGAACCCGATGAATATGCAATGAGTAATAGTGACAAGGAATAATCAATACTCGCCAGCAATCCTCACTGTCGAGCAGAGTCGATAGTTTCCATAAGCATTATGACTTTGTATTCTGCACATGCTCCTCGTGCCAATATATGTTAAGAGTGATTATTTCGCATAAAAAAATTACTCATTAAATATTCCACAGGTTCAGGTAAATATTAATGGACAATACTACAATAGGTACAGTTGGCGCCACATCGTATGGCACGTGTTTATGTTTTGTTTAACGTTCAATTACGTTTGAACAAAATATAAACATTGTGCCATACTATGTGGCGACAACATCCAGGTATAGCGCACAATAAATGACATGGCCGATCATCCCAGCCTATAAGCTAGGGCTGCTCTGCCAGGTCGAGCTTTAACAAAGATGTAATTTCGGACATACAGTAGTATTTCCGTAGGTGGTGTAAAAAATTTCGAAGTTATAAACAATTCAAAATCTTTTACTAATGAGGGACTAGACCGATAATGGAAAATAGGGGAGGAATGAGGTATTTGTGACTATTTATAGTAACAGCTTATACTCATCGATACCTGTCCAACCTAAAGTAAAGCAAAACATCTGTAAACCATTCTCGTTTAACTCTATTATATACGGCTTGAATCAAGCCGTAGTTATACTCCACCAAAATTGACCCGGGACAACTTAAATTTCGTGTGCATAGTCTGTTAGTTGGACGATTTAACAAAACATTGCCGAATAGAATCGGGCGCTATGTAATTCCGTATGCTTTTGATGATACAGCTTGCCAACATTATCCATTACGAAGTTCATACACCGAAGGTGAAGAAACAACATCTTGACATCCGTGTTCACGCGGGAGATTTTTGTGACGTTACGTTTAAAATGACGTCCGGAAAAAGGACTTTTAAAAATGAAAGACGTAAATGATAAAATGGTTGATGAATATGCTTTTTATTTGTTCATAGTGCATTTATCTTAACGAAGAAAAACATATTTTGTGTACTGTGTTAAACCTTATATGCTATTTCTGACGTCACGACTCAATTTAAACGTTGTTAATAAAGCAGCAAACATACATATATTTGGTATATTTTCAGATCATGTTTACTATCACTCATTGAACAATTTTAAAAAATATGAAAATCGATTTTTATGCCACCGCGAGGTCGCAAAATAAACGTAATTGAAAACCGGTGATGTCACTTTAGTATTCTTTTCAAATCTAATTCAATGCTGTCCTATCTAAATCAAATATGTTTACCATAGAAAATATTTAATGTACACAAGTAGATAGAAATAGGTATAAAATCATTAAAATTGTAGTTGACGTTGATATATTCCACCCTTTCTTGCTTGCCCACCCTTTGAAATTGATTTAACGGAATTTATGGTATTGTATGTAGTATCAACACATATATACACACATATATTTCTGAGAAATATAGGAAGCTTACAGTACGTTTATTCAGTGTACCAATTTTGACACTAGCGAAAGTATGTCCAAATATATCTATTACACCTGTTTTAAAACAACGTAAAAGACTGTAAAAACGGGATAAAGTTAGATAAAATTCAATATTAGGTATATCACATAATCCTAAAAATTAGCGAAATCAATTGGCGGCATCTGCTCTGTTTTGACAAGTAGACTCATCTGCTCCACATGCGCACAATTCAGTGCAATCCAGGTTGCTTGATTTGCTCTTGCACTTTCTGGATCCACATTTAGATTTTGTGCAACCACACATTACCAGTTCAAGAAGTGCCAGTGATGCTGGCAACAAGGTCGTCATAATCAACCTAGCTGTAACTTTTGCCGACAACAATCGATTTCACTTGTGATTGTTCCGATTACGGTTGACTTGTCGGAATGACGCCATACGTCGAAGTATCGAATATGGCAAGTTGCGTGTGTTTCTAAATTGTTGAAATTGTCTAAAAAGTGACTATATGATGTTTCTATGAAAACAAAAACGCTTGGTGACCTGTTGCTTTGGCATTAGGGGGCTACCGTCTAAAGCATGCATTAACGTGCATCTTTGGATAAACGTATCGCGTTGTTTTCTGTTCAATTAAACAAATTTGCATGTTTTTCTGAACAACAAGCAAGGTAACAATAGTTTCGCAATAAAACAAATTTCAACCCCTCTTTAGAATAAAGCAGTGCAACAAAACACTCAAACGAAAAGGACGTAAACGTAGAACGTCCGTGCATGTGCAGTTGGTGGCATTCGACATTTCGTTAACAAGCGTATCTTATGGACAATTGCGAGACATGTTTCTTATCAGTAGGTCGTATATTTACATAATGAATAAGAAAATAAGCATGCACAGTTACTTTTTCCATTAGTATATATACTGAGAGACAAAAGAAAGTTACAAATTTTATTTCTCAATTTTCATCTTAATTTTCATGATAGCGACTCAAATTGTTGAACAAAATCCTTTTACTCGTAAGGCATTTATACACGGTTGAAAGATGTCACCTGAAATCAATCGATTATCCATAATCGTGCTACATGTCGGTTTTGAAAACTTTGCATGTGCGGCTTAGCGGAGTGTCGGATATTGTTATTGATTATGATTTGTTTTCTCTATTCATTACCACAACACATCACAATGTTGTAAGCTCCACTGGCCGAAGGCCAGCGGGGCTTTTGTCATGGCCCTGTGTGCGTCGTGCGTGCGTGCGTCCGTGCGTGCGTCCGTGCGTCAACAATTTTCCAACATCTTCTTCTCCAAAACTACTGGACCAATTTCAACCAAACTTCACAGAAATCTTCCTTGCATGAATCTCTACCAAATTCCTTCAAAAGAATAAAATCTGTTTAGAACTTGAATTTTAATTAATTTAATTGAATTAAATTTTCGAAAAATCTTTAAAAATTCTTCTGCTCCAAAACCACTGGACCAATTTCAACCAAACTTCACAGAAATCTTCCTTGCATAAATCTCTACCAAGTTCCTTAAAAAGAATACAATCCGTGCAGAACTTGAATTTTAATTAATTTAATTAATTTAAATTTTCGAAAAATCTTTAAAAATTCATCTTCTCCAAAACTACTGGACCAATTTCAACCAAACTTCACAGAAATCTTCCTTGCATGAATCTCTGCCAAGTTCCTTAAAAAGAATACAATCCGTGCAGAACTTGAATTTTGATTAATTTAATTAATTTAAATTTTGGAAAAATCTTTAAAAATTCTTCTTCTCTAAAACTACTGGACCAATTTCAACCAAACTTCAAAGCAATGTTCCTTGCATAAATCTCTACCAAATTCCTTCAACAGAATAAAATCCACGCAGAACTTGAATTTTAATTAATTTAATTAATTTAAATTTTCGAAAAATCTTTAAAAATTCTTCTTCTCTAAAACTACTGGACCAATTTCAACCAAACTTCACAGAAATCTTCCTTGTATGAATCTCTTCTTAATTCCTTCAAAAAGATAAATTCTGTGTATAAATTAAATTTTAATTAATTTAATTAAATTAAATTTATGAAAAATCTTTAAAAATTCTTCTCCTCTGAATTACTGGACCAATTTCAACCAAACTTCACAGAAATGTTCCTTGCATGAATCTCTTCTTAATTCCTTCAAAAAAGTAAATTCTGTGTAGAACTTAAATTTTGATCAATTAAATTTAATTAATTTTTCGAAAAATCTTCTTTTCCAAAACAACGGGACCAATTTTAACCAAAGTCCACATGAATCTTCCTTGTAAGAATCTCCTCTAAATTCCTTAAAAAAATTCCATGTAGAACTTTAATTTTAATAAATTTAATTAAATTGAATTTTCGAAAAATTGTTAAACAATCTTCTTCTCCAAAACTACAGGACCAATTTCAACCAAACTTCACAGGAATCTTCCATGCATGAATCTCTTCCAAATTCCTTCACGATCGGATGAAAAGCTTGGCCGCTGTGCGCTATATGAAACATAGTGTAATTTTAAGAAAACTTTAAAAACATTTCTGCTCCTTAATCACTTATTAGATTTCATTTTGGTGTAGCATGAATCTTCTTTGGATAGCCCTCTATTGTATTCCTCGAAGAAGTTCGTAGTCTAAATGTCTTAAAGCCAGTGGAGCGATACAGGGCCATCTTGGCCCTCTTGTTTTTTCTACTACATTAAAACGCAGTAATTGTGGCGGGGAGAAATTGATCAATATGCCAGCTTTTTGAATTAGGTCCCATTTTTCTATGATGCAGCATTACATAAAAAAACACGTGACAAAATACACATAGTCATGTGAATAGGAATACTTTCCGTATTCATTTTCAAAATCCGCTAATATTTTTTTAAGGAATAATGTCAAAGAACATTTCAGCATCAAGCCCTCTTTTGCCATGGCGCAGAATAAAATGGTAAAAACATCAACAGATTGTACAAGGTCAGGTAACTAAAAACATTCTGTGAAATTTTGATCCAAATCCGTTTATAAATGTAGGAGTTATATCAACTAGAATGTTTGCATTGAATTTGTGACGTATGTCAAGAAATGGATATCGATAACAGGAACATATGTGATTACAAAAATGCATGTTGGCACCCTGCATCATCAAAAGCACACGGGAGCCAATTTCGTAACATAGCGCCCTACTCTAGAAGTGAGGTCATCACATATCGTCGTTGTAAATGCAAAACCTCGTATCTCGTTTATGAAAAATTTTAAAGGGAAAAAAGCATAATAACTTTTCCCAAACTGAAATGTTTTACTTGCAATTTGGATATATTGTTCATATATATTTGTGTATCATTGATACCGATCGGTAAAAATATCTCAAAACTTGCGAGAATTGTCTAAACTTGACACACAAGTTTGATACTTTGAAAATCGCAAGAACCGACATACGAGGTTTTGCATTTACACTGACGATATGCAGATGTCCCGGGTTAATGTTGCTGGGCTATACGAGATTTTATGTTGTCCAGCAAGATTAATCCGGGACATCTGCATATGTAATGACCCGACTTCGGCAATGTTTTGTTAAGACGCTCAACTAACGGACTTAGCGCACGAAAATTAAGTTGTCCCTGGTTAATTTGGGTGGACATTAACAACACCGACGGGTTATAAATAAAACATAGCGGTTAACCCGCTATATTTCTAGCACAAAATTAATTGCCATTTTACCAACTAAGGACGAAATAGATAGTACAAAATAGGTCCAGACTCTAAATCCCTTTCTAACCAGTAAATATCGGACTGTTTCAAATTCAAAGATGTTGCAGAAGACATAATTTAATCCTGCGGAAGTAAAATTATTTGAATTGTACGGAAACCACTGCAAGAAAAACATTGATAAAACCTTTTATTTTGATCCAATTTCAGAAAGGGCTTGGATCCTGTCCCGCAGCCCGAATGACCTAGGTCCTATAAACACATTTAAAGTTAATCAGGTCATAGAGCAGAACGGCCTGGACGCTGATTTGTTCAACAGAGTCCCACAGGACTCGTGTCCATTTTCTGCTCCATACTTCAATCGGAACCAGGAGCCGGACGGGTTGGATTCATAGAAGACCGGGAGTTTATTGAAAAAAGATCATCTATTCAAATGACACTTTATATTTTCCTTACATCTCCATTTTTAAATCGGAACAAGGGACCGGACGGGTTGGATTCATAGAAGACCAGGCCCCGGTTTCTCGAAAAAACTTAAGTACGTTCTCATGCTCAAATCTTTGCACTGTGCTCAAATCGCACGAAATCCACGTGAACTTCAATCGAATACTCTTCAACGTTGGAGAGTATTCCTTTGAAGTTGAGCATATTCTCATGAATATATACTTAAGTTTTTTCGAGAAACCAGGGCCAGGAGTTTATTTAAAAAAAGATCATCTATTCAAATGACACTTTATTATGTTCCTTACATCTCCATATTTTAATCGGAACAAGAAGCCGGACGGGTTGGATTCATAGAAGACCGGGATTTTTTTTTTAAAAAAAAGAGATCATCTATTCAAATAACACTTTGTATTTTCCTAACATCTCACATCGCTGACTACGTTCGATAATGACGTAACCACGGTGATTTTAAGCTGTAGCTACGATATTTTCGAACGAATACTGCACGAAAATACCGATATTTTATCGAACAAAGAGCGTAACTAAAGCATTTGAACCCGGATCTGGATGAAAATGTCCCTTAAAGCATTTTAAAAAATTGAATTTGAAGATCAGCCGGTTGTCAAATGCAGTCCAATGTGCATCCATGCTGTTCTCTTTAAAATTACTACAGGTCACGAAGAAGCTATAAGAGAACAACATGGATCCTGATCAGACTGTGCGGCTGATCTGGATCTATGTTGGGCTCTAATACCTAAAGGCGTTTTTTCCAGATCCTGGCTCATTTTTAAATCTGTAGTTGCGCTTTTAAGAAACAGCAAATTGATGATATTGATTCGTATGAGAATATTTTAGAACTATCTCACCAAAATGGATCTTCTGTGAATTGCAAATTGTATCAGGCTGTATGTTGTCGTCTTTCTTCAAAAACCTCGTGATTATATCTTTAAACAAACTGAATATTTGAGGGCGTGTTTTTGCAAAATGATACGGTATGAGATGACTATTCATTATTATGGCTAAATTACCGGATAGTTATGTTTAAACCCATTCCCATAAAATGACGGCTTTTGTTACCCTATAAAAATAGACGTTGGAAAACGAAAAAATTTTCTGCATTTCTGCATGTGTTCTACCAAAATAGACTATAAAATGTAAAATCACGCTCTAACAACTATCGTGAACAATTTGTCTTTGCATTTGAACCAGTTTAGAACGTGCCGTATGGTAATGGGTAAGAAATGGTTGATAGTGATCAAACTGAGTGGACATAAATTATGCATTGACAAATATACTTTCACATAAGATCCTTATTTTTGCGTGACGGTACTACAAATATAACCTAATACTTGTTACATTTTCACTCTGATCCAATATTATGTCGATTTGCAACAAAAAACTCATAATCGTATCGTTTAACAAGCTGCAGTTACGAGGTTTTGTTCAAAAGCACCGGTTATGTGATAGAGGAGAATATAAAAATAGATTCAAGTTTTGTATTTAGAATTATAATCCTAAGCATCAGTTACGTTGTTTTTGTTTAACCATCCCCATCACGGTACGGAAATTCAGAGACCGAGCTGGTTGCAATAATGTAACCGAAACCTTTTTCAATTTTGATTTGGGTTTCGGTGACAATTCCTTTCTATTCGTTGCAATGGAGCAGGTACTGGAATGATTCATTCCAGCAAGTTTAACATAGTCAAACTTCAAAATTAAACTATGGAATGCAGTAAGGATGTTACCTGACAACAGGTTAATCATTTTTCTGTCAATCCAGCATAGTTTTATGTTGAAATCGCTTTCAAATAAAGTTCAATTCAATATTAAAGCGGGGTACCCACCCATTTTATTCCACTGAGACTTGAATTTTCCGTCGGAAGAAAAAAAATGAAAACAATTCTTTTTGATACTTTTAAACCGAATTTGAGACACGAAAATATTTAAATGGGATTCACATCTGATTGAATATGTTAGTTTTTATACAAGAAAATATGTTTTCCGTTTTTTTTGTCTTGCTCCAAAGAAGGAATAGGGTGGACTCGTAGCCACAAACCAATACCCATCATCAAGTTTGTGGCTACGACATCGCAGCTAAGACAGAGCCAATAGCTCCGCTATTTAAGTCCTCTGGGTCGCTTCCGACCATGTGTGGCTCTGTCTCTGGGATAACAAAAACAGGTGTTGAACCCAGCGGATTTGAATCGCTGAGCCATGGGCTCTGCCTCTGGAGTTTCCGTACAGTTCCAATTGTCTTCAAGTCCGATGTTTCAATTATAGAAAATCGACTTCGACGTATCCAGATTACACGATGGTAAATCACTTGACTCAGAATTTCAGAAAGTCGTCAATATTTTTTTCAATACTTGACCAATTTGAAATCGGTTTGAAGCAGAGAGGTTTGTAAAATGTCAGGAAGGAGCTATACGTAGTGGATTTTTGAAAAATCAACTGATGAAAAAGTTATTGAAGATAAATCAAAAAATAGTTTATCTTCAATAATTTTTTATCAGTTGATTTTTAGAAAATCCAACACATTCATCTAATGCGTGACACCTGACTACATTATCTGCTTCAAACCGAATTCAAATCGGTCCCGTATTAACAAAATTATTGTAGATTTTCTGAAATTTTTGCATCGCTTGATTATCCACCGTGGTTTAGGCGCGATTCTTGTACACCGATGTATCGAATGAAATTCGAAGGTATACCAAAAATATCCAACGAGATAGGTCTTGTTTTTGAAAGTCACTATCGTTGGATAAAGCATCGTCCCTTTTCAGGCTACAAATCCACAAGCAAAAATTGACAGTGACGTAGTTTTGTGTTTATCGTTTACAACCAATCAACCTGTTCATTTATCACGTGCACGTTGTAAACGGTACAAATGAGAAGAGTTTATTGGTTTAGAAATAGTAAACACAAAACTACATCACTGTCAATTTTTGCGTGTGGATTATATAGGTGACTATATAGGAGTCACCGTGCTACAAAACGTAGAATCACGTGACACAGTTTAAGCCCAACCGTGACCTGAATATTTGCCTCCTAGTAAACAAAAGGTCACGTGGTCGTTTAATGGGGGGGGGGGGGTGTTACACGGTATGCTTTTTCACATGTGTTTTTTCACATGCGCTAAAACATACCGTGTAAACCCCAGATAAACCCCAGATAATGGGCCTTATGCTATAGCATATGTGAAAAATCATACGGTTTTGAGCATGTCCTATTTCATATGAAAAAGCACATGGAAATTGACCAATCAGATCTCTGATTCCGGAGATATGACCCGGTAAAATAACTAAATACTGCTCGGCCCCTTATTAATCACTATGAACCAACCGATTCTCTACAGGTAACTGTTAACCCATTACAAGACAACAAAATTTTAGACTTATCTAAAAAGAAAGAGCACGAATGAAATTATCATTTTTTTGTCTTTTGATTTAGAAAACATTGTGGGAAAGGAAGAAATTGCTTGTCTAAGTAATTTCTTCATTTTCCACTATGTTTTCTAATGCATTTATCTTTTTGGGAGTGAAAAAGAGTCAATGTGTGCGAATGGGTTAACAAGAATGTTTTTATTGTATCATATTTTTTGGGGTTTTTTAGTTAACCGATTCCCAAACGACAGAATTTTGAATCTGGCCCAATCTTAAAGTTATTGCATTGGACAAAACAGATCTTTAGTGAGGTAGAATTTGTTTCAATATAGTATAGAAAACATTGAAGCAAAATGAGAAAATGTTATCAGCATTTTCTTCTTTGGCCTTAAAGTTTTACAAAACCTATTGAATTAGGGATGTAAAACATGTCTTGATTGGGAAATGGTAATTATTATTTTATACAAAAAGGAGACTCCAAATGTCATTAACAATTTTATTTCAGTTTTATCAAAAATATAATAGAGAATTATGCAATAACGTTTGTCAAGCTAAGCCAGTGAACTTAAACCCATTGTCAGACAATGACTCGTTTTGACTCCCTACAAAATAATGGCTTTGGAAAACATTGCGGAAAATGAAGAAATTGTTTGTGGCAAGGAATGTTTTCATTTCCCACAATGGTTTCTTCCTTATTTGTTTCTTAAGTATTGGCGATAAGCTACAGCAAAATGGATAAATCACATGGGATATAATATTTCACAATCCTCCATCCTCGGAATGCAATGTACGACTGGCCAGTAAATAGTTTGACCTAGGTCAGCTAAGTTTACCAAAAGCACATGTGCTAAAACATACCGTGTGAACACAAAAACATGTGTTCTAAAAACATATGTGAAAAAGCACATGTGCTAAAACACATCGTGTAAACCGCCCTTAACTGGCAAGTCGTTACATTCCCACAAGAATTGTTCGTTTATTCTACGTATAACTACACGGGTGGTAAACAGAGAAACTAGCTCCAAAAAGAGTCAACGGTATTTTGTTTCCTCGTGACATCCGGCCTCTACCGAGGTAGTTGCATAGAGCGAAAATCTGTAAACAAAGGTAGGTCACGAACCCATTTTTCTACAATTATTTCTTTTACAACGAGTTTTTGAAAAATCCGGCGATGCTGTAATATGAAGAAATGGTCGAAGTTTGTTGTGCACGAGAATATTCGGTGTTATGTTTAAAAACATTTCAAAATCGAAAGTAAAACACTTTTTACTTTCGATTTTGAAATGTTTTTCAACGATTGTATTAAATAGTATGGTGCGTTATGTCCATTTTTTAGGTTCTGCTTGATGTAAGTGAAAGAGGTTTCCATTATACGTTTTCATGATCTTAAGACATTGCTCTAATTATTTAACTTTGATGGACAGCTGTAAAATTAAAAATAATAGGAAAAATGGTGACTTAAATTTAAAAAATTTCGAACCCGTAATTTTACAAATGGGCATAACTTTTGCAATAATCATCATACCTTAATAAAATTTTACATGTACATTTACAGGAATAGTAGACACCGATTGTCATAATTATTTTTCGGCAATTCTCATATTTAGAGGTTGCTCTATAAGCAAAGCTCAAAAAGCTCTAATTCGAGTTAGAGCTCGAGATATTGCATTTGAAATAATTGAATTGTCACAGAATATTAGCCAAAGGCCGGACAATATAGAAAAACAAAACATCGTGACATTGTGTATTGTACTAAGACTGCAATAGAGAGAAAAAGATTGGTGGGTTGGCAAGTCGTGGTGTTTTATTCTATCAGACGAAAGAAATCCACGTAGAGCTCAAGATATTGCATTAATAATAATCTAGGTCCCACAAAATGTAAGACAAAGACTAGACCTTGATGAAAAACTAAATCTCATGACATTTAAAAATGCGAATGACCAAATCACAGAGGAAGAAAGTGGTGGGTGGGGTAAATATTTTTTTTGTTTATATAACGTTTGGCCATTATACTTATTCAATAAACTGAACTTTATGAATCAGAACATTAAACGGGTCAATGACAAAACATGCACAAACAATTCAGTAAAGTTTTATTTTGATTGGTTTATATTTGTAGCTATTATAGTGAAAGAAAAGTAAAAAAGGCAATTTCACATTCTAGGCCTATATTAACTTTAGATGTGTGATTCCGATCAATAAAAAATGCACATATGCAAGATCAGATGGTCCCCAACACTTAGTCAAAATTTTGTTGAAAGCGGCAATTTTGAAAAATTCAATGGCACATTACTCTAGACGTTACATTGCTATTCAGATGAAAATTTCACTGATGCAAGCTTTTGTAATCATCAACATAATGTATAAGTTTCTTTTTCTTAGTCAATATGCGTGGCTGTTACACTGAAAAAAATGCTGAAATGCAATTTTGTAAAATTTCAAGAGCAAATTATTCTAAATGTTTGATTTTGATCAAGCTAACAATCGCCTTTTCGCAAGCTTCTCATTTCTTAAAAGTTTCGTCTAAATTGTCTAATTCAATGGCATATAATTCTAGCTGTGATGTTACAATTAAGCTAAAGAATCACATGTTTGAATGATATTAAAGTTAAGTTATATATAATTGACCAATATTTGTGGCTAAAATAAGGCCGTATATGCAATTTTGTCTAAACCAAGACACATAACTCTGAATGCTTGATTCCAATCAAGCTAAAAATCGCTCCTAAGCAAGATCCCACGGTCACCAATATTTCTTCCAAATTTCGTCTTAATTAGTCAATAGTATTGGCTGTTATAGTAACAGCGAGACCGAAAAGCGAATTTAGTCAAATTCAAGGTTTTATAACTCAGGATGTTACGTTTCGATCAGGCTAAAACTCACACTGATGCAAGATCTTATAGTACCCAAATTTCTGTCCAAAATTTCTCTCAATTCGTCCATAAATTTTGTGGATATAAGAGGCAACAGAAAGTTTAGACCTGTTATTTTGATAAATTCAAGGGCACATAACTCCGACTGTTTGCGTCGGATCAACTTAAATAGAATCACATATATAAAGTCTTAGAGTCAACAACATTTTGTTTAAGTTTTTGATCAATATTTGTGGTAATTATAGAGAAAAAATGGTTGAAAAGGAAATTCTGTCCAATTCCAGGACCCATAACTATGTATGTAAGACTCCGACCAAGCAAATAGTCCACTTATGCAAGGTCTTATAGTCACAAATGTTTTGTCCAAGTTTTGTTTCAATTGGTCAATATTTGTGGCTGAAAGAGGGAAAATAAAGTCAAAAATGGAAATTTTGTCGCACATAACTCTAGACATGAAATTGCAATTGAATAAAAAGATTATCTGAAGCAAAGTCCTACAGTCACCAACATTTTGTAAAAAGTTTTGCTTTAATTGGTCAACATTTGTTGCTATAATGGCGAAGATAGAGTGAAAAACGGTAGTTTTTGTCAATTTCAAGGGCACATAACTCTAGATGTGAGATTCAGATCAAGCTGAAAGATACATCCATGCAAGGTCTTGTCATGCCCAATGTTTTATCAAGGTTTTGTCAAGACGTTTCAAAATTTGTAGATGATATAGTGAACAAAAAGACAAAACACTTATTTTTTACATTCAAGGGCAGATAACTCAGGATTTTCTGCTTCAATTAATCAACAAATATGTAATATGGGGAGATAAGATACGGACAACATATCATAAAAGTTTCCATTGATGTGATAATTAGGTGAACACGAAATTATATGGGGAAACTAAAGAAGAACGCGTTAAATAAAAACATAACTTTTATGACGTTATATATACTCGGCAAAACTGCTAACGCATCACTCAGATCTTTGTTAATATTTTTAACGAATCTACGGAATACCTTCAAAATTTGCACATGCTGACTACCACCATTTGATAAGATATCTATGAAATGTCATAGTAAATGTTACAGTACCTTGTAAAATATTGAACTTTTAATAAGGACACCCTTAATTCTAAAATTCATAAAGTCTGAAATTTGATTAAAATGGAAAATCCACGCATAACTTTCAAACCTTTTGTATTGACTGAAAGAGTTTCTGTTTATACAAGTTACCCTTCAAAAAACAAACCGACGGCTTTAACATTTTTATGGGTGCGTAATGTATTCCCACAGAGGCATTGTTACATCACTAGTGCCGTTGGTGTCATTGATGGTGTCGACGGCGACGTAGGTTACGTAGACAAAAACGTATCGGTCTATATCTTATGAACTGTATAAGATGCAGTCTTGATATTTCACACATAGACAGGCCCCAACAAGACCTTTCACCTGACACTATAAAATTTGACCTTGTGACCTTGACCTTGAAAAATTGACATTTTCTTTCAAAAAGGTGCGTCTATGCGAGCTACGTTGTCCCGGAACAGCCCTTATTATGTTAGATAGAAAATTGTTTTTTTCAGACTAAAATTTCACAATAAACCAGCTTTCAAAATCAATTCAAACAAAAATGATTGAAAAAGATCACAAGTTACAGGAGCCGAAAAACTGTTTTGGCCCCCTTTGGTATGACGCGGTCACATAAGAAGAAAACTTAAAAATAGTCTTATGAATGAGTGCAGAAACTTGTGGGATTAAGATTTGCCAAATTATAAATCTAAATCTTTGACAATAAAGAAGTTATGCAATTTTAAAAAGTGATGCGTTAGCTCTTTCGCTGAGTATATAAAGTTCTTTTTAAGGCCCATGGCTGTCCATCAAACTTTTTTGGTGATGTCTACTTATCCTTTTTACGAATCCATTTGATTTTAACCTCTTTCACTTACATCAAACAGAATTACACAACGCACCGTACTAAAACCCCTGCTACTAATACCGTATACGCCCGAGCACAACAAACTTCGACCATTTCTTCATATTACAGCATCGCCGGATTTCTCTTTAAGTTACTACAGGTCACGTAGAATGTATTAGAGAACAGCATGGATCCTGATCAGACTGTGCGTATGCACAGGCTGATCTGGATCTATGTTGGGCTCAAAAGCTTTAATGGACGTTTTTCCGGATCCTGGCTCAATTATGAGTTTAAAGCTGAGATGTTCTCTTATACGATAAACTTTGTTTGGAAGCAACCAAACGCCTAATTATTGTGAGCGACGCAGTAGAAGGAGAATTTTGTATTTTGATTACGGTAAAAAAGCCGTATAATTCTCCGTTTTTAAACTGCCTGGGAACCAGGCAGTTTATTATACTGCAAATCTGAGAGTCGATATGTTGAAAACACTGCAAACTTACCATTATCCACTGAGCAATGTCTTCGAGCCAAACTGTGTGTTTTCAAGGACACAAGAAACGGCATTTTCAGTCACAAACTACAAAGTTTTTTTTATCTTATTTACTTTTGCGACAAATAAAGAATGGGCTAATACAAAATTTGATGTAATTTTCGCTTTTAGTAATTACAAGTGTGTATTTTCAGTATTTATAACAAGCTTTTCGGTTGAGTAAAGGAGTTGAAACGTACAATAGGTTAACTGTATAATACATTTGTAGCAGTTACAATATTACTGCTCTGATTTTTAAACTGCCTGGAATACTACTTACAGAAAATCAATCCACTTACCCTTACCGTTTACAACTAGAGTATACACACATCCATTGCATAACTACTTTTCTGCAGGAAAACATTGCAAATTAAGTGATTTTTTCATTCCAACGAGTATGGATGGGTCTTATCTAATTAGATTGAATCTAACTTCTTGCCAACATTCTGAAAACTGCAACATTTCTTTTTCCGCAATAATTTGAACACTATCATTGGGTAAAGGATAGAATTACTAGGGGGCCAGCTGCAGATAAGAGGGACAAATTGCTCTTTAGAATGCAAAGCACCTCTGAATGATAATTACATCCAAATGCTGTTTGTACCAGAACTGTCTTTTCCAGGTAATTTAAATAAACATCATTATTATAGGGTTTGATTTCAAATAACATATTTAGATTATCTTTACTTTTTCATATCGGTAGCTACCTACTCATATCAGTAGCGTGAGATGGTCACAGTTGTATTTCCCCTAGCTATACAGTCTTAACACATAGAGCTGGGGCCTACTATGCAGTGTTTTACCCTTATCCCATACCTTATACCGTCATACAATGTGTGCGCTTAACCCATTTCCACATTCTGACGCCTTTTAGCTTCACAAGATAGCCTAAATGTTTTGGGAAACATAGTGGAAAATGAAGACATTGTTTGTGACAATGATTTCTTAAATCCCCAAAATATTCCTTCCCATAAAAACCTATTAATGTAACATTTATTTACTTGAAATTGTCTTCTGCACCATCTTTAAAGTTCGACACGTCTACAAGTCTGCTGTCTTGTAATAGCTATAGTATAACCTATATAATTTGATCATTTTTTACATTATTCTGATAAGAATAACCATTCTAAATGTTGATTTAATGTATACTCTAGCGGAGAGTAACTTATTTCCCTGTCCAAAACAGTCTAACATTCTAGACGGCGTTTCTACATTTTAATTTACCTAGAACGTTTGAAAAGATTTTTTTTATGTAACAGCCTTCAACGAGTTACAACTGTCTTTACTGTCATTTAGAAAAAGGGCTAACCCTTGCCTCTCTGCCACAGCTAATTTTATTTGTAAAAATCAAATTTCGTCAACTCCAGTAATTACAAAACGTTCGTTGTAAAACTTGTCATTACACACAATGACTCTTTTTGACTCGCTACAAAACAAAGGCTTTGAAAAAACATTGTGGAAAATGAAGAAATTTCCTACATTTCCCACAATTTCATTTACCTGATATTGTCGTCTGCACTATCTTTCAATTTGGACCAGTCTAAATTCTGATGTTCGGTGATGGGTGAAGGGTATTAGAGTAGGTTTAATTCTTTCCAAAACAAGGCCTGGTTTTGAAATCCCTTATAGAAATGCCTTGGGAAAAACTGAGGAAAAAGAAGAAAATGCTGTACACCAGCATTTTCCTTTTAGCCTCAATAATTTCTGTTTTATCATGTACACGAATCGTATATTTATCCACATGCATTTGTCATCTACAGCTGTTTTCAAGTTGGACAATGCTACATGTTTTTTCTGTTTTGAGAAAGGTTATCAAAACAGGAAATACCTGGGTATAGCTCACGATAAATGACCTGGCATAGCAACCCATGCTAATCGAATGGGATGCCCTGCCATGTCATTTATCATGAGCTATTTAGTAAATCAAAAGGCGTATTGTCCAGCAAGATTAACCCGGGATATCTGCATATGCAAATACCCTACTTCGGCTATGTTTTGTTAAGACGCTCAACTAACGGACTTAGCGCACGAAAATTAAGTTGTCCCAGGTTAATTTAGGTGGAAAATATACTGAAAGGCAAAAGAAACTATACACCTTACTTTCATTTGAATTAATCAAAACTTAATCACAGCTCGTGAAATTATTTTTATACTAGATATACGTTTGCCTTTTGGCATGAGAAATATGGGGTTAGAAGAGAGTGTTCACTTTTTCTTGATGCGGCCATTACCGTGTCATTTATAAAGGGGTCAAATTGAAAAATGCAATTGATGTTTTATCCCCTTTATTCGAATAAAAATGATCAGGACTTGTTCTAAACTTGATCTAAAGTCACTATTTGTGTGTCCCAATTTACAGTATCGACTGAAAAGCACAATCATGTGGTTAAGACCAGCCGTCTGTTCTCGGATTAAAACATTAAGAAACCATCCTAAAGTGAAGAATTCTCTGATATAAACGCGTATTTCTATACACACGTATTAAACTGCATACGACACTAACATTAAACTGTTTCCCGTCATAAAAGATTTGGTTACTCAGTCGGTTAGTGTCAAGCTTGTGACATTTTGGTCAAATGTGTGCGATGACGTCGTCTCCGTCTGGCACTGACGGCCTCAGTCTACCAGGCGCCTAGCACGGAGGATAATGTTTCCAGTGAGACGTTGAACGGTTCTTCATTTCAAATGATGACCTCACGAACCTTTCCTGCAGTTGTCTGGACAACGTTACGTTAACGCCACGTTATTGCCAAACATGAATTATTGGTCTTGTTTATGGCTCGTTCCCCTTTTTCTTACGTTTTGAGCTCCGCAAGTGTCAAAATGTGTTCTAGAAATTAACTATTGTCTGATTTCATCAGTTAACGAGCTTAGAAACGTAAAACGTTATGGTTCCTGTCTGAACATGCCGACTACACAGTTTTTACCGGCGTCGAGGGGCTTACCTTGGTGCGGAAATTGAAATTTAACTCTAGTTTATCATATGCTTAGCAACGAAGACTACACATGCCGAAAAAAGATAGCAATATCGTTATGAATACCGTTATGTGGGCGGGGTATTTAAGGGGGAATGCTCCAGTTTCCTAAATTTTTTCCCAATAATAGAATTTATTTATAATTTGTATATTGAAATTACATGTTATTACCAATTGAAAAATGAAATAAAAGTGGGTAGTCAGCGATCTTGTTTGAATTTTATAGGCACTCGTATCACATACCCCTACAGCGAAAAAATGCACAATTTCTGGCACCTGTCCAAGGTCATTAAAATGCTAATAAAAAGCTGTATATTCATTGTTTAGTCCCGAAAACGGATTTAAAGTAACGTCTTACATTCAATACGAACAGAAAACCCAAAATATGTGCTATTATAAATGCGTAAGTGTATAAAACACCATGCTCGCGAGTTCGGTTAGATCAACGAGGCTGGGGTGTTTTATGTCAAAATTTGCATATTTTTGGAAATATTTCAAGTTCTACATAATAGAATTTGATAAAACTCCCTCATTGTATTAAGCAACATGTCCTGGTAATAATTCAAAAAGAAAATGTATAGGTCAGCGCACATATTAGTGAATTACGGCAATTTTTATCAGCTACACATGAATAAAATGACGCAAAACAGTGGTAACTGCATACACACTTACGACTGTCTTGCTCTAAATAATCGATTTCCATCTTGAGAAAATAAGTTTTGCATAATAAATACACTTTTACCGTCGAAAAAGGTAAATTGTTATGATGCGTTATATTATTGAAAATCTGGTAGCGAAACATATTGGTACGAAACATTCAATTTACTACAGTAATGTCCGAGTGTTCCGAAAAACTGGAGCATTCCCTCTTAAATGAATTTAATGATATGCACGTGCATATTTTCTTTTGGCCAATAAAACGGATGTATTCATTTATTATATTGACAAAAAATTGTGCAAATTTCTAGTCCTGAAAATATTACAAGTTTGCTTTGAAATAATAGAAAATAGATTAAATCTGAAATTGTATAGTTTCTTTTGCCGTTGAGTATACGTATGTTTGTTTCTACAGAGATGAAATTTTGTCCACACTGTTCTACCACTACAACACTACAAATTCGTGTGTTAAGTTTACTTTTAATATTAAAAATCTGATTTGCACAGCCTACTCAAAATGTCATAAATCGATAAATCGTGAAACGGTCTAAGAATATATACTAGAACAAAAAAGATACGCAACCCCAATTTTTCGTAATATTTTTGACAAAATATGTTTTTAATGAATATTGAGTACATTTTTAATATACCTGCATCCATACGCATAAATATAGTGTCATTTTTTCAGATGTCGTAAATTCATCACGTGATTCATAGTTAATTGTTAAAAACTGATTTCCCCCCTGTTCTAAATGACTACTATCATAAAAAATTTTCTTCGAACACAGGCTAAAACATAGACCAAGAATATGTCAAAGCGTTCATAGACTTCTCACTACCCTACGCATAGCACGGCTGCGCCAAAACCAGCGCCAATCTGCAGTACGGATTTTGTTAGTTTGAAAAAGTCAAAATGTTGTCGCAAGACATTGATGGGGCAACAAATCGACACATTTTCGAATGTTTACACTGTTGGCTCTCAATGGGACCACAACTTAACGGGCACGGAGCGGACGTACAAGAGATATGACGTCTGCACGGTGTATAATCACGTGACTTAGAATTTCCGGTAATTTTCGATAACTTTGTCAATACTTGACCAATTTGAATTCGGGTTGAAGCAGAGAAGGCGGGAAAATGTCAGGAATAACCTGGAAGCGTGGATTTTTTTTAAAAAATCAACTGATGAAAAAGTTATTGAAGATAAACACAAAATTTGGTTTATTTTCAATAACTTTTTTATTAGTTTAGCGGTTTTCACGCTCATCTAATGCGTGACGACTGGCCATCTTCTCTGCTTCAAACCGAATTCAAATCGGTCAAGTTTTAACAAAGTTATTAAAGATTTTCTGAAATTGTTGCATCACGTGATTATTCACCGTGTTCTAGGCAGAACCGTATCATCAGGTTAACCCCACCTACGGGATAGGTTTAAGAATGCAATGGAGACCGCTAATAAATCGCATGGACTTCACATCATTCGAATATCGGTCCAAACTGAACGAGAGAGAATGTGTTTTTCGACCTACATACATTTTTTTGTCAAATTGTGTTGACGCCCGGTGTAAACTGGGTGTTTTCTTATTAATGCAATTTACTACAAACAATATTTTGTGGAATTTATAAGGTGAAATGTTAATGCTTTAGATGTACATGTATTACATTTTGTTCAAATCTGATTTGTTGTCTTTGCGTAAGAAGGAATTGAAAAGGAAGTTGCGTTTCTTTTTTGCCTAGTATATTAAAGGTACACTGCATACGCAAATCTTTACAAAATTATTGGGCACATAGAAAAATGACATATTTTAGGTTTGTTTTGTAATTGTTTTTTTGTTTTTTAGAAATGGATGAGAATACATCTTCAAATTCAAATATTGTCTGTCCAGATTCAACTGATACTCATTAATTTCCGTCGCTATTTGCATACGTCACCGAAGTATTCTTACCAAATTAAAACAATATAAATATTTTATCGACACCTAAGGTTGTTGTGTTGAGTGGTCTAATGGAAGACGTAGTGGACTCCGACCACGTACAATCCAGGATCGATTCCGACATGGTCTGCATTTCTAACTACACTAACAGTATTGAAAATGGCTGTTTTTTTCTTTTTCTTTTAGTATTTTAATGTATTACTCAAAAGTTATATCTATATAATACCTTTTTAAAGAAAGTTTATGTGTTTTCTTTTCTAAATATGTTATATTTTTTTGTATTTTTGTATTTTCGTATCATCCGACAAGTTTATGACCACACTCTCTTGCAGATTCCCTGTGTAGTTATCGGTCGCTTTCATGTTTTCTATAACCTTTTCGACATGATCACATGCACGCTGCCACCTGTCTACACCAATCTCAGCGATTGCATCACCAGTTAACTTCAGTATGTCGTCAAGTCTGTAATGAAATAATAGGTAAATTTTGATATCGGTCGGTTTGACATGTATGCAACAGAAAACAATATTACTTTTCATAGTTAAATTAAACGTTCACGTATACTTAAACTTGCCTAAATGTAACGTTCCTATTTCTCACGACGGACTTCATCTGGCTCCATATCAATTCAATGGGATTGAATTCGGGGTGGTATGGCGGAAGCCGCAGCACGTCATGACCGTGGCGCTTAATCAAATCGTCTATGACGTATGAAGGCGCTGGTTTATGAAGCCGAACGATTTCTAGAAGCTGTCAATTCGTCAAGCCGTCGTTGAATTGGATGCCATTTGCTGTCAGCCATTCCTGAAAAGTAAAACAAGGCAATAACAATCTGAAACAATTAAATTTCACTTAAGAATGAAATATGAAATTTACTTTTTCAAAGAACTTTGAAAGATATGTGGGACTATATAATTACATTTTAGTCACGGAATATAAACCGATGTTAAAGAACCATCTCTATCCATTTTGATAGGTGTAATTGTAATTATCATCTGACTTAAAATGATGTTTTATACATTAATTGAGTGAACGTTTCATTTTGACGTAAGTATACCTTTATAACGGATTTCTTGCTGTTTGATGTGGGACATCTGTTCGACTGCATAGAATGGTAACTTGCGTTATCCATCACTATCGCACACCGGCCATGCAGGTTTAGTAGTAGCTTTTCCTCCAGCCATTTCCGGAAGTTGTCCCCATTCATTTCTTTATGGTAATCTCCGGTAGATGCCGAAGCCTTGTATACCAGTTCAGCCCCCTGTACAAAGCCTGTCGTAGATCCCGCGTGTACAACTATCAGCCGTTGACCACGGTTGCATGGCGGCGCTATTCCTATGTCCTCTGGAGACTGCCAACACTTGTTCACTGTGTAAGCGGAATCGACCCAAGTTTCGTCGATGTACACGAAGTGGAATATCCCTGTTCCTGTAACTCTTTCCTCTTCGTATAAAACCTAAAGCGTTGTTCAACGATGGCTGGCTGCTCGATAAGGAGTTTTCGGTTGTCCACTGTCTTCTTCCAACGGAATCCTAGTTTGTGTAACGTTTGCCTCAGATGTTCGCGACTGCCAGGGTACTCTATTTCGGCTTTCAGTGTCGTGTGTAGCTTCGTGAGGGTTGGTAGACTCCGTTGTACGTAGAATTCACGCATCTTCAGTCTAATCATGTTTCTCTCAAAATCATCTATCGTCTTGTACTCTCCGCGCTTCTGACGTTTCGGTGACATCAGCGTCCCAGTCTGCCGGAGTTCGCGCTGGATCCTATATACCGTCATTCTACTGACGCCCAATGCCTCAGCCGTCCGCTCAGCACATTTCTGACCCACACCGTACTTGTTCTTGTTTTGTTGTAGAACGTTCACAATAAACCTTTTTTCTTTAGATCTAAGCTGACCGTTGATGTTCGACATTTTACGATAGAGAACGTTACGCGAATACAGGCAGAATAAGTCGAATATTATTAATGTATTCACTATTCAATGATAAAAATCATGTGAAGCACGTGGATACTTATAAACAAAAATAGCAAAAAAAAAAAAAAAATACAGTAAAAAAACAAAAGATACGGAAGTTCCGTGTCTCGAACCAAGGACGTTAAGATTTTAACGCCAGCGCTTAACCATTAGGCCATCGAGGAATTCAATATGAGTCGTAATTAAAAACAATTCATAGTATTATTTAAAGCGGCCCTTGGTTATTTTTAGCAATCAGCGATACGAAAATATACGGAATATTCATTAGTATAGTCCTCCAACGATAATCAGGTTCCCGCAAAAAATATAGACCATACCCATTTGATAATGAAAGGTTAGACAGATCAAAACACAATTATCGCAATTATCACAATGAAAACAACCCTTACCAAAATATTAGCCCTGCCGCAAACAGTTGCGGCAACTTCGCTGCAAATTTGCGGCGAATTCGCTACAAATATTTGCCGCAAATTTGCGGCCACTTCGTTTTTCGTATGCAAATTAGCTTTCTTGCAAACTATTTGCCGCGAAGTTGCTGCAAACTGTTGCTGCAAAGTTGCAGCGAACTGTTGCTGCAAAGTTGCCGCAAACTGGTCCAAATTCTTCTCGCAAACTTCCTGCAACTATTTGCCGCAAAGTTGCGGCCACTTCGTTTTTCGTATGCAAATTAGCTTTCTCGCAAACTATTTGCCGCAAAGTTGCTGCAAACTGTTGCTGCAAAGTTGCAGCGAACTGTTGCTGCAAAGTTGCTGCAAACTCGTCCAAATTCTTCTCGCAAACTTCCCGCAACTATTTGCCGCAAAGTTGCGGCCACTTCGTTTTTCGTATGCAAATTAGTTTTCTCGCAAACTATTTGCCGCAAAGTTGCAGCAAACCGTTGCTGCAACTTTCCAGCAAACTGGTTTGTTTATATTTCTTCCAATCTTCCTGCAAACAAGAAAGCTATTTGATTGGATGCAGAGTAAAATAGGTCACCTTTCATTCAACCAAATACTTCCTCACTAAAACCGGAAGAGGCTTTAAATGAAAGTAAGGCCTTGGAAAGCTTTTGATTACATTTGGTGATAGTGATCAGTTTCACATTTTCTTAAGAAACCTCGCTTTACCCTATCCCAAACAAGACCTGGTTTTGACGTCCCTACTAAATAAGGCTGGGGAAAACATTGAGGCAAAAGAAGTAAATACTGATAATCAGCATTTTCTCCTTTTGCCTTAGTATTTTCTAAGCTATATACACAAATCCTTTCTTTTTCTATTTTGTTGTATGCCGGAACTTTCTAATTAATTAAATACCAATTCATTACAATCTTATCCGAAACTTTTAATTTCTTAAATTAACAGAAGTTGATGTAGATAACAGTTTTTAAAGAAGGCATATTTCTCCGATAAAAGTTATCTTTCTCTGCTCATTTTCACAAGCAAAACAAATAACATTCCTCACCAGGAAGAACAAAATTCTCAATAAACACTTTTAAGGTAGTCCACCTCTAATGAGATTCGCGAGACATCGACATTATTTGGGCTATGTCGAAAACATTTGGCCATGAAACTTTCCATCGCCGAATGTTCACGACCGAGCCTGAATAGCTTCGGATACGTAATGATGCCGCCAAAAAAACCCTGATGTTTTGTGAATCCCAAAATGGCCACATTACAGGTATTCTACCTTAAATCAATATCGGTTGTTGATGCATCAAGTCTATTAGGCTGACATTATTTTGTGTTCATCAAGTCTGTTTATTTGATTTTCGATGCGGCATGTTGTTAATAACGAATTCGCAGTCTGTTGTCCAAGAATCTTTCGTAGTTTATATTGTGCAGGTCCTTCTTCTCCGAAGTCTGTATCTCTTATTTACACTGTTGATTTTTCTAACACTTATATTCATTCTATTGGGCAATAATATAGCACATTCACTAAAACACTCCGGCAATACATTGCGGCCCTGTTACACTTTACACTTATAGGGCATTACTACAGCCCATATTAACACCAAGCTGTTTCATAAGTGGACACAGGCGGTCAACTGGTCTCTTCAGAGTTTTGTTGATTGGTATATATAGATCTCGGTCCCCATGTAAGTTTCTTATCTGTGATAGGTCTACATGATCCAACCAATTTTCCGCTTGTTCAGGTCGTACATTTAAATCAATC
Organism: Fragum sueziense; assembly: GCA_963680895.1. NCBI lineage: Eukaryota > Metazoa > Mollusca > Bivalvia > Cardiida > Cardiidae > Fragum > Fragum sueziense. The sequence goes on along the minus strand of OY804595.1, from coordinate 21,527,946 downwards.
ACCATTATGATGTCCCCAATAGCAAAGTTTTAGTAACAAGCATTTGATTGACCATTAGAAGTAGATGAAGCTAAATTTTTTTGTAACTTCTTACAAAACTTGTCTGTACATACCGGTACATGTACATGTGATTAAAGGTAAATATTAGTCCAGACTGTCCATACTTTAGATGTACATTGATGTTCAACACTTCAGTTTAACTTTAAAGTATTTTAGAAGAGCTGACGGACAGTAACTTGTCAAAGTTGTTTAATTTCAACGACGTTTTTCTTATCTTTCATGTCAAAATTGGACTTCTCTGTTGCTGTACGTAGTAGCCAACAGTCTTCATATCTCCAGCATTGTAAGGTTCTGTTTACCCTGGAAATAAACAAAAACAGACTTGTAAGGTTTAAATTGTGAACAAAAACATTTTTCTCATAATGTGGGGCATTTGTAAACATTGATTTAAACAAGAGGACCATGCTGGTCCTATATCGCTCACCTGAACCTAAATGATATGAGCAACACTTTTGTTCAATTCAATTAATATTTATTACATTAAGACTGAAAAAGAACTTATGGTCAATAGGTTGTGAAAATCTAACTCATCCGAAATCTAAATTATGGTGCCAAACATTGTACAGGGCTCCAGATAAGAGGGGGTGGTGACTTTGCAAACTGCAATAATGCTGTCAGTGATCATCAAACCCTATGTTGTAGGTACTCATTTGTATCATCTCGTCGAGACGATTCAAATGAGTACCCACAACATAGGATTTGAATTTGAAAAAAAAAACAAGAGATGTTTGTAAAACATATATGCCCCCTCAAGGGCCTACATTTGATGTAGGTCAAAGTCCAAGGTCAAGTTAACAAGGTCCAAGGTCATGGTCAAATATGAAAGGTCTAGGTAGGAGGTGTCTATGTGTGAAATGTCAAGGCTGTATATGTAAAAGTAAAATGAAACATAGGCCAGGTTAAAGTTTTTAAAAGTAGCCCAAATGCCAAGGTCAAGTTTATGGTCAAATGTGAAAGGTCTTGGTTGGAGGTGTCCATGTGTGAAATATCAAGGCTGTAGGTGTAAAAGGACATGATATATATGTCTGGTTTCAGTCTTTTTAAAAGTAGGTCAAAGTCCAAGGTCAAGGTTGCAATATTCAAGGTCATTGTCAAATGTGGTAGGTCTTGGTAGGAGGTGTCTGTGTGAAATATAAAGGATGTAGATGTAATAGGACATAAGATAAAGGCTAGGTTAAAGATTTCTAAAAGTATGTAATAATCAAAGGTCAAGGTCACACAGGCCAAGGTCATGGTCAAATGTGAAAGGTCTTGGTAGGAGGTGTCCATGTGTAAAATATCGAGACTGTATAGGTAACAGGACATGAGAAATATGCCTAGTTTAAGTTTTTTAAAAGTAAGACAAACTCCAAGGTCAAGGTCATGGTCAAAAGTGAAATGTCTTGGGTGGAAATGACGATGTGTGAAATATCAAGGCTGTATGTGTAAAATGACATAAAATATAGGCCAGGTTAATGTATTGTAAAAGTAGGTCAAACACCAAGGTCAAGGTCACTAGGTTCAAGGTCATGGTCAAATGTGAAAGGTCTTGGTCGTAAGTGTCCATGTGTCAAATATCAAGGCTGTATGTGTAAAAGGACATGAAAAATATAGGCCCAGTTTAATTTTTTTTAAAAGTAGGTCAAACTCCAAGGTCAAGGTCACAGGGTCCATGGTCATGGTCAAATGTGAAAGATCTTGGTAGGATGTCAGGGCTTCCCCTGGCAATTTCAGACTTGGCGCCAGCAAAATCGCCAATTGAAATTTTTTGGGGCCAATTGGAGCCAGTCAGTGCCAGTAGAGGAGCCAATGGGAAAAGAAGAAAAACATATAGACCCCCCCCGCCCCCCCCCCCCTTAAAAAAGCACCCCAACATTATAGTCTGTAAAAATGCATAATTATCATCACAATTAGGTAATATGTCATGATGTTTATGACTTTTTATTGACATCAATATAGAAATCAAGATCATTAGCATAAATTCTATAATTTGAGTTGATTGGATGCGGTTCCCTCTGATTTACAATAATTATACGGAACGTCACTGACCTCACCCAGTTGTTAATGCGCCCCCCCCTCCCCCTCCCCAAACCACGTGCGCACACACACACACAAACAGATTGAAATGCGTGCAGAAATTACATGAGTTATTTTAGGAAAATCGGAGAATCTTAAAGTCAACCTTTTTTCGGCATGCCTTCCGACTAGAACTAGTACATTTTTCAGAACGAATACACGAGGACCTAAAATACGATGTAAATCATTAATTCGTGACGAAACTTAAAACTTCGGAACCTATTGCGGCGATCACTCGATCACAAGCTTTGATAGAATCTACAGATAAGATTTAAAGAAATCTGACTCGGAAAATTCCATGTGAAAACAAGGAATGAAAGTGAATCTTTTTTTATCACAAAAAATTCGATCTGCGATACGATGCTCGGACTCGTAGCCTGAATCGGATTCTGACAAAAGCTTTACCTCGTGTTTTATATCCATTGATTTAAAAGAAAATCTTTTCAAATGCGATAGAAACAAATTCCATTGTGTAATTGATTTGCGAAAGTTTACACGAAATACAAACCGTTTGGGGGTTAAAACATCGTAACGATACGGCGTTTTAGTCACTCGTTATTTATATGACGTCACTACCCTGAGATCAAATAAATGCCGCCGACACATCTGGCCCGTTTGTTCCTGTCTTGACAAAAATGTGTTGTCTTTATAAGGGAATATGTGTAAAGGATTTAGAATACAATTTGTCGGATTTAGGCAGAAATTAAGCTCCAGGTAAACGCACCGGAATAAATTTCCAGTGACTAAAGTTTTCTTCCTCGGCAAGCCACGCGACCAAGACCATTTTCACGCATATTGAAACAGTTATATAGAAGGTGTCATAATCATATGGACAAACTGCTATCTCGGATAATTGGTTACCGATTATCGATTTTTGTTAATCAATGACTGACCAGCACCGATACACGCGACTGTCATAGCTTTTGAGACTCAACCCTTTACCTGAAATCTTGTGTCAGAATACGGCGCAAATAAGTTGTCGCCAATAAAATCGCCAACTGGCAAATTTTGTCGCCAGAATTTTTATTTTGTCGCAATTGGCGCCAGTGGCGATCGACAGCGGGAGCCCTGGATGTGTCCATGAGTGAAATATCAAAGCTGTATGTGTAATAGCACATGAGATATAGGCCAAGTTTATTTTTTTAAAAAGTAGGTCAAACTCCAAGGTCAATGTCAAAGGTCATGGTCAAAAGTGAAATGTCTTGGCTGGAAGTGACCTTGTGTGAAATATCAAGGCTGTGTGTGTAAAAGGTCATGAAATATAGGCCAGGTTAATGTATTATAAAAGTAGGTCAAACACAAAGGTCAAGGTCACAAGGTCATGGATAAATGTGAAAGGTCTTCGTCGTAGGTGTCCATGTGTCAAATATCAAGGCTGTATGTGTAAAAGGACATGATATATATATATATCTGCTAGGTTAAAGTTTTTTTAAATAGGTCAAAGTCCAAGGTCAAGGTCACAAGGTCCAAGGTCATGGTCAAATGTGAAAGGTCTTGGTAGGATGTGTCCATGAGTGATACATCAAGGCTGTATGTGTAATAGCACATGAGATATAGGCCCAGTTTATTTTTTTAAAAGTAGGTCAAACTCCAAGGTCAGGGTCACAAGGTCCAATGTCATAGTCATATGTGATAGGTCTGGGTCGGAGGTTTCCATGTGTCAAGTATCAAGGCTGTATGTGTAAAAGGACATGATACATCGGCCAGGTTAAAGTTTTAAAAAAGTAGGTCAAACACCAAGGTCAAAGTCCAAGGTCATGGTTAATTGTGAAAGGTCTTGGTAGGAGGTGTCCATGTGTGAAATATCAAGGCTGTATGTGTAATAGGTCATGAGATATAAGCCCAGTTTAATTTTTTTAAAGTAGGTCAAACTCCAAGGTCAAGGTCACAAGGTCCAAGGTCATGGTCAAATGTGAACGATGTTGATAGGATGTATCTATGTGTGAGATATCAAGGCTGTATGTGTAAAAAGACATGAGATATAGGCAAGGTTAAGAATTAAGTGTAAAAATCAACAAAGGGCAATAATTCCAAGAATTTCATCGGCAAGGTTATGATTCTTGTGCACTGCACCTCTCCATAATGAAATCTATCCACCTGTAAAGTTTCATGATTCTACCTTACATACTTTTTGAGTTGTGCTCTAGACAAGAATCAAGTTATAAAATCAACAAAGGGCAATAACTCAAAAATTTGATCGGCAGAGTTACGGTTCTTGTGCACTGCACCTCTCCATAATGAGATCTATCCACCTGTAAAGTTTCATGATTCTACCAAACATACTTTTTGAGTTATGCTCCGGACAAGAATCAAGTTTGAAAATCAACAAAGGGCAATAACTCAAAAAATTTGATCGACAGAGTTACGGTTCTTGTGCACTGCACCTCTCCATAATGAGATCTATCCACCTGTAAAGTTTCATGGTTCTACCTTACAGAGTTCTGCCAAGCTTTTGATCCTATGGGGCCATTGGCCCATCCAAGCCAAAAATGTGGGGCCACTTTTCCCAAACATGGGGCCACCAATGGTATGACTAGGAAGATCAATTTGAGTCAATTCAAGATTAATCAATCATGTTTTGTGTTTAAATTAATACACAGAGATCATTTCATTAAGTTCTTTCTGGAATCGTTTGACAACCACGAAAAGACTGCATGCCATTTCAATACATTTGTTTTGGAATCCTCTCTCGTAAGATTTTGATTGCTCACTCGCCAATTCTTCCGATGTTTTTGAAGGTCCCAGTTGATTAGTTAGTCTGTACCAGTCCGTGCCTTTATCGTTTCTGATTGACCGAAATAACTGAGAATAAATCTAATTTTATGGATTTTCTTCTCTGCCATTGCGATTTATAAAAGTGAAACTAGCAAACACCCGATGCAGAACGAAATTAAAACATTTCTTCGATCTTTAGTAAAATCGCTATCGATTGGCTCATAATTGGGAAACCCAATTTTAAGTAAAATCAAGACCAATGAGAATCGCCGTTACGATCGAGAGAGAAAACGTGAAAGCCCTCGGATGGAAATAAAATACAATACTTCCGGCGATTCGCCCGAATAATGTTTCGTACCAGCGGCGCAGGGTTCGTATTTTAACGCGCCGGCCGGCGCTTCAACATGATTTCATGGGGCCATCTTTAATTTTTTCGCGCCGATCCCGCAATGGCGCGTCCTCGGCAGAACTCTGCCTTACATACTTTTCGAGTTATGCTCCGGACAAGGTTTGGTCTACGGACAGACCGACCGACTGACGGACCGACCTACTGACACTTGCAAAACAATATACCCCCTTTTTCTTCGAAAGGGGGCATAACAATTACATGACTAGAATATTTATAAAAGACTAGATGCTTGATTGCCATGTGCTTTGGCAAGGGAGACAACTCTTGCACTACATGTACGTTAAACACTGGAACAACAAATCTGCGGACTCTTTTGTAAATTAGGCTGTCGCCTATGATCAAAGTGCGCAATATACTTATAAATACAGGCATTGTTGTACATTATATGACATCAACAGTTATTTGTTACGTTTGTCGTTTGCAAACAGAATAATTCTCTTTGGGTGCGTTCCATTGGCTGTTCAGAGTGTGCCGAACAGTCCGGTACTCAATGGAATGACACAGAACAATGTCCGGAACATGTTCTGCTTGTTCCCGGAGAAAAGGTGGTGCAAGCAGAACAGTGACATCACCAGCATGGTTACTTTCGATTTCAACTGCGCCGTGTTGAAATAAATTAACGTTTCTAATCAAACCATGTAAGAAAAATCAAATTATTTCAGCAAAAATATGAAAAATATCAATTTTAAGAGACCATAAATGACAAATAAACAACAAACAGCAGGTGGTCAAGGTTTATTTTTAGATCGGCCTGCAGAGTTTTGTCTGCGTTTTAGACAATCCCCCACGTGTTCTGTTCCGTGAGCAGGAACACTTCCAGTTTAGCGGTCCCTACCAAAATGGCGTCCATTCACCTTGTCCACTTGAAAGTATTTATGGGGGCTGCTGCCCCCACACCCCCGCTCGAGTTCATTTTAAATTTATTTATGGGGACTGCCGCCCGCACACCCCCGCTCATTTCCCTTTAGATTGATGAAAAATTACACTATTTCATCCCTTTACTTCTTAATGTGCGGTAACAGAATGGCGGCCATGTTGTTTTGGGACCGCTAAACTGGAATCTACCCCGTGAGCATTCCATTCGGCTTGAGTTGGACAGAACAGTTAGAACAGTAAGGGACAGCCCAGTGGAACGCACCCTTAGTTTAAAACTTAACTGTTGTGTACCAGCGTGGTCTCGATTCAACTGCGAATATCTTCGCCTATACCAAATGTCATGCAGTCAGACTAAATATGCATAAACAACAATGTTTTATACCTCGATTCTCGACCAAGCTGTTGAAAATTACGCGTTATTTGATTAATTAAACTGACTTTTCGTTCTTTTTAAAATCGTTCGTTGAAATCTGTTTGAAAATATTCGTTTGCGCATGCTCAGTTTAGACTGGATTTATTCATTTAGTAGACTAGATGCACAGCCCCACAGTCTGGGAGAAAAACGATTTGTAGTGTAAGCATGAAGCGAAGCTTACAATTAAGGCATGCAAAAGGGCATGATTCTATTTTTATTTCACAAAACAATACAATAAAAACAGATATTACAAATAAATGAATATATACCTCCCTTCCCCCCCCCCCCAAAAAAAAAATAAATAAAAAAAAATAAAAAAATGGGGATATTCAGTTTATTCAAGGCATTATTTTGACTAATTAGAATTAAAAGCTACAGAAAAAAGACAGTGAAGAGGACTTCCAAAACCAACTTAAATGTGTGATTTGAATTAACCCTTTCTCAAACAAGACCCAATATTGACATAGGGTATATATATATTTAAGAGTGAAATGCTGATAAACAGCATTATCATCTGACCTTAACAAAGTAATTATTTTCTGTGACATGGCATACAAAAATCATATTCTTATTAATATTCTATTTCTCCCCTGCACTAGCAGTAGAAACGACGGTGGGGGGGGGGGGGGGGGGGCGGCGGCTAGAATGGGCTAAGCCCCTCCCCAAAGTTGCCCAAAAATGCCGAAAGTTTCTTTTTAAATACACTGAAAATTTAGGATAAATCTAATTTTACCCCTCCGATATCTAGTCACTGGCTCTGACAGGGGCCAGATTCTCCTTCCGTATGAAAATCGCTTCCTATGGACTTGACAGGCCCGTAGGAACAGGGGGGGGGGCTGAGCCCCCAATGTTGGCCAAAAATGCCGAATTTTCCTTATTTCACACTGAAAATTCAGGGAAAACACAAATCAGCCCGCCTACGAATATTCAGACACTTGGGCTTTAGCCCACCACCCAATATTAAATTGCTTCCTACGGGCCTGGGGCCTGTGTAACATTATGCCATTTGGGAAGGGTACAAAGGCTTTGCACAAATATATGCATGCATGTTTGTGTAAAAAATGTGCACACATGTACATGTAACATGTACATGTGTGCACATTATGATGTACACTGATTAAAGGGACATTTCATCCTCATTTTGATTTTTTAAAGTATGTCTTGATGCCAAGATTGATTTTTCTAATGGGTATAAATGGTATCAGTTTTTTGAAGTTGTTGATGATAGGCGATAAACACGCCTTCAAAGTTGAGACAGAAACGACAAATTCTATATACATCTGAACTGTTGTGGACAACAATTTGTTTAATTTTAACACAAACATATATATTTCTCGTAAACGGCGCAATATTTTGGCTTGAAATTTTCAGAATTTTCGTAAGAAAATATGCTCTTTATAATAAAAATGAAAGTGAAATTTATGAGAAAAAATTCTGAAATGTCACTTTAAAAAACAGTTAAATGACTGAGCTTATATGACTCTGTAGATGAGTTATTTGGCGACTAAAATAATTATTGGATGAATTCAGAAATTGGAAACCGATTTGATTTATTGGGGTTTTACGCCGTTTTCAACTTCTATGGTCATATCGCGGCGGCTGGAGCACCTAACCGTGGGTTCCTGGTATTTCTCGCACCAGTACAACCAAAATATCCAAACCGAGCCTCCAGCTGCTCTCTCACATAAATGATTCACACCCATTGGTGAGAGACAAATGACTTTGGTCAAATGTCAGAATGGATACTGGCCGAGCCGAAGTTCGAACTCGCGACACCTGAGTTGACAGACTACGACGTAACCGACTGAGCTATTAGGGCTCGGCAAATTGGAAACCGAACTCTTAGTACCTTAATTATCTAGTTTGCTCTGTCGTATCATGAATTTGTTAGATTATCATCCATTCTAAATAACAAACTTGTCAACGTGAAATTTAAGCATGGACATTCTACACTTATATTTGGCAGTGTACACATACCCCGGACTAAATGAAGATAATTTATAGATATACACTGAAAACAAAATGAAGTCAGTCTTTATGTATTGGTTCAGAATTTTGAGTCTATCCATGTTTCAATATGTATATCGTCATAGTAAATGCAAAACCTCGTATCTCATTTTTGGAAAATTTTAAAGGGGAGGGAAAAAGTGTAATAACTTTTCCCAAACTGAAATGTTTTACTTGAAATTTGGACATATTGTTCGTAATTAAAGTATCATTGATACTGATCGGTAAAATTATCTCAAAACCTGCGAGAATTGTCTAAATGGACACACGAGTTTGTACTTTGAAAATCGCAAGAATCGACGCACGAGGTTTTGCATTTACACCGACGATATGCAAGAATTTTACAGGTATTTAAAGCCCCTTGAATGAGCAATGGACAAGTTTAATTTCCTGCAAATTTCTTGCAAACTGCATGATATTCAATAATGTTCAAGATAGGCTTCTTGCAAAGTTCCTGCAAACTACATGTAAAATATTTGATGGATGACTTTCCTGCGAAGTTCCGACAAACTTTCTTATTTCTGGCAAACTTGTCGCAAACTGAAACGTGTTTGCCAGAAGGTTGCAGGAAGGTTGCAGCTAGCGGCAAACATCGGCGAAGTTCCGGCAAACCCTTCTAGCGAACTAATTTGTTTGCAGCAAATTCGCGGCGAATTTGCTGCAAATTTGCAGCAAAGTTTTCATTTCTGTAAGGGAATGGTTATATTGAAAGTATGACTCTCTTCAAGTACCTGTGTCTGTGGTCTAATGGTTACACAGTTGGCGCTTGACCTTAGGAAAAGAGTTCTGTTTTAATTGTGTGGGTTCGATTCCACACATATCCGTGTACTTTTATTTTTTTAATTTTTTTCACTTATTTGCGTTTTCCTTTTTTTGTTCCTTTCACATTTGTAAATACATATATATTCTTTATTTTCAATGTAAACCATTGTCAAACGTAAACATAGGCTGAATAAAATTTAAAAATGCTGCAAATGCAAGTAGATCTTAAATGAGCTTCACATTGTTTTATGTTTTTCTATGTAGAAAACAGTTTGTGAAATGAAAACATGCTTATGACAAGCACTTTCATTTTTTCCAATAAGTAAATGAAAAAAATCATGATCTTTTATTTTGTGGAGACTGTGGAGCACTTTTTAATTCACTATTCAGAGTACCAACAACATAGAAACGACATGCAGCAACACCTATCCACCTATCTTGGAATCTATACCCTGAATGCAACCACCCTTCTCAGCAATGACGAACATCCCGAACTTCCCCACTGGAGAGAAACAATTAGACATGAGGTTGCCACTTACATCGAGGCCACAGGACGCTTCTCGGCACCTGATAAGTCTCCCCATAATCCTTGATCCGTCAGTCCGCAACATTATAACCGGAGCACATATGAGTCAATTCACACCAGAGAATATTCCTGTACTAAGAGAATATAGTGCACAAGAGAGACTACCTGAGCCGAAGAGGCCGCGGATTAAGGATTGAGGTGGGCTGTCTAAAAGCCTCATTATGTGGAAATGGATTAAATGTTTTTTATTCACAATATATAAACTTTAAAGATGCAATACATTACAAAACATAAATTAATTAATAAAGGTGTGGAAGTCTTACTGTCGCCAAACGGCAAACATTTAGACTGCTCAATATTTAAAGTTTTCTATACTGAATTTGGCGATTTTCCGAAATTATCTTATAAGTCTATAAAAAAAATCATTAAGAGTCTTCTTTCTTCTCATCTTTTTTTCTAAAATGATAAAACAAAATATATTTGTAAAACAAAATATGTAATTACCCATCGGTCTATGAGACTCGAACCCGCGTTTGCTAAAAGAAAATGGACGAAGCGCCATTGTTCTATCCACTGCGCTATCGAGTATGTCTATACATTGCAGCGTAAAATACAACATTTTAATCGTATATAACAAGTCTTTCTTACCTGTAGGCCGAGTTCATTCTATTCATAGCTTTGTTTGTAAATAGCACATTATCGTTGGAATGCTATATCAGTTTAATCTGGACAGACTATACTCACGGCCACCAATCCCTCTCATTCATTGCAAAATGCTATGAGCGAAATCTCAGAAGATGGACTTCCGGCTATGAAGAAACGGGACCCATTTTGTGAATGTAAACACACGTTGTTACTTTAAATCGGTGATTTTGCCAGTTTTTGGCTGATTCTCAAAAATCGGGGAATGCTATTCGATGGCGAGTGTATTTAAACTTCTTTCAGAGTATGTCTCCTCGGCATGGTCTCACCGTGTTTGCTTCAAACTGCTTTGTCATGCGATCACAGTGCTGTGTTTTGAAGATATGTCAAAATTGATCGAAAAATTATGGTTTAAATACTACTATTATTCCCTTCTATACATGTCTCATAAGCTTAGAATGCTTTATCTTATATATGTATCCATTAAAATCCAATGACTGATTTTCTGATAGAGAGAAAAAGCTAAAAAAGTAATATGATATGAAGAAGAGAGATCAGCTATGAACAAAGGGGACTAGATATGAAGAAGATATAATACGCTATGAAGAAGATACGCAATGAAGAAGAGCTCGGATATTCAAAGCGTTGGATTTTGACTCTTAACTTTGCCTTTTCGCTATAATTTTCGCTCGGAAAGTGATACGAATTTATTGTTAGTACTATTTCACATTTAGGATTGTAAGATCAATCTAATTTCCAAATTAGCCTACTTCAAGACTTTTCAGTATACAATGTGGTTTTATTTGGAATGATGATATAATTATGTAAATAACATAGGCCTGCACATGCGGACACCAATGTCATTGTAAACTATTTAGGCAAAACTTGGCAAACCGTACAAGAACCCTAACATTTAATAATTTTAAGCCTACACAAGATACATTGCATGAATGAAAACAGATCTTATTTACATGTTTTTAGCGGCCAGGCGAGCTATTGTCATTGTGTTGTGTCCGTTATGCGTCCGTCCGTCGGTTATTTGTTCTTGTATGCACTCTAGAGGCCACATTTTTTGTCCGATCAATCTAAAAGTTAGTCAGAATTAGGTTATTTCCTCTAAGACCCCCCACACACGACAGCCTCCGGAAGTCGTCCTTAGACGCAAAAGGCGAATTTTTTCAACGGGGAACAGTTGACTATGAATCCAATAAAATAACCGTCTTACCGGCTATTAACGAATTCATTCAATTTCATTATTTTTGTTCCACTTTAAACTTCGCTTTATTACTGTATATTGAATGCACGTGCGCTTTATCGCTGTGTATTGAATGCACGTGCGACGTCATTGTTTTTTCCGCATGTTTTGGGAGCCTCATTTTGATAATGTCGATTTGTTACTATTTTTAGTAACAATTCTCATGTATACAACGTTAATTTCCCATAAACCCGTTGTTTGCCCCCGGAAGTTAATCCGAGTCTTCTCTGATGAAAATTCGCTCTTTTATATTTGGATGTCGCTATTTACACCAAAGCGCAGTCCCATTCAAAAACAAAAGAAAATTCCGACGCAAGTTATGTCGCTGTGTCAGACTTTTCTTCTGTTTTTGAATGGGACAGCGCTCTTTTGGAAATAGCCACATCCAAATATCAACAAGCGAATTTTCATCGAGGAAGACTCGGATTACCGGAAGTGTTCTGCGGATACGGACTAAACATTGAAAGGACTCAATCGTCCTGTTGAAAATGCAGACGAGTTCGCATTGGATCAACTGGGGTCAAAAATTAGGTCACAAGGTCAAATTTTAGAAAAACCTTGTATGCACTCTTGTTGTCCGATTAACGTGAAATTCGGTCAGAATGGTTGTTTTGATAAAATTAAGTACATATTTAAAATTGGGTTAACTGGGTCATAAACTAGGTCACATATCTAAAAAAAAACTTGTATGATTTCTAAAGGCCACATTATTTTTCAGATTTACCTGAAATTTGGTCAGAATGTTGGTCTTGATAAAATATCAGATAAGTTTGAAATTGGGGTCAAAAACTAGGTCACAGGGTCAAATCAGAGAACATTGTATGCACTGTAGAGGCCACATTTTGTCTGGTCAATCTGAAATGTGGTCAGAATGATTGTCTTAATAGAATATAGTAAAAGTTCAAATTCGGGTCAACTTTGGTTAAAAAACTAGGTCACAGGATTAAATATCATAAAATCCGTGTATGCTCTTTAGAGGCCACATTTTTTGTCCAATAAACCAGAAACTTTGTCATGATGATTTTAATGATGAAATCTCCGACGAGTATAAAATTGGGTTAACTGGGGTAAAAAATCAGGTCACAGTGTCAAATCTTAGAAAAACCTTGTATGCATTCTAGAGACCCCATTTATGGGGTTATTCTTTTATTGAAGCCAGTAGAGCGATGCAGTCCCTCTTGTGCCTCTTGTTCCATAATCCTTTTCTGATTACATTTTTATTACTGATTCTAAAATCCCAGGTTTTAGACTGTTTGGTAATAAATCTCCCAATGGGTTAAAGTCTCTCAAAATGTTTTCACTAGAACTGGCAAAATCTGCTTCCAAAACAGGAGAATGTCATTTGGTGTGGTCAAGGTCATTTAGTCTATTCCATGACAAAATTTAGACTGGTCCAATTTGAAAGATTTGTGTATAATATCAAAATTTCGACAATAGCCAGAACAGGGGTTTTAGCCCCCCCCCCCCCCTCCCTATTAAAATATTTCCAGTCCTATGCACCTGTAAGTTACCGGTTGGCATTAAACACATGTTTGAACTGCATAACTATAAATATAGTTTTATCGTCTAGATTTGATTTTTAAAATTGAAATTTGTAAAAAAGATATTGGAATTTCTGTCTTTAATTCTTCCTAAACGCATAACCATTCAGTATATGTGAGTGACAAGAAAGAATTATGAAGTCCGCGCTTCTTCATAGCTTGCTCCCCTTTATTCATAGCTACTCTCGCTTCTTAGTAGCTTACTGCTCTTTTTCATTGCGTACTTGTTTTTCTCATAAATAAACAAAGGTTTTCAAAATCGTAGGCGCCGTATAGTAAACAAGAGCCGTCACAGACGGATTATGCTCCCCGAATAAGTGTTTGTCACAAAATAAAAACTATCATACATTAAGCCCCCTTTTCCCATGACAGCTTTTTTGTACACACATTATTTATAGAATATGGTCTAGAACATCCTATTTATTACATGAGCACAAAATTTCATTAAATTCTGCCCATTAGATGAAGAGAAATAAGACAAAAACTAATTTTTACACTAAGGCCCCTTTTTCTATGACGCAGCCTTAAATTTACAAACGGAGAAAAAGATCCATAGGTACAGTACAGCTCGCGCGTTTTTTGCCTAATTCCGCGCATCGCCGCGATTGCATTTCGGGTGGATTCGGGTGGAAAAACGCGGCGGCCGCGGCGAGCGAGTTTTACCACCCGAAATCGCGGGAATCGCCGCGATTTTTTCGCCGCGATTTGCCGCGAATCGCGGTGATTTGCGTGGACAGGTAAGCCTGTATTTCCTGGCTGATCTATCGTAATTATTGGGTTTAAAATATATATTAGGTTTTGAAAAATCGAAAATGCACAGCACTTGCAGATCTGATTTTTGTTTATTTGCATGAGTTTGTGGATTATTCTTCCACTTCAACAGGAAAAATGACCATTTTGCCTTCCTTTCAACGTATTCGAAGTTATTTTTCTTTTATATTTGTTTTATTTTTTCGTAGAAATGATTTGAAAATATTGAGATAAAAGAAGAACATGATGATTATCACCCTGGTCTTCTTGTGTCTCAATATTTAGTTCCTTTTGTTGTGATGTTTCCTTCACACTCAGGACTATCTTCAGCAACACCCATCTTATCGTATAAGAATACTTTTCATAGGACGTGCCAAATCATAGAAATTTAGGAAATGGCGTAACTAAGAATGTAGCGTCATGCATACAATATTGGAGTTTCTTTTAACATGCATACAAGCTCCAACATGGTAAAAAGGAACCTTAAATACCAATCGCAGATTTTATGGTTTATTTTGTAAACTGAAAAGTAGTCAAATACTAATGCGCATTATTTTGATATGTAATTCAAGCAGAGAAACTTCGTATTTATGACCGGGAGGACAACGTGCAGTTTACGATTTCATGTACATATATCTGCAAAAACAGAATATTATATAAACTATCAATTAAATTAAATCAAACATAACGAAACATAATTTACGGAGAAGCGGAAAAAAACGTGTTCTATTTTATATGATAGTCTATAACAATATATGTATATTTTAATTTACAAAAACAATGTGTTATTACCGGACTTCATAGAACTTTATAGAAATCGTGTGTATTTAATATTACATTTCTTTTTATTTCTGAAATAGATCTATTAATTAATTTAAAAACACTCAGGATGAAAATAATATAAACGCATTTAATTCTTAGCGCTGTACATGTAGGATGACATTGGCCTTACCTGGCATTTCCACCCGAACACGGCGAATCGCCGCGATCGCCGCGATCACCGCGATTTTCCACCCATCGCGGCGATTCGCGGTGATGTGTGAAAAGTTCGAGTGGAAAAACACGGTGGCCGCGATGGCAAATCGCCGCGATTTTCCATACGAATTTTATTTTGACCGCGGTGGGCGAGCGTTTTAGGCAAAAAACGCGCGAGCTGTACTGTATTGACCCAGGGAGTTCACATGTGAAGTTTCATTGAATTTGGTCCAAGGGTTGCTGAGATATGGCTGTGGACGGACGGACGGACGGACGGACACACGGACGGACGGACGGACGGACAGCGTGGCGACTAAATGCTCCCCCGAAATTTTTTCGGGGAGCATAAAAAGACCATAAAATAGTAAACTGAACATGTCTCATTCGAAAAATGCATAAGATGGCGCCGTAGGAGTCGTTTATGTGTTGTTTATGTGTCGTTTTGTTTGTAAACATAAGTGTGTGCACTCACTTCGAAAGTAATTGCAAGTTTACTCGGTAAGCTAGAACGAAGGGCTTTGGCAATATAACACTTCATTCATTACCCCATGGAATAGCATTCCCCGATTTTTGAGATTCAACCCATAAGTAGCAAAATAACCGATTTAAATTAACAACGTGTGTTAACTTACTCAAAATGAGTCCCCTTTCTTCATAGCCGGAAGTCCCTCTTCTGAGGTTTTGCTCATAGCATTTTGCAATGAATGAGAGGGATTGGTGGCCGTGATACTGTATAATCCAAATGTGTACTAGATCAAGTTATTGTTAATGTGTACAACCCATCATTAGCACCAAAGAGCCAGAGGTGAAATTTGAAAAATGCCAGTAAATCCTAAACTGTGTTATATTTCCATTCCAAATACAAATATAATAGTCCATGGGCCAATAACCGAAACCCTCCCCCCCCCCCCCCTAGTGGGATTTTTGAAGACCTATATTTTCTTGAAACTTACTATGTATAGTAATGGATTCAGGTTGTTGTTCAATTTAAAAGTGCATGATAAGCAAATGGCGGGCTCGTTACCATGGCAACCGCCCATTTTTCTACATTCCAGCGCTTGGATCAAATAATTGCAATAAAATTACTTATTTTTGTCATAAATCTTTCAAAATAGTTTTAAATTATTACCAAGATATTTCTACAACAATATAAATATTTTTTGGAAAATTTGCTAATTTGCATATTCATGAATATTAATGAGAAAGTAGAAAATGTGTTTAATTTGCTAAAAACAAGGTTTTGCTAGTGAATTTAAACCTCCCTATCAGGTAGGATTTTTGAAGATCTATATTTTCTTGAAGCTTATGATGTATTTTAATTCATTCACGTTGTTATTTGATTTAAAAATGCTGGATAAGCTAGTAGTTGGCTTGTTACCATGGTAAACTCCCATTTTCATTCGTTCCAGCGCTTGGATTTATTAATTGCAATAAAATTACTTATTTTGGTCAGAAAACATTGAGGCTAGTTTTAACAAGTTGTCATCACATTTCTCTCACAACCAAGATATTTTTCAGAAAATTTGCTAATTTGCATATTCATGAATATTAATGAGATTGTGGAAAATATGTGTTTAATTTGCAAAAAGACGACTTTACTAATTTACTAGTGAATAGAAACCCTCCCCACCATGTTGGATTTTCTATAACCTATATTTTCTTGAAGCGCAGGAAACATGTTAATGATACAGGTTCTTGTTTGATTTAAAAGTGCTGGATATGCAAATGGCAGGCCTGTTACCATGGCAACTGCTCATTTTCCTACGTTTCAGTACTTGGATCAATTTATTGCAATAAAATATTTTAAAATACTTATTTAAGATATAGATCTATACTCATTTTTGGTAATAAAACATAAGACTAGTTTTAAAATTTCAAATAGACATTGTTCTTGAAATCATTTTTATTTAGCTAATTTGCATATTCATGAATATTAATGAGAAAGTAGAAATATGTGTTTAATAAGCTAAAACAAGGCTTTTCTAGGGAATAAATATGCTGATGAATGTCGTTTTCAAAATGCTTAATGTTTCAAATGAATAAAAACACTAATAGATCAATAATTAGTTCATAAACCATTTATCAGCTACACAGAACAAGCGAAAGCGGGCTTATTCGCATTCACAATTATTTGCATACTTTTCTCTAAATGGCAAATAAAATCTCACATATTCTCTAATTATGTTAATGACTTTCTATTTTGCATCTTTTTCCCTAAATAGTGTACTTGTTGTGTTTAAAAACTAAAATTTCACGATTTACCAATTAAAAGGGAGAATCTTAACAATATACGAGGGCTGATCAAAAAGTTCGTATAATTTCATCATAAATTTTTTACCTTTCATCCGATTGCATTTATGTTTTCACAGGTGCAATTTCATTATATCAATGACGCTCTGATAAAATTTCAAAAGTGTCAATTCATTTTAACGATATTTGTTCGACCCTTAAAAGGGTCAAGGAACGCTATCCCGGAGCACGCCGTAAAATCATGTTTGTAAAGCTCCGCAAAACGTTTATTTTTCAAAACTTGCGCAAGCAAAACTTACGATATTTTATATACTAGAGAAAAGACATCATATCAGATACTTTGTAAAGTTTCAACGCTCATTCTTGTAAAACAATGATGTAGCTAGGGATATGGTGTGACGTGCCGACGTGAAGAAAGAGTAAAAACGGGACTTCGCGAATTGGGGAAAATTGACTTTTGAAACTAGTTTTTGTTATTTTCGGTGCTTACGCAAACCCAAATGTAGTTAATTTAAGAAATATTACAAGGCTAACATAATAAACAAATCATAGTCTGTAAAGAGGACATGTCTTGTTTGTACAAGAGAGAGAGAGAATCGAAAAGACAACCCAATAGAAGAACGCAAAAGAATTGCGCAGATAAATTTCGACGTTCGTCAACGACGTCGTATAGAAAACCCGTCGCTACATGAATAAGAGAGAAGGCATCCTAAAACGGTTCGGCTTTTATATGAAATACAGAGTTCTATGTTAATATGAGTAGCTTTATATATTTGTTCGATACCTAGCTTATGGCGAATAAGGAACACCAATAATCAAATATCAGAAACCAATCTTTATTTCGGATTCTCGCTGATAAAATATACATTCTTCGTCATTCATTTATATTTCAAAAATTCATATTCTGATTATATAAATTTCATTTTGTTCATATCAAAACTTGCGTAAGTAATTGTAAATTTGAATTTAAAATGGTATGGGTTTTAAAGAAAGCTTTTAATACAAAAATACGCCTTTCGTATAATTTTGCGATTTAATGAGAAAAGCAACTTAAAACACCTCTTTTTCTCTAGTTAGATCTGGTAAATGGACATAAATATCACAAATTGATTAGTTAAACAGTGAATATTTGTAACAGTTCAAATGTTTTCGAAAAATAAACAAAACAATTGCACTAATCAAACGAACAGTAATGATGTGCTATAAATAGTTATATCATGCAGCGTCAAACGACGTTACTGAAAATGACGTTAACGTCACGACGTGCTCCGGGTACCCGAGTCCTCCTATTTTGAAAGAGTCATAGCAACACCATTCTTCAATCAATCTCATTGAAACTTACAACATATATTTGAAATAATTAATTCTGAAACATATCCAAAAATGAAATGTTTTGATTTATAAAATCAAATTTTATCAACAAATTATACGAACTTTTTGATCAGCCCTCGTATGCTCTTAAAAATTACCGTATAAATGGCAATAAAATTCCATTTAGCGCAAATGATATGCTGAAAACTTTAACCTACTTTCTTTGATTTTTTTCTATGTGAAATACAGTTTTCTTAAAAAAAGTGAGTAAGAGTTACCCCACCCACTCAAATAACCTAGGAATTTGGTACAATTTACTTTGGCGACCAAAACATTGCAAGTAATGTAATGAATAAACATTTAACAATCTAGAACAATTTGTCTTTTGTATAAAAATGAAAAAAAAAACCTCACTTGTTTGGAAATGGTTGACATTGTTTCACGAAGAACACATAGGCCTGGGCCTACTACGCCTCCCCACCTATAAATTCTGATGGCTTCCTGTACACTAAAAAGCCTCAGATTGGAAAGACTGCATGCATAACTACAATCCATTAGACAAAGAAAAGCTTATTCAATAAATAAAAAAGATAATTGGCATAGTAACTTGTTACGTTCAGGCCCGTAGGAACAGGGGGCTCGGAGGCTTTGCCCCTCCCCCCCCCCCAAATGGCCAAAAATGCCGATTTTTCCTTAGTTTACGCGAAGTTTTAGAGAAAATCAAATTTAGCCCCCAAAATATTCAGAAACAAGGGCTTCAGCCGTCCCGATATAAAATTGCTTCCTACGGGCCTGACATGTACATGAATGCAGAAGCAGCAAAAATGGCATTTTCTTTTTATTGAAAATCGACTTTTTGGTCAAACCAAAAGATATTTTTTGGTTTTATCAGAACTGAAAAAGTAAGTCAATTTCATCGATGCGATATGCCATTAACTTGTACCTTCATATTTTTTGCATAACTTCAGAGCGTGTTTATAGATTTAAAGAACAGAGTGGGATCAAACATCAAAATTCCAAAATATGCAAGAGAGATATTCAATATTTTAGGCATGTTTCAGCTAAAAGCAGTAGAAAAATGATATATTTTATGAAACCAGTACTGTTAATGATGCATTAAGGACAAATCCTCCAGTTGTTACTGCGCAACTTACTGCGCATATCCTAAATAACGAAATAAAGCTGTTTTAGTAATTGGCCTTTTTCATCAAATGTATTTCTTACATTTTCTTAATGTTTGATTGATAAATGTCAAGACCATTTTTGATTATTTCAATTTTCTCTGTTTGCTTAATTAAAGTGTAATAGTACTCGGATGGTACATTTCGCTTTCTGTTACGCGTTCAAAATGTGGCGTTAGCAATAGGAAACGGAGCAACAAAAGCAACGTGGTGTCTTTATGAGATATTCCGCTTTAGATGGACACAAAATATGACATGTTTTATTATCTAAAGCTGGTAATAAGGAAGAAAATGGATACATGTACAAGTAGTGAAACAATTTCGGACAGAGCTGTAAAAGGTAAACCAAATTTTACTTATAACTAAGAAAAACGCTTGGTTTGATATATTTTTCTTTTTTTGTTTTTGTAGGTATGACCAAGCACTATGTCTATACCAAAAAAGAAAAAAATTCTTACCGCTGGAATATTTTTTATTATCAGAAACGTTGCGAAAAAAGAGCAATTTCAGCTACTTTTGAAAGAATGTTTTACTAAAAATTTCAAGATCATCACTAAATTTTCCCAAATTGATACTCATTCAGATAGAATAAGACATATTGAACACAATAAAGACTTATTTATGTAATCCTAGTCATTTCGAACACCTTTTTTGTGGGTATTTAAGTGACACCTCATTTTTGCAATTTTAGGCAAGAGTAGTCTCCCTTGAAATTCAATAACTTTTTAATTCGCTTGGTGACCTATAGTTTTTAAGTCATTTTTTTACTTCTCATATATCTAAATATCAGTATAGAAAAAATAAAAAAAATTCTTACCGTGGGAAATAAATGGAGGATCTGTCCTTAAAGCAACATCCGGTATTCAATTCTTTCTAGCATTGTACTATCTTGAAACAGTAGAACCGGGCACAGGGGAGAAAAATATAGAAACTGATGGATTTTTCTCAATAAGTGTTTTTTAACAAAATCAATTTTGATTGCTTGGTCAAAATTTAGATTCAAAACAGCTTTAACCCATTACCAAACGACACAATTATAGGGTGGTCCAAATTGAAAGAGCCTGCAGACGACAATTTCAAGTGAATGGAATTCTTAAGTTTTAGGTCTTTATGGATGGAAAGCATTGTGGGAAATGAAGAAATTGCTTGTCATTATTTTGTGGGGGGTCAAAAAAAGTTATTGTGTGGTAATGGGTTAAAGAAGGTGGGCCCAGGACAATTCTTGTACTAGAAAGTCCCACAATTCAATGACCTAGTTTGATAAGATTCGAGTGGCTAGAACCATCGTTCAATCATCCTTCCATAGGCCTACACATTTCACAAGTGAAAAAAAAAACTTTTAAGGGCAAGCCAGACAATCGTTCTTTTATGACCCAGGCACATCCGATAGCTGTATCCACTATGAACCATTCTTTTAAAAGCAATATAGTCTGTTTCTAAGGACAATTGACAGAAAGTACGTCCACAAGAACCATTGGAATTATTTCCAAAATGTGTAGAAGAGCAATTTTCTGTAGTTTACGGCGAGTCCTCTTCTTTTTGCTACCACCAAACACTGGCTAACTAGATGGGAAAATAGTATTGTATGGAGTTCGAAGAAGTCTAAGTGAAAAAACAAAAACGTTTTAATACAAATATCTGGTTCTGTCTGTGCGAGGCTCAAAACATTTTGATCCCCCATTAACACACAATGGCAGAATCACGGTACAGATTGGAGACTAGGCTCCCCAACTAGCACCTTCACGGTGCTCAGTGTTATCAGTCCCACATCTCAGTCAGTATCAGTCTATGTACATGTAGAACTTAGTGTGTAGCCTGGGTCTAGTCATCGGTATACAATGTGAACAATATGATTCAAAGACATTGATACGAGGTATGTCCATAAAATACGTAGACAACCAAAGTTTTTCACCAAATAGTAGTTTTATCGATCCCAAAACACTATCAATTTAAAGGTCCATTTATTCTTAAATACTTCTGCTACATTTTATATTGTTTTCGACAGTACGTACAAGCAAAACCGTCACCATAGCAACAGCATAACGCTACCACGGGGCACTTCAGATATTTGAAAATAAAAAGACATAAAACTAGTTTTTTGTCGCAAGTTTTCTTGTAAAAAATACGCGGGAAATACACTCACTTCAGCAGTGATGTCATTTGACGTTTTACCGAAAGTTTTGAACGTCAACAACTTGCCAGGAGACGTTATAAGCAATAAACAACCGGCTGCTATCACGGAAGAAAAACGCGCCGTTATTAAATTCTGTGTCGGTGCGAACATGACACCAACGGAAACATTCAATTTTATGCAGCGAGGCAAGGCTGACGTGTCCAGAGCGCTAGAGTTTAAATGGCACAGACGGTTTTCGGATGGACTGGAAGATATTTGTGACCAGACTAGACCGGGAAGACCTCGGCGAAACGATCGGGATGTTGAGGAGGTGCGTCGAATCATTTCGGAGGACTTTGAAGTTTTTCCGCGATTAAAGGCGGATCTGAGAGGCAAACGTTTTGCCGACTTAGACGAACTAAAGTACTTTGTTCGCTCCGCTGAAGGGTCATACAAGAAAGAGTGGTTCCTTGAAACGTATACCAAATGGGTGGACAGACATAGGAAGTGCGTGAACGCGGGTGGAGAGTACTTTGAAAAGTTGTAACGTCGACGTCGTAAACGACGTCAAAGTGCCCCGTGTATGTTTCTTTACTTGTTTGTTCTATGTGTATTTTTGTACCTGTTGCGTGTATTTTCATAAAATTTGGTACACATATTCATATTAAAATTCTGCACACGCTGGTGTAAATTTTAGATAGATCATGCAATTATTTCTTATTATTCTGGACCTGTCTACGTATTTTATGGACACACCTCGTATATGTAAAATTGTGGTACCTGTGAACAGGAATAGAGAAACAGCAAGACATTGTTATACTAGAATCCAGGCTTAGTTGCATGGTGCACAGCATTATCTTGAGAGACTACCCAGAGTCAATTTTAAAGATTTCAGAGATCACGAAACAAAACTGCCATGCGATTCTAGACTTTTATCGTACTCCAACCCTTTCAAAAAAAGAGGTCTCCCTAAAAGCGCTGTCAAATCTGGCAGATGATTAAGGTATTCCACCCGTTATTATATACCAAACACTTTGTGTAATTTTCCTCCATCTTCAGCATGTCCCGTTACAGTGCAAGTCAAAACCTTGTCAATTACAGTTGCCACTGATGACGCCGAAGATGCATGATATATTTCGCATCTATTGACGTATGAAATATATCATAATAGTTATGCGACGTAAATAGTTATCCAAGATTAACTGATATGATCAAGCCTTCATCTTTTTGAAACAATACCTGTTGTTGAGTCTAGCAGTTAATGGAATAGAAGAGCACGCCCACTTCTTAAGTTCTTTCCCATGGGTGCATTCTCAGAAATATTTGTAATAACGTCTCTGATCCTACGAAAATACGTCCAGGTTTTTGTGACTTTAAACTTCACAAATGGATGTGTATGCTGACTCCTGAGAATCTCTTGCATCGACGAATGTTAAGATTTCCAAGCAATGGACTTCGAGTTGTGGTAATAATATAGGATTAAGGTATAATTTTTATATGAAGGAACTCGATTTCTGCACAATTGAAATACAAAAGCTATTTTTTTTTTACTTTTATTTATTTCGGCATTCACAAATACTGACCAATCAAGTAAACAACAGCACGATCCTGTTCGATTTTCTGAATTAAATCGCATGATCTGAGTTACGATGCAAACAAATGTCTGAGGTTTTTAACATACGGATTCACTTTTTTCGTATGTTTTATGATAAGGCACAACAATACTCGTATACAAATGAAAGATACACATTTGATTACAACGAAAATTATAATTGAATGAAGAGTTTTTAGTTATGTCATAATATGCCCAGAGGCTTGTCAGGTATATTGTCGTCAGCATACTAAAAAGCAACCCCAGGTTCATAGATTTTCCTTATTTATGTACAAAGAGTTCCTTTGTGCCAACTCCACAACCCATCAGTTGTTAATTAAAATGGTTAGGATTGTGCAGGATGGATTAGCTGGCGATCGTTGTGTCTTTATATTTTAATATTAACCAGTAACATAATGTAACGTTTTATTAAAGATCGAGTGATTTGCATAATTAGAGACACATACAGAATCATATTTAGTTTAATTTCTAAAACAATGTAAAGAGCATTGGTAACAAAATCAGATAGACCCAAAGACTAAATCTCCTGTTGTCTCTAATGGGAGCATGTACATATCTAAGTATATATGTCGTAAGCAATCTTGAAACTATGCAGTCTTAAGACTGCGCAGATGTTACGGAACTCATTTTATGCAGTTTCGAAACTGCGTAATATAGCGATTATATTGTTATTTTGACGTATAACGGCGTTCTCTCGATGCAGAACTCATCTTAAACATATTCCTTTTGAGAAGGAAACTTAACAGATCACAAAACAAACCATATTAGGCTGTTTTTATTTGAAAACGTGTTCGGTACCGAACAGCCGAAGTTCTGCACCGAACCGAAAAACAGCTTCCGGTTTACCGAAAATGATTCGTACCCTAGAAATTTTGTACCTTAATTTTACCAGTTCGTCTACATTTATAAAACAATGCATATCGTCCAATTTATAGACAATATTGTCATAATGGTGATATGGTTTCTCGGTTCTGATTAATTATTTTGGAAAATGATGCAGTAAGTCGTACTATTCCATTTCGTAACATTATTTACAGATTGTAAATGTCTGTAGGCCTATTCTGTTTGTGAACTACGATTGTATGTATTGTTATGAGCATCCTAACAACCTATCTATAGGATTTTTTTTTTTAAAAAATAAGATGAAATTTATGTAATCAGGTCTAATAGGAAATTTTAAGTGACAAAGTTGGCACTTTGAAAAAAAAAAAAACTCCTTGAAAGTAAGCAAGTTTTATTACGGAACATTTCACCCTTTAAGGGGAAATGCTCCAGATTCCTAAATCTTTTCCCAATAATAGAATTTATTTATATTTTGTGTGTTGAAATTACATGTTATTACCAATGAAAAAAAATCATTCATCCTATAATATTGGTCAGTATACGTGAACTACGCGGTGAAGCTAATTCATTCATCCTATAATGTCGGTCAGTATACGCGACCTACCCAATGGAGCTAAATCATTCATCCTATAATGTCGGTCAGTATACGCGAACTACCCGGTTGAGCTAATTCATTCATCCTATAATGTCGGTCAGTATACGCGACCTACCCAATGGAGCTAAATCATTCATCCTATAATGTCGGTCAGTATACGCGAACTACCCGGTTGAGCTAAATCATTCATCCTATAATGTCGGTCAGTATATGTGAACTACCCAATGGAGCTAAATCATTCATCCTATAATGTTGGTCAGTATACGCGAACTACCCGGTGGAGCTAATTCATTCATCCTATAATGTCGGTCAGTATACGCGAACTACCCGGTTGAGCTAAATCATTCATCCTATAATGTCGGTCAGTATACGTGAACTACCCAATGGAGCTAAATCATTCATCCTATAATGTCGGTCAGTAAACGCGAACTACCCTATGGAGCTAAATCATTCATCCTATAATGTCGGTCAGTATACGCAAACTACCCCGTTGAGCTAAATCATTCATCCTATAATGTCGGTCAGTATACGTGAACTACCCAATGGAGCTAAATCATTCATCCTATAATGTCGGTCAATATACGCGAACTACCCAATAAAGCTAAATCATTCATCCTATAATGTCGGTCTGTATATGGAACTACCCAATGGAGCTAAATCATTCAACCTATAATGTCGGTCAGTATATGCGAACTACCCAATGGAGCTAAATCATTCATCCTATAATGTCGGTCAGTATACGCGAACTACCCGGTGGAGCTAATTCATTCATCCTATAATGTCGGTCAGTATATGTGAACTACCCGGTTGAGCTAGATCATTCATCCTATAATGTCGGTCAGTATACGTGAACTACCCCGTTGAGCTAAATCATTCATCCTATAATGTCGGTCAGAATACGTGAACTAGCCAATGGAGCTAAATCATTCATCATATAATGTCGGTCAGTATACGCAAACTACCCGGTTGAGCTAAATCATTCATCCTATAATGTCGGTCATTATACGCTAATCACTCGGTGGAGCTAAATCATTCATCCTATAATGTCTGTCAGTATATGCTAATCACTCGGTGGAGCTAAATCATTCATCCTATAATGTCGGTCAGTATACGCAAACTACCCAATGGAGCTAAATCATTCATCCTATAATGTCAGTCAGTATACGTAAACTACCCAATGGAGCTAAAATATTCATCCTATAATGTCGGTCAGTATACGCGAACTACCCGATGGAGCTAAATCATTCATCCTATTATGTCGGTCTGTATATGCGAACTACCCGGTTGAGCTAAATCATTCACCCTATAATGTCGGTCAGTATATGTGAACAAATAGGCCTACATAGATCTAGGCCTAGCTGCGGATCCAGGGTTTCTGTGGACGGGGTTCGAACGTATAGGAGGGGAGGTTCGTTTTCCTAATATCACACAAATTTTACTGAATTTCTACATGAAATTGAAATAAAATGTTCGTCCCCCCAACCCAGGGGTGTAAAATTCCACTCGCCCGCTCGCATTGGCGAGGAGCAATTGACAGCTGGCGAGTGGAAAATGTTACCTACTAGTCCTACCGCGGGCGAGTAAAAACATTGCCAGGCAAATGAATTAAAACATATTTCAAACTCAATACTGCGTTTTTTTTTCTCGGTCCTGATCTGTGCAATAAACGTATAAACTCTGGGCTAAGATTCAAGATCAATTGGAGACCATTGTTGTATTTTTACAGTACCTCCGATAAACTGGAAGTTTTCAGGCAGGTATGCGGATTAATTGTCTGTGGCGACACCGTTACAAATTTACATAATTTATTACTGTGTATCAATTACGTCACCGCTGTCTACTGCAATTTGATTCAACAAGTCAAAGAACGATTTTTAAAAGGTTGTTATTCGGGTCGAAAGTTCATGGAAATGGTAATGAAAAATGAGGAAAAGATTCAAAAGAATGAGCATTTCTACATAATGAAAATAGTAATTCACAACAAAAGGTGTATGACGAGTAAACATTTGAAGTCTAGTCTTGGCTTTCGGTGTTTTTGTGGGCCGAAAAAGAAGGAAACGAGTTGTTTTGTTAACTTAAGAGAAAATATCCAGCATTTATGCAGACAAGAAATCTTCGTTGCGTATTTGAATCATATACAAATGTAAGAAAGATACTTTGAAATTTCATGACAAAAGGCTTAAACACACGAAATGCTTCGATCATCAACAAATTGTAGATAACCCCCCTACATCTACCTTACAAAAGACAAACACATAACACGATTACAGGACGAGTAACATAGTCATAAGGACGAGTAACTTTTTTGGGCTACTAGTCCTACAGGGCGAGTGGAAGAAAAAATAATTTTACACCCCTGCAACCAACTTTGGATCCATTACTGGGGCCTACAAAATTTCATCTGAATTTTTGTTCCCCGATCCCGCTAATATTGAAATTTGTCAATGTTGGCTAACGTAGATCTAGATCTATCAAAAGTTTGTAACAATTTCTTGTACCGACATTTTTAAGTGAACAAAAATATTGTCTTTTGGGACAGAAATCATCGTGAGAAATAAAGAAAATGCTCATGGTCGGAAGTAATTCCTTCATTATCTACGATGTTTAACTTTTTCCGAGCCATCTCATCAACAAACAATTCTGACTTGGGGATCATTGCCTAGCAACGTAACACCAGGTAGATAGATAAGCAGGTGCGCAATAAAATCTCGGCTTACGAGACTCCACGTTATTTCGCGGAGTTTCCAATCTCTGTTGTTATTATTATGTCTTTGTCAGGAGTGAATCGATCAAAAATCAAAACTTACCCGTAAAAAGTCCTTTCAGGTCGTTGTTTGATTTGAATATCAATAATTCAGTGAAAATAAACAGTCTGAATGGTTCTGCATAACATACAGAACTCATGCATAGGCAGTTTTAAAACTGGATGAGCAGTTTCGAAACTGCTCATGCAGTTTTGAAACTGAGTAAAGTTCCGTATATGCAGTTTTAAAACTGCTCAAGTTCTAAAACGGTTCACAACATATACATGTATATATATTGTGCCGATTTTCGTTTTTGCCTATTTTCGAAATTCGGCAAATCCCTGCAGAACTCATTTGCCTAATTTCGAAACTCGGCGAAATAGCTTATTTATAATTAGTTTATGGTATATCGGGCCATTTTCTGTGTAGAACTCATCTTCAAAATATCCATTTTTAGGGAGGTATCACAGTTAGCACTTACAAAATCATTTTAAGCCGTTTTTAGTCCAATAAAAGTTCGGTACGGAACAGCTAAAGTTCCGTACCGAACAGAACATACGGAACATTCTTCTTCCGTTTGCGCGGAAGTTGATTCGTACCCTTAGCAATTCGCACCTTATCTTTTATCAGAGACATAGGTAAACATTATATTATATGTCTCAGCTTTTATCAATTCGTTTACACGTTCAGCAGGACATGACATTTATAGATAATATTGCCATAAAAATCATATCTACACTCGATATCATTTATTTATTCAAAAAGTTGCAATTCCATATTTTTTCGGAGCCTGAATTAGATCCATTGCTTTGGGCTTTCTAACCACCGAAATTAAAATGGTTTCACTTACTTAAAGTTAAATATCGACATTTTAGAAATGGTTCTTTTAAAGCAAACAAGATTTATTATGAAGCTTTTCATCTGCTAAATATATGTGATCTACCATAGATCTGCATACTTAGGTTAATTAATTTGATATGTTCTAATTTCGTTTAGACTTTGAAGATAACTAACTCAAAATAGTGAGCTGATTGTAAAACCATTTAAACAGGAGAATCCCTTTCTGTGCAAAATACCATATTCAGCATTTTTCCCTGCATTTTTCCCTGCATAAGCTGTAGAGGCCAAACTGTCAAAACAGCCAAACAAGTCGATCCTCCCTTCTATGCTAGCCAGAACTAGTGACCGACCCAGCAAAACAAGCCGATCCTTCCCACCATGCTGGCCAGAACAAGCCACCAAACCAGCCGAGCAAACCTATCCTTCCGACCCTGCTGGCCAGAACTAGTGACCAACTCAGCCGAACAAGCTGATACTTCCCACCGTGCTGGCCAGAACAAGCGACCAACCCATCCAAACAAGCTGATCCTTCCCACCGTGCTGGCCAGAACTAGCGACTGACCTAGCCGTACAAGCCGATACTTCCCACCGTGCTGGCCAGAACAAGCGACCGACCCATCCGAACAAGCAGGTCCTTCCCACCGTGCTGGCCAGAACTAGCAACTGACCTAGCCAAACAAGCCAATACTTCCCACCGTGCTGGCCAGAACAAGCGACCGACCCATCCGAACATACCGATCTTTCCCACCGTGCTGGCCAGAACTAGCAACCGACCCAGCCGAACAAGCCGATTCTTCCAACCATGCTGGCCAGATCAAGCGACCAACCTAGACAAACTAATTGATCCCCTGAAACCAGAAATGCCTAGTCCTAGTGTAAATAACCAAAAAGGCCCAGTTCAAAAAAGGCCCACTTTTTAAATTGATAAAAAATACCCCAAAAGTGTATATCACATTTGAAATTAAATATGATTATGAGAGATAAATGATTGGTAAATTGTTGATTTAATGCCCGGCTTAAATGCATTGGAACAATAATGATAATAAAATCAGAGCGAGAAATGGTATACTATTATAATCATTTTAATAAGTATGCATGATTCCGCTTACAGTACGACCTCGCAACGTTATAATGACATCATTAATTTTATCCTGTGACCTAATTCTATCGGAAAATTCAGATAAAATGTTGCCGTATTTCTTTCTCGCATGTGGATAAATATCTAGATCGATACACCATGAGATAGGTTTCGTTTATCCTTGAATGACACTGTACTTTCGTTTTAAAATAGACTGGATTTTGATATCGACTGGGACCCGCAGATGAAGTTTTTACATTCTGGTGTACACGTTTACAATGCAGCGGCGTATCCAATGGGTAGGGGAGTTTTCGAGGTTCAAAGGAAACCCCTCTCAGCGGCGAATCCAGACTTTGTAAGGGGGTTCGAAATTACAAATAGGTGGTTCGTTCTCTTATTATTACAAAATTCTGACTGGATTTTTACATGAAATTGAAATAATTAGGATTGAGAGGAGGTTCGTTTGACTCCCGCACCCCCTCTGGATCTGCCACTGTCTCCGCAGCCTGATTATTTTATTTCAATGCAGAAATTCGGTCAAAATTGTGTAATACTTGGGAAAACGAACCTCTCTATTTGTAAATTCGAACCCCATCACAGAAATCCTGGATCCGCGGCAGCAACGAGTATGTAGGAAGTATCAAAAATCAAAGTAAACCGTAAAATAATTGTTCGATTCATTACTAATAAATCGGTGAGGAAAAAAACGAGAATAAATCGACAGAAATATTTCTGCATGACAGTTTCGCAGTAAACCGTAAATAATATTAACATTTCGGGCGTTGTATGATTCAATTATCAATAAATCGTCGAAAAAGATCGACAGAAATAGTTCTGCATGACACACGGAACTTACTGAATCATAATTTCGAAAATGGATGGCCAATCTCGAAATTGGGCAAAGTTCCGTGCCCAATTTCGAAATTGGGCATGCCCAATTTCGAATTTAGGCAAGAATCTTAAAATCGGCACAACATATATACCTTCATGGGCACTTAAGATCTTCATATCGCATATCATAATCGCATATCAGAACTGCAGTCAGACTTATGATTGTGATAAGAAAAATCCATAGAATGGAATGATCCGTTCCTAATTACATTTTATATACATGTTCGAATGTTCTCGTAAGGCTACCAGATGTAATCACCCAAATTGCAATAATGGAATTAAACGCCCGGTTTACAAAGTGAAACTACACCATTAATGAACAAAACATGTTGAAACATAAATACTTACCTTCAATGTCGTATGATTGTATACCTCGCGATAAATGACCTGGTAGAGCATCCCAGCCTATTGGCTAGGGCTGCTCTGCCAGGTCTATTATCGCGAGCTATAAGCTAGTGAAATGACTACTTTCAGCTGCTGATTATGCTTAATTTCTGTTTTATTTTGAGTCTTTATTTATTTAATTGCACTTTTAATGACTATGTATTCGTCAAAAGAGGCAAAGATTTGACTAAGTGATGTTGATATAAGCTATATATAGTTCTAATGTTGTTTTATTAGAGCAAAAGTTCATGAAAATATTATTTTTAAACAAGAATTTCCAATAAAACATCGTAAAAATATCGTAGAATATCATTTATGTGAAGTTCGTATTGCTACACCAATGTTTGTGTTTTTTGTATTTTTTTGGAAAATTTACCCCACCCATTTTTAGCTATGGCTACAGGGGTAAGCCAAAGACTAATTCTGTAAGCAAATGTATTTCAGTAAACAACAGGTGTCTAGGCAATTTTTGATTATATTGTCATTCATCCAAACATACCGTTTGTATTTTTTAGGATTTTTTTACTTTTCGAAAAAACTTATTTTTGTGATTATTTGGCCATTTTTTGTTATATTTATCAAAAATTACAAAAACACAAATTCGTAAAGTTGCATATTGATGTTTTAAGTGGCAGTACAAATCGTTAGCTTTATTTAGGTACCAAAATAATTGTTTTAGCTTAATAAATGTGTAAGGTATGAGGTATTTTAGGGGGCATGTCTGAAAAATGTACCGAATGACCTTTGGCCTAGTTTATTTCAACCAATATCGCCTGCTAGAGGCGACTACCGGGCAAGCCGTACGTACCATGCCTTGAAGATATCATTGGGCATGGTAGTCGCCCATGTTCAGAGAATGCGTACGAATGTCACATTTTTTTTTACTTTGTAGGCAGACTACTAGTATTCCGAAACTGAAGGGTTTTACTTGAAATTCGGACATATTATTCACAAATAATGTGTCTTTAATGATCAGTAGAATTATCCCAAAACCCATGTGAATTGTCTAAAGTGGGCATACAAGTGTGTACTTTTAAATCACCAGAATCAACATACGAGGTTTTGCATTTACACCGACGATTTGCTCCAAGTTCAAACTTAACAATACTATTGGAGACACGCTGTGCAGAAGAGAAATCTTCCAAACCACTTCTATTAATTGGAATGCTATGTTACAGGAAAACAGTTTACCAAATATATTCTAATAAGCCATAGTTGAAACTGGACAATTTCATATTTGCACTGTCATGTGCATTAATCGATGATTTAAAAGTGCCTAAAATAGATACTGAATTATTCATTTCTTTATCAAATTGCATTAAAGTGACATCGTTTTACACCTTTATAATTCAGCATACTTATATGTGATAATATAAACAGTTATTAATTGTACATAATTATGAACCTTATTGGATACCAGTACTTCGAAGACACTTGATTTGTGAGGAATCCTCGTATTCGTGTAACAAAATGTTGTTTCGTTTAAATAGTAAACGCAATTTGCAATTTCTGTTGATTAGATGAGAGGGAAACACATCATATTCCAACTTGTCGTGTTGTAATATATCGCTGGCCGAAGATTTGAAATTTTGTTATTAGTTTTTAGATATGCTCTGGCATTTCTTAATTCATTTCAAAAATCTTCACCACAAATTAGTTTTTGGATTTCTAACTTTTGTGGAAGACAACAAGCTAACCTTATGGTTCGACACTTGTATTGAAAAGGGAATGAAGGTAAAACATGCATGGTGAGTTTACTGGTCTTCTGTACCATCTTATTCTCAAGTAAAATATCGTGGGGGGGGGAGAAGCTGGGGTTATAACGCGACAGAGAAACTTAAGAAGATGATGCTCGGTCTGAAGGCAAAGTTGCACCCACTGTCGACAGTATGTGTCATAAATTCACAGATCTGGTATACTTGATGAACGAATTAAAGTAAGAAATTGTCCATGCATTATCTTTTTCAAGCTATTGCTTGACCGCAAAAGGATGTACAAACTTGCAGACTGTTGGGTCTAAAATTCCTCAGCGATAAGCAAATGAAAAAGAGATTACCAGTACTTGTTGCATTCTTATGAACGAGAAAATGTCCAGAGTCCTAGGTACGTTGGTATGGAATCCCAAAGGCCAAAAAGTTATTCAATATATTACAGAGTGAGACAAGGTTCAGTATTCAATGATTTTGGAAAATTGGGGGTTGCAATAAAATATTTTGTTGGACATATTATCCAAGAAAGGTACAATTAACGAAGCATACTATGCCAAGTTGCTAGACAATCTGAAGCAGACCATGCGTGAGAAACGTTGCGGCAAACGCTCAAAATAAGACCACTGCTTGCAACAGGAAATTACATTAGTACACAATTGCCAAAGTACAATGGATGCTGGCGAGCAAAATGGGTATCAATTTAGATCACACCCTTCCTATCCACATGACCTTGTTGCTATTGACTTCTTTCCTAAAAGGGGTATGAATGGTTGCAATTTTAAGTCTCATGAAAAAGTTATAGATGCAGTTTAGGAATGGTTCTTTGGAAAGTTATCGGACTTATTTACTTCTGGACTGATGTCACTTGACCACCTTTAACGTTGATTAATTTGAGTTTAACTCCTTTTTCAACTGCTATGGTCACATTGTTTGGTCAAAACGCATAGGCCTGCATGGAAAGTATTTCAAGAGAAAAGATGTCGATCTAAACATAAAAAAGGTTAGGTCAGTTATTCATTGACCCATGCTCGTATTTGAGCATTTAGGCAGATTACATAAAATACATATTATTGTATTGTATTATATGTCATGTAAATTAACAGTGATGAAGCCATTTTTAGTGTGGCAAAATTGTTGATATTGGTGTTTAGTATTCAACATATCCACCCCACATAAAAGAGCTTAGATAGATAGATAGATTTATTTCAGCATTAATCAAAACATGACAAAAAGTATAACAACACATACATAGCAGTGCTATGATATCACAATGTTTAACAATGATAAGATATATATTACTTTATAAAAATAAATAAAAATTCATCAGATGATTATTTAATGTAGTGTTATAAACTATGTCAGTTTCATCAATGCTAAGGATAACACAAAAAAGAGAAATGAATCTCTTATTTCCATTGTGGTCCTTAAACGCTGTATAACCAAAATAAGCCTTAATGTCTTTATACTCTATATAACACCTATTATCCAAAGCATCCCTTGTCAATGTAAGACTTAAAACCTTCATGCAAAAAGATGCCAATGACGTACTCCAATGTGGGCTCATTATCAAAAAATCGAGTACATGGTTTCTGTCAAAGAGGGAAAATACTTATCTCTCCTAGAAAATAATCAATTTGGATTTTTTTCAGTACTTAATTTATGGGAATTGGGATTTATTACCATTTATACGGTAATTAGGACCGTTCTGGAAATATATATTTTCAAGGTTATATCATTTATTTATTTGTTGAATCATGTAGTTTTAATAAGATATTGAAATACATTTGAAAATACAATATTAAGTGCAGAAGATTTGCAGAAATGAAAAACATTTACATCATTTTTGCATATTTGAGATTTTGGCGGCCATTTTGAAAATAAAAAAAATGACAACAAAGCCTATTATAAGCATGGCAGGACTCTCTTAGATTTAATGTACTCAATTTTCCTAAGAAATGATCTAATTTACATACAGAACATGATAACAAATTATAGAGCAGTGATATTTCGATATTTAGTCAAGTGGTCATTTTGCGGCGGCCATCTTGAAAATCATTTGAAATGTCGAGTATATCCTAGAATGTCGATAGCCAAAACTTTGATTTTTATTACAAGGCATTTAACAAACACTTAAATACAAATTCTAGCAATTATTCGCTGTGGAAATGATTTCCAAATGCAAAGTAAATAAAAACAAAGGCAATATCTATACTATTTTTCTCTTGTTTTAAATATTCAAGGGGCATAATTCGTGCTAATTTTGGTGTGAAATTATCTTTTGCTATTTTTAAAACAATGTGAATTGATAAAATCTATAAGCATTTTGGTCATTTGTGCTTAAATTTGGGTTATTTGGATCTCATGAATGTGTATATGGTGAGTTATAAACAAGTATTTTTTTGTAATTAAAGGGGAGATAATCAATCGTTTCGCATATGCTTATCCAGCACTTATATATCAAACAACAAGTTGCATTTGAAAGGGAATTCATTAGGCTTTACAAAGATATAGGTGTCATACAATCCCGGTAGGGGGGACCTAGGGTGTAGCCAGCCCACGGACTATAAGCATTTTGTACGGTTTATAATATTGAATTTATGCATAATTATGGAAAAATTTGACAAAAATGTTATGAATTACCTCCCTTGCATATGAATATAGATTAAAAATATACTTGTAAATTATTTTCTTCTTGAAGCATAACATTGAAATCCGGCACGGTGAATCAACTTATTTGAAGTGTATTTACAAGTGTGTGTAATTTGATGCATGTCCGATGGCTAGAAAGTGGTTTATTTAATGATGGGTCATATACCTTAAGTTAAAGCTTACTCCACCCAATCATGGTGCTGTGGGTTGAACTTGAGTGCAGATCCAGATCCCAATGCACTGATTTTTTTTGCATATAATATAGGCTAAAACTGCATTGTTCATATATTGTAGGGTAAGGTGGGGCAAAACGCCCCTCGGGGTAAAACGCCCCCCCCCCATTCGATTTCTCGAAAATGCCAATATATATGACAAACTTCTGACATTGATATGATTGTAAAAAATGTGCATATTATGTGACAGAAAAGTTTTAGCTCTGACATTAGTCAATAAGAAAATATTTTGCAAAAATCATTTTCGGGCCATTTCTTGTTATTTTCTGCTGCCATTTATTTCGTGTTTCATCTGGCACGGATATATTTAATCTGACATGCAATACATATATCTATAGCACATTGCATTGTGGTTTTATTGAAAAAGAAACATTTTGTAAAATATACGGTGCATTTGGAATACTTTGATAAATGCTGAAATGGTCACTTTGGGGGCAAAACGCCCCCAGTCCTATGGGGCAAAACGCCCCCAGGTTAGGAGTTTTCCGGGCGTGATCGTAGACGTTCGGTGGTTTCCGATCTATACGGAAACGTTACGAAGGGGAAAATCTGTCACCGAATGATTACGGAAACGCCCGAAACATTCCGACGTCTTTTTTATTTCTATTGTATGTATTCTTTTAAATCTTTTAACCTTGATACACATTTGCACGCCTTCTACTTTCTATGTACGTTCATGATTTTTATTTATTAAGCGAATAACACTAAAAGAGTGCTAGTCACTTGATCAAAAGGTTCAGGGTCAAAATCTTTGTTATCCCACGTACTCGACCGGAAAATTTAAAGTTGACCATGAAGAACACCCGATATATATTGATTTCAAGTGTAAGAACTTTTTTTTCAGTCAGCATAAAATGAATACATTTGAAGCATGGGGCAAAACGCCCTCGGGGCGTTTTACCCTATCGCGAGGGGCCTTTTGCCCCAGGTGTGGGGCAAAACGCCCCTTTTGAAAAAATATTATTTTTGCCTATAAAACGCATATTTCAATACGCAAAGCCAAAATCACAAGGCATAATGCTCTGCTGACTTCAAGCTTTGTAACACTGCAAAAAATACATCTATATCTCCATTCGTTTTAAAGATAATGACCAAAAACAATTTGGAGGGCGTTTTGCCCCACCTTACCCTACTAGACACGCTGCTTTTCGTTTGCAAAGTAGGTTGCCATTGTAGAAAGAATATATATGAATTTCAATCTTCACTAATATTCAAAGCAGGCAGTTTACAGTGCTTACAGCACTTTGATTTTCACAGGGATCTTGTGCCGTTTACGGACAGACGCGCAGACTTGCAGAACACTATAAGGAATATGCTTTTGTAGCTGTTGTCGTCCGTGAAAATCTGTATTTGGGAGCAACCAAAAGCATGGTAATATGTTGTTTCGTGGTAAAAGGAGCACGTGATTTTTGATAAGGCCTGAGTGATGTGTCGTAAGTGTTCTTATTGTCACTGTAGTTATCGGAATGTGCAATGTAGGCCAGAAAATATTGAGGCAAAAGGAAAATTTGCTTGTAGCTAGTTTTTCTCCTTTTCCGTAATGTTTTATATTAGACACATTCAAACCAGGTCTTGATTGCGAACGGATTGACCCATTACCAAACGACCAAATATTAGGGCAGTCCAAAGTGGAAAATTTTGCAGACGAATATTTCCGTTTATTGGAATCTCTATTTTAGGTCTTTTTGGGTGGAAATACTGTGGTAAATGAAGAAATTGCCTGTCACAAGCAATTTCTTTATTTTCCGCGATCTTTTTCATGACCATTAATTTGAGGGAAGTCAAACATATCCATTGTGTGGTAATGGGTTAATAATAATAATAATAATAATAATAATAATAATAATAATAATAATAATAATAATAATAATAATAATAATAATAAATAATAATAATAATAATAATAATAATAATAATAATAATAATAATAATAATAATAATAATAATAATAATAATAATAATAATAATTATAATAATAATAACTTTATTTTAAGAGGTGGCACAATTGGACAAGCCCAGTCTTCCTTGTGGCCCTCTAAAAATTTACACATATTCACAATATATACAATATTTACAAGAAAACAAACATGTATACAAAATGAGAATAGAAAAGTAGAAATTCTTATTTAGAGCAATTTAACAGTTTATCAATGCCAATATTCAATCGGTGTATAAGGTACAATATTTTTACATCTGAATTATTCAATGTATAGAAATACTTGCATCTGTTGTGGTCCACCATGTCAGGAATGCAGATTTAAAAGTTTTCAAGTCATCTGCAATCCTGACATGAAGTGGAATTTGATTCCACAATTTAGGACCTGAGTATGCAAGGGAGTTTCTATAGAACTCAATCATTGGTTTGGGAATAATTAGAGTTTATTGACCATGTGGTCTTAGTTTAGTATTGTCTGATTTCTTGAAAATTTGTGTCATGTAATCTGGAAATTCTTTATTAAGAGATTTGTAGATGAATATTGCTTTTTTATAAACAATTCTATCTTGAAATTACATCCAATTTAATTCCCGAAACATGTCACTGCTAGGAGTATCCAAACTTTTGTCAAGTATAATACGAGCAGCTCTTTTTTGAAATTTGTATATTTTGTCTAAAAGTGATGCATTGCAATTACCTCAAATTGTACAGCAGTTGTCAAGATGCGGTAAGATATATGCATTGTAGAAAAGCTTTCGGGAGTGTAAATTGAGATAACTTTTTATTCTGAGAAGTAGGTATAAAAGAGAATTGCACTTTTTGAGGATGTGTTCTACTTGGTTTTTCCAGCTTAATTTACTATCAACCTGAACACCAAGTAGTTTTTCAACTGCTGAAAATTCAATTAATTAACCATTCAGGTGAAGAGAATCACTTTTCTTTAATATCTCAGATATGGCAGAATTGTTAGGGGTGAGTAACATGTCCTTGGTTTTCTTTGGATTTGGCATCATGTAGTTTCTTTTACAACATTGGTCAATTATTGATAGATTACATTTAAGAGAGTTAATGATTTATCAACAGTTTTAGCTGTTGTACTTATTGTAGTATCATCTGGAAAAAGATCTGAAAATGAAGCATCAATATGCAAAGGGAGGTCGTTTATTTATCAGCGTTCCAGATAATTTCAAGTGCCATCAGTATCATACGGATCATTATAATTGTGAATCCGTATCTGATATTTAGGATCAGTACCAACATTTACGAATATTTATAAATCGCTCAAAATACAATTTACATTTATTTTAACATGTCACATGTCGAGAGTCTAGTCTAGTTTTAATTTCAATCGCTAAATTTTGACGTCCGAAAATCGGAGTGCAATAAATTGTAGTGGCGCCCGGGATGGTTCACCCGCAAGTTAACATAGTCAATATTCAAGCGAAGAATACAGTAGGCCTTTACAAGAATGATACCTGACAACATGATCACAATTTTTCTTTCGATCGGAAGAGGTTTATGTTGAAATCACTTTTCATTGAAGTGTCATTTAATTTGAAATCCGCCAAACCTTTCAATTTTGTAAATATCACCCAGCAGCCGCTATTTTTAAAGAGATTCTCGCGAGATTACGTCATTTGTTGACCCACGCACCACCACGCACCAACCAATCAACTTTTCTGACGGTATTTACGGAAACTCTCGAGTCTGGCGAAAATTATCGGCAATACATGATTAGCCGAGTGATTATCGGGAATGCTCGTAGAGAAAATTCCCTTTTGTTTACTAACGGGTTCGTCCCATGAAATCTCCGTACATGTTATTTAGGTCCGTATCTTGTACGGGAATTCGCCGAAATATATCCGTATCCAACAGATTTGCGTCCGTAAAATACGGGAATACGGACACTATCTGGAGCGCTGATTTATATCAAGAAAAGTATTGGACCTAGAACCGAGCCTTGTGGCACTCCGGATGTTATTTCCAGAGTTGATGATAATTTACCTGATATGGCAACCTTTTGTGTTCTATTTGTAAATTATGACTTAAACCATCTGATTACAGTGTCATTTATGTTGTAGAGAGACAGTTTATGAAAGAGAAGTAAATGATTTATCAGATCAAAAGCTTTGGTAAGGTCGAGAAAGATGGTTCCTACAAGCTGCTTATCATTTTTAGCATTGATCCAAGTGTCAATGATATTGGTTAGGGCAGTCTCATAAGAATGATTTTTCCTAGAACCTGACTGTGTTTTATGAATTAGAGAGTTTTTATGAAGGTAGTTTTGTAGATGATTGCTAATATGTCTTTCGAAAATCTTTGATAATACTGGAAGAATAGAGATGGGGCGATAGTTGCTGGTATCGGATGAAGTGCCCTTTTTGAATATTGGAATTATTTTGGCTTGTTTAAGAATAGATGTGAAATTACAGGAGAAAATGATTTGATTGAAGATATATGTCAAAGGCTTTGGAATTGCGTTGGCACTAATTTTCAGGAAATTTGGTCCTATACCATCAAGACCAACTGCCTTACTAGTATTAAGAGCTTTAAGCTCCTTTTTTAACAAAGGCTTCTGTTAGAGGAGGAATTACAAATTTTTCTACAGACTGAAGTTTCCCTCGGAGAGATTCTTGTATCATATTTCTGTCATTTGCCGACAACTCGAATTGGTTATTGGATAAAGACGAAAAAACACTTGTAAAATACCTGTTAAACGAGTCTGCACACTCTGAAACATCCAAAATTGGGTCACCTTTTTCGTCATTTATAATATTTGATTGCAGGCTCTTTGACTTTCCAGATAGATTTTTCAGGTTTCTCCATAATATTTTTGGATTTCTCCTGTTTTGATTGATTGTTTCTGAGTAAAAAGACTTTTTGGCTTGAAAGATCATAGCTTTTGTTTTATTACGCAAGAGTTTGTAACGCGGTATATCATGTGATAATTTAGCTCTGTCTCGTTCTCTTCCTGCTTTGCCAATTTCCTCATTACACCAATCTGGTAGATTCTTGTTTTTAACGCGTTTGTGTTTGATAGGCGCATGTGAGTTTAAAGCATCTGAAAATATTGACAAAAAGCATTCCATCGCGTCATCAACATCATCATAGATTTCTATTTCTGACCATGGCTGACACTCAAGGGATACAACAGATGCGGATTCATCAAACTTGTTCATTTTCTGTATGTGATATAGTCATGGTTTGGTGTATGTGGTTGGTTTGCACTGAGCTTGCGTGTAAAACTCGATAATGATCACTAATAGATAGATTTGGTATTGAAACATTGGTAATATTATGAGGTGAGTTGGTGTAGATATGGTCAATAGTAGTTGGTGTATTGTTCGTGACTCTAGTTGTGTTAAATTGAAAGAGTTTGTCAGTGCATTCCATGTTGGATTACATGTCTTGCCGTTTGAAAAATTAAAGTTAAAGTCACCAAGAAGAATGATTTCTTTTCCTTCAGAATATAAAGGTTCGAGTTATTTGTTAAAAACTAGATATCCAATCATTATTTTCAGAAGGTGGTCTGTAGATGTTTCCAAGTAAGAATGGCTTTTGTTTTGAGATACTTAGTTCTAGCCATATTGCCTCAATGTTGTCAACTTCAAGATCATGTCTTCTTAAACTTTGAATTTTAGAATTTACGTAACAGGCCACTCCTCCACCTTTAGTTTTCCTATCCTTTCTAAACAGATTGTAACCATTCAAAAGCAGTTCATTGTCATCTATTAAGTCAGATAAGAAGGTTTCACAGAAACACAATACATCTATTTCATTGTGTTCTTTCATGAAGATTTTGATATCATCAAGTTTGGGTAAAAGATAGTGTGTGTTCAGATGCATAAAATTTGTGCCTTTTTTATTCAATTTAGTCTTACTGCTTTGTGTTGTTGTTGCTTGTTAGGATGTTTGGTGTGCGTCTTCAATATTTGTACATGGAGGTGTGAGGTCATTTGCTAATACCACTGACTCATTCTCTGTTTGCTGGGGTTGTAGAAGTGTCCGTTGTTCTGATGCATTCTGCGATTCCTGTGTTTTGTTTTGTGAGCATATCGAAAATTTACATTTTCATTCCTATTGTTTTTGTTTATTTGGAAGCATTGATATATGTGTGACTTTAAATATTTCACAAAAATTGATGTTCATGTCAAAGAAAGACGCTCTTCATCATGGAATAAACTTTTATTGGCTTTTCCCTCCTTTGTCATAAAGTTTTGTGTATGGTCAATAAATGTATAATTATTCTGGGAACACATTTCTTTCAGTTGTTTGTTCACATTCATTATGGGTTTTAATGATAGCTTGTCATTCCTTTTCATCAAAACAGAGGATATTGCTATATCTGCAGTTGTATTTTTTTTTAGTTTTCCTATGAGCTCTTCAAATTCGCTCATAATCGCACCAGGTTCATCAGCATTTGTAATGTTATGAATGCCAGCATGAATGACATTCATGTCCGCATTGGACAAATCCTGTCTGGTTATACTGGAATTTTCTGTGGCTGCAGGGATGTCTCTTACCTTTGAATTTCTATGAGACTTTATTTTTACGGATATGTTTTCATCCGACATTCTCACAAGCTTGATTCCTTGGGTAAGTGTGTCTCCAAGGATGAATATTCATTTACTGGTGCTGGCACTTTCCTTTTGGTTGTCTTGTATTTCAGTCGGGTGTGGAGATTTAGACGTGTTCAATGTTGCTTTTTGAGATTTTTTAGGTTGAGTTGTTTCTTCATTTGACCTTTTTGGAAGCAACTGTTTATCTTTGCTAAGTTGATTTGTTTTATTTTGCACTGTATTCTGTTTTTTGATTTGTGATATCTCATTTTCAAGAAAACGGATGTCTGACTTACTAGCTGAGTCACAAAGCTTTTCATCAATTTTGTCAATTTTTGAATAAAGTAATACAACAATATCATTAACTGTGGAAAAGATATAATTCAAGTTTTGATTATTGTTTTGCTGTAAATTTTGATTTGCTTGCTTTTGTTCTTTTAATTGGGCATGTTTACTTTCTAGAGCATGCTTTTCTTCTTCCCACATAAGACATTTTGGATTCAAATCAGCAACTTGCTTTTTCAAATTCCTATTTTCAGACGACATGTGTGAAATTTCCTTAGATGAGTTGCGATCCCTTATATCATTAAGTTGTTGTTTAGTTTTTCTTAGTTT
The DNA here is from genome assembly GCA_963680895.1 of Fragum sueziense. NCBI lineage: Eukaryota > Metazoa > Mollusca > Bivalvia > Cardiida > Cardiidae > Fragum > Fragum sueziense. The sequence continues at coordinate 21,485,415 of OY804595.1, read as the reverse complement.
TTCTGTCAATGATGCAATTTGTTTGGCTTGTTCCTGTATTTTTTTTGCTTTGCTTTGTTTGTGATTTCATTGTTTCTGTGTCTTTGTTATTCGAGTTTGTCATGATTTTTCCAGAATCGTGCAAGGACCTTGCATACCCAGTACTTGATTCGTAAAGTTTTGCATCAACTGCTTCCATTTCTGTACCAGTACTTAGAACGGATTGGTTGAAGGAGACATTATTTTGAAAATCTAAATTATCTAACACTGGTTCTGGGGTTCCATAACTGTATGAAAATGCTAAGATGGGTTGTTCTTACATCTCCTGGAATCGAATGGACATTCATACTGACACTTTTCATCATATAACTGATTTTCCAGATGGGATAAGTTTATAATACATGGGCGGATCTAGAGTGGGGGGGAGTCGAGGGGGGGGGTGCACACTTTGGCTCTCCGCATATTGTATAAAGAGTTGTTTACAAATAATGTTCTGAAAGGGTAAATCCTTGAACTAAAGTTGTAAAGATCATGTCTGGTCATGATCTATTTTGGTATATTGACCCAAGATTCAACTAACAACTTTCATAATGGTCACGTGATGCCACGTTGCAATTGCGCCTTTAATTTTGGCTAATTATTCGCATAACATATGAACTTATAAGCATGTGATGTGAAGTGACCAGTCGTTGATAAAAAAAACTAGTAAAAAGGCGTTGCATACAACGCCCAGAATGGTCAGATGATCACCGATTTGGTACTAAACAGTAGTGCGGGATTTGCATATCCATTCCTTGATCATCTATTATACGACCTACACTGAAATATCTTTGGCTAAAGTAAACTGAGATCATTGAATCATTTTGGACTTTGTAAAACAAAAAATATTCTGTCGAAATTAAAACTTGTTTGAAATTTAAGAGAAGTTGTTGAGTTTGAGTGTATTGGGGGTTTTACGCCGTTTTCAACTACCAGGGTCATATCGCGGCGGCTGGAGCACCTACCCATGGATTCCTGTTGTTTCTCAAACCAGTACTACCACAACACCCTTACCGAGCCTCCAGCTGCTCGCCCACTTAGGTTAACGATTTCAAACCCATTGGTTGGTGACAATTTTGTCAGAAAGGGTATTAGCCGCGGCCGGGTATCGAACCCGGGACCTCTCGAACGAGGGTCAGATGCGCTACCAACTGCGCTAAGGCCGCGGCCCAGAAGTTGTTGAAATTGTAACATACGATCTAGTTATTTTGGTGCCGAAGTTCCCAGAATAATTAGTTTAAACATTTATTTTAAACTAATTAGTTACGAATTTGGAAAAACGAGAACACAACGCGAAGAATAGAAATTTATAGAGAGAAAAGAAGAAGAATTAAGAAAATTTATGGACAAAATTAAATAAATATGAGAACAGCACCACGAACACGGACACATGTACAGACTACGGACATAATAACATAATAAGTGAAACTGTGAAAAAGAAAATAAAACAGTGAACTAGGGACAAAACGGTAAATAACAGATGGACATATTAAATTAACATTAACATTATAATACAACAAGTGTACGTACGGATACAAGGACACCAAGAAGGTAATAGCTTAAATTCTTGAATTCTAGACTTATAATTGTTTATTTTGTTAAATCATTATAAATTTAGAAATGGCGGAACAACAAATACAAGCTTTGGCCAAGTCCATTGATGCAAATAAACAGATTTTACTAAAAAAAACTGCCAAAATCTAGTTATTAATTCTAGGGTAGTGAACGAGAGTGCACAAACTATTGTACGCTCGATCGAAGGGTTAAACATAGACAGACAGCCGGACAATGGCAAAATTAACTTTAACATACGTCATTTCGAGGGTAATCCCTGCGATTTCGACGGGTGGATTAAACAGATAGAGAAGCATGCCTTTCTCTACGACTGTACCGATCGTAGAAAACAGTTAGTGGCATATCAAACTTGTAGTGGTTTGGTGTCAGATTATATAAAGCGATATCTTGAGGCGGACGGCCACAAATCGTGGGCTAATTTGAAAGAAAACTTGCAGTCAAGATTTTCGCCAGTGCTTGACAAACCGAAGGCATTTGAGCAATTGGTTTCAATAAAGCAGAAAAAGGACGAAGACGTCCAATTTTATGCTGAAAGGCTCTTGAGTCTTTCTGAAAGGGCGTACCCGGATAGAAATCAAGCAATAGACGAGATCGTTGAATCTCAAATATTAACAATTTTCTTATGCGGTCTTGCTGACCCCACGATAAGGGCGCAAGTCGAGCGTACGTCCCCGCGAACGTTCGAGGATGCTTATCAAATAGCGCTACGCGAGCAGGACATAGTATATCGCTGCGCAGTACGAAGCAAATCGAATCCAGATAGGTTGCAGTTTAAGCAAAATGATGAACAACCCATGGAGGTTGATCACGCTAAGGGCTCGAACTACAAATTCTGTAAAATTTGTAACAGAAAGGGACATCGGACGGACGAACACCGAGACCGAAAAAGACGGACAACAGACCAAATAGAATGTTGGGTATGTCATGAAAAGGGACATAAATCAACTAATTGTCCAAAGTCAAAAAACTAACAAGCGTCGTGTGTTCTGAAGCCGGCACACTGACGCCCGAACGAAAAAATAAATTTAAGAATAATATTACCGGTAATCCGAATCATAGATTAAAAAAAATAATAATAAGTCAGAACCAGAACAAATGGATGTAGACGGCATTAGACTTAAGTCTACAAGAACAATCAAGAAGCAAAAGGTCAAACATTTGTTAGATGCCTTGTCGAGCTTGTTAGATTAATTGTTTTAAGGCTTCAAAATTTCTTTAACCGATAGCGATAAGTTAAGGAAGTTGTAATTAGTCGCTTACAAGGAACAGTAGTTTAGTACTTATGGTTACTATAGACTGTTATTTGAGTACCAATTTGCTATAGATTAAATGTCTAAATTGTTTACGAGTCATGTTTAGTTGTGATATACAAAGATAGTTGTCTAATGCATTATTTTGGACAAGACACACGTTAAATTAAGGAGTTCGGTATTTTAATAGTGGGTCGCGACAGTTGATAGTTACTTTGTTAACTTAGTATGGACGCATTCCATATTTGCCTTTAGCAACAACAGTAAGTCGTCACTGCTATTTATATAAATAATGGTTGTGTCATAGGAAAATGATACTGAATCCATGAGAAAGAAGGCTTGTGGTCTGATCGTAAAACAGGTACGAAAAGAACTCGTATATAAGGGAAAGCAACCCTTTGCCACTGAATAGGCCTGGGATTCATAAAGTGAGGGGTTTTTATAACCGTACGTTTAAGCGTATTGCACCAAAGTACGGTCACCTCATATATGATAGGTAATTAGGATTCTTTGTTATACTTACAGGTTCATGTAGAGAACACAGGACAGATGGGATCCTTAGCTATAGTATTTGTTTCCTTAGTTTTAGCTAGTCAAACTATTAGCTTTTTCCATGAAAGTACATTCTTTCATAATGTAGGTCAGTTTTCTATGTCAAGATAACGTTGGTTGATATCATTTGTTATTGACTTGGGGGTTTATGAAAACTTCCTATCAAAATTGTCATCAGACATAGACAATGCAGCAAAAATAGCACATCAATTAGTCATAGTGTATGATAAGACGGCAAATGACAAATACAAACAAATATTCGATGGGTTTAGAAATGAAATCGAAGTATTAAGGAGTATTCACTCAGATATAGTTATGAGTTTTAATGACTATAAGTTATTACGTGACTCACCCACTAGAGTTAAGAGAGGATTATTTAACTTTGTAGGCAGAATTATGAACTCTTTATTTGGTGTTTTAACCAAAGCAGATGTAGAGAAAATTCAAAGTAATGTAAGAAAAGTAGCACAGAATCAATTAGATTTGACACATGTTTTGAAAGAATCAATCGCAATCTTAAATGTAACAAGACTTGAAGTCAAAGAAAATCGGCAAAAAATCAATGAAATTATAATCGCAATGGAGGTTATAGAGAAAAATATTGTAAATATAACAGGTCAATTGCAAACTAAAATAAATAATGTAGAGAGCTTAGCAGTCTTTTCAGCTCAACTGAATTTAATAATTGATAACATAAAGAATGCTTTATCAAGATCTATGTACTTTTATTTACATTTCCAAATGCAAGTTCAAATAATTACTATGCAAAGGCTTTCACCAAGCACCATGTCTGCGAATGATTTACGACAATTGTTGCTTGTAATTCAGTCACGACTTCCAAAGACAATAGGTTTACCTCATGACCCACTGACGAAACTATTCGAGTATTATAAAATTCTGACATGCGTAACGTTGTTTGAAGGCAATCATGTCATCATAACCATTCAAATTCCGTTAGTCGAACACGCGCAAACTTTTGAAGTTTATAAAGCTTACTCAATACCAGTTCCGTTAATTGGCGCAATACCTCATGACAAAAAGGAATTATTGGCTTATTACAGGTTAGAATCAAATTACCTGGCTATCAATCCAGAACGCACGAGATATATGCTATTAGACGATGATCATGCGTATCAATGTAGTGTTCCAACTTTGAAAATTTGCAATGTAAAGAACCAATCAGAAATGTAAATGTAGGCAAAAGTTGCATTTTAAGCAATTTCATGGAAGACAAACGGAAAGTTAAGAAACATTGTAATGTTTGGATGAAACATTCTTTCTTGCCGACAGCCATTTATTTGATAAATGACGTTTATTTGATAATAACGAAACGCGAATTCGGACTGAATATCGTTTGTAATGATAAACGATCGTCGAAGAAAACGTTTCAAGTACAACCGCCGTATGGTTTTCTTAGTTTACATAAAAATTGTATAGCTACTTCAAATGCATTTACGTTGATGGGTTATTACGAACGATATACGAATGAAAACGTTACAAATCCAGCTGTTTTTATGTTGAAATCGCGTAATTAAAAAAAATACAATGAAATTACCAAAGAAACTTGACGACTTACAAGAATTCCCATTAAACACCTTACTTGACCATTTAGACAGGTTACAAGTAATCCAGGAAATGAAGTCTCCAAAGCACTTTCCTTTATGGGGTATTTAATTATTGTTGTTTGTATTGTTGTCGCCATACTGATATTTGGATTTATTTTCAAAAAGTACAAAGATGCATTGTTTTCAAAATTGATAAGATCAAAAAGAAATACAGAGAAAAATTCTAGAACAAAGGAACAAATAGCTATTGATTACGAGACAAAGGAACTCTGTGATAAAGAAGAATCTGATACTGGAAACGTGATGGTCATGTCAAAACTATTGGCTAACGAGACACAGACAGACACATGTGAAGCTGAGGTACACCGGCGCGTGTATCCCATATTAGATGTCACAAGAAACTCGAGCGTAACACAGAAATGGACATTTGAACAATTATCGTCAGTATACATATGGACTAGTCAGCAATTCATCAGTCTACCTGGTGACCTCGTGAGGACACATACGTCATAAAACCTGTGGTGTAGTGAATGGTCATTCGACGGCCGTCAATCTGTACACGTAACGTCAATACACTTGTAAACAATTTGGGTTTATCCTTTACATGGGCTGGTACAACGATCCTTACATGGGTTGGTACCGTTAACGCTATTGGGTTATCAACGTTATCGATACTTCGAACAGCACAATCGAACAAACATGGACTCTTAATGACTTGATACATTAAGCAATGATAATTTAGTAACTTTATTAATATACAAGTATGAACATCGCTTTCCTGTAGATTCAGTATAGTTTCAATCTGGTTGGTAATTGCAAGCGATAACATGTTTCTTAGAATTTCATACAAGTATATGTATTCATTATAATCAATTTAATTCTTATGAGTACAATTCAACTCTTTTATTAAGTAGTAAAAATAGTAAATTCTCATGATACGAGGACGTTACATGGTACAACGGATGGTTTCTGGTACGACGACTGCCAAAACAAAGACGATATTTTTTTATGATGATTTTATTAATTGCTTTCTTTTATTGAAATGTATTGTAAAATGGTTTCAGGTACATATATTCATGTAGCCAAAAGATGAAAACAAGAAATTTCATAATTAAGAGATTGGGCACTTCACATACATAAGAACAAGAAATTAACAAAATATGATAATTTCTTGAATTGGCAAAGGAGGTGTGTCACACTTTGGCTCTCCGCATATTGTATAAAGAGTTGTTTACAAATAATGTTCTGAAAGGGTAAATCCTTGAACTAAAGTTGTACAGATCATGTCTGGTCATGATCTATTTTTGGTATATTGACCCAAGATTCAACTAACAACTTTCATAATGGTCACGTGATGCCACGTTGCAATTGCGCCTTTAATTTTGGCTAATTATACCCCCCACAACAAAGTTATGGGGGGTATACTGGAATCAGGTTGTCCGTCCGTCCGTCCGTCCGTCTGTCCGTCCGTCCGTCTGTCCGTCCGTCTGTCCGTCCGTCCGTGGACATAATCTTGTGTCCTCTTCTCCTCCCACAGTTTTTGACCAATTCTTCTGAAATTTTACCAGGATGTACCCTATCACATGAAGTTGTGCACCTGCAATTTTGATCTTGATCCAGTCACTAGTTTCAGAGTTATGCCACTTTGAAGTTTTTAAGGGGGGGGGGGGGGTGGACATAATCTTGTGTCCTCTTCTCCTCCCACAGTTTTTGACCAATTTTTCTGAATTTTTTTCAGGATGTTTCCTATCATATGAAGTTGTGCACCTGCAATTTTCATCTTGATCCAGTCATTATTTTTAGAGTTATGCCACTTTGAAGTTTTTAATAAGGGGGGGGGAGTAGTCAAAATTTACAATTTCGTTTCCGTGTTCTAACTTGAGAACCGTTTGACCTAGGATCATGAAACTTTACACAGTTGTTGCCCATGACCATTCGAGGTGCCCTATTGTTTTGGGGTCACCAAGGTCAAAGGTCAAGGTCACAGTTGGACTTTGTATAAAATCCGTTTCCATGCTCTAAGTCAAGAACATTTTGACCGATAGCACTTTTTCAGTGACAAGGCCCTAGTGGGGGGTATTCGTCCGCTTTGCGACAGTTCTAGTTATTCATAACACATGAACTTATAAGCATGTGATGTGAAGTGACCAGTAGTTGATAAAAAAAAAAACTAGTAAAACGGCGTTGCATACAACGCCCAGAATGGTCAGATGACCACCGATTTGGTACTTAACAGTAGTGCGGGATTTGCATATCCATTCCTTGATCATCTATTATACGACCTGCACTGAAATATCTTTGGCTAAAGTAAACTGAGATCATTGAATCATTTTGGACTTTGTAAAACAAAAATTATTCTGTCGAAATTAAAACTTGTTTGAAATTTAAGAGAAGTTGTTGAAATTGTAACGGGGGGGGGGGGGTCCGGACCCCCCCCCCCCCCACCCTGGCATTGGCCGAAAATTAAATTTTGACTATTGAATTTAGCGGTACACAACATATTCATGCATTTTTAAACCATAATTTGGACTTGGATCCCCCCCCCCCCTGGAAAAAAATCTTGGGCTTGGACCCCCCTCCTCGAAAAATTTCCTGGATCCTCCCTTGTAATATAGCCAACAAAATATCGATGCAAAAGCAGAAACTGCTAATTATGAATTCTTTCGCCTTTTGCCTGAATGTTTTCTTGAAAACCAGGTCTTGTTTGTAAAAGGACTAAATAGTTCATGAAATTTGAATCACTGCATAATCTGCATAATCTTTCGTACATCTGCTGGAAGAGAATGGGCCTACGGACTGTAACATTTCAGTATGTATTTGTTGTGCCTATTTTTAGTTTTTTTGCCTAATTTCGAAATTGGGCATGCCTATTTTCGAAACTGGGCACAGAACTGAGCATCCATTTTCGAAATTATGATTCAGTTTCGTGTGTCATGCAGAACTATTTCTGTCGATTTTTTTTCGCCGATTTATTGATAATTGAATCAAATAATGCCCGAAATGTTGATATTATTTACGGTTTACTGCGACAGTGTAATGCAGAACTATTTCTGTCGATTTATTCTCGTTTTTTTCCTCAACGATTAATTAGCAATGAATCGAACAACGACATAATGATTATTTTACGGCTTACTTTGATTTTTGATACTTCCTACGTACTCGTTACTGCCGCGGATCCAGGATTTCTCTGATGGGGTTTGAATTTACAAATAGAGAGGTTCGTTTTCCAAGTATTACACAATTTTGACTGAATTTCTGCATTGAAGTGAAATAATCAGGCTGCGGAGACAGTGGCAGATCCAGAGTGGGTGCGGGAGTCAAACGAACCTCCTCTGAATCCTAATTATTTCAATTTCATGTAAAAATTCAGTCAGAATTTTGTAATAATAAGAGAACGAACCACCTACATGTATTTGTAATTTCGAACGCCCTTACAAAGTCTGGATCCGCCGCTGAGAGGGGTTTCCTTTGAACCTCGAAAACTCCCCCAGCCATTGGATACGACACTGCATTGTAAACGTGTACACCAGAATGTAAAAACTTAATCTGTGGGTCCCAGTCAATATCAAAATTCAGTCTATTTTAAAACGAAAGTACAGTGCCATTCATGGATAAACGAAACCTGTCTCCTGGTGTATTGATATTTATCCACATGTGAGAAAGGACATCATGACGTTGCGAGGTCGTACTGTAAGCGGAATCATCCATACTTTCTAGAATGATTATAGTAGTATAAGATCCATTTCTCGCTCTGATTTTATTATCATTAGTGTTCCAATGCATTTAAGCCGGGCATTAAATCAACAATTTACCAAACATTAATGATAATATATCATAAATCATATTTAATTTCAAATGTAATATACACTTTTTGGGTATTCATGGATTTTTTCCTTCTACAGGGTGTCCCAATAAAAACGGAACCCATTTTTAAAAGTAAATTGCTCGTGTATTAAATAATATGTCTCCACCAAATTTTAATATGCAATAGAAACGATAGTTTTCTATCAGCAGTTAAAATTTGGTTGAAAAATGTTTATTAGTTTCTAAAATATTGGCATTCAAATGAATGCACATGGAAAACCATTTTATCACGAAATCGATCTTTCTGTTCGCAGCGCGTGCCTACACTTCACTCTTCACAATTGTTTGATACAATACAAAAATGATATTGAAACATTTTACTTACAATAGTGCATATTCGTTTCATCTTTATCGTTAAGAAATAAACTGTTAAAGTAGAGCTGCGGTGTAACCAAACCAAAAAATGAATACAAACAAAATATCAAACTGTAGGCCTTTCAAAGATTCATTACATGTAATCATATGTAGTCATTTTATTACTCTACAACATGCCGTTCAGCGCTCAAATGCCAAGTACTTTAACCTTTTCCCAAACAAGACCTGGTTTTGACATCCATGAGAGAATTAGCTTGAGAAAGTATTTAGACAAAAGAAGAAAATAATGGTCACCAGCATTTTCTCCTTTTGCCTATTTTCTAGGCAGTATTTTACGCAAATTCTTTCTTTATTGGCGTCAATTTTGTCATCAGCAACAGCTTTCAATCCAGTCCACCCTAACTTTTTGTGGTCTGGGAAAGGGTTGAAATTATTTCAAACAGCCATCTTACGGACTCAATTTGCACATGCGGCATTTTGATATTATTAAATTTTGAGAAAATTGGTATGTTCTTGTACAACGGTAAAGAACTCCACAGTTGACCGTTAGTGCGCTTTTACGAACAAACAAGACGCAAAAATCGATTTCATGTTAAAAAGTTTTAGGGTCTTTATTAAATTTCATATAACTTTTGAACCAATACATATTTTGAAGTGAAATTCAGAACACATATACAAAAATAATGTATCTTTAGTACTGCAAATTCAAAAATTAGATTCTATGCTTTCGCTTTAAAATATTTGACTTTGAAATAGGGTTCCGTTTTTTTTGGACACTCTGTATAACTAGTACCGGTAAAAGGTACCTTTTCCAATCACAACAGGCTCTTCCCAATTTTAGTACATGCCGTTTCCCAACCTCCATATCTACCGTTCCCAATGATCTTAGGTGCCGTTCTCAATGGCCAATGCATTTTAGTTTCGCTGGAAATATCTCAATAAAATTGAATAAATGCTTATTTTTAATTGCCAATACATCCGAACACTGAGAACTTGAAATCTTTTTAGACAGATCTAAATTCAAAGTTCTAAGCAACAGACCACTTATATAACAGTTATGAAAAAAATGAGAACAAAGAAGCATTAACATCTAAAAGCCTTTTGAATTTTCCTAAAATTTATTTTTAATCCTTTCCAAAATGTTTTGGAATTGTCAAAAATGAAAGGAATTTTGATGCAGACAACAACATTAATGTTACCTTAAATTTAAGGCAGAATTTGTATATTAAGTTACAAAGGATGGGTTGCAATAAGGGGTCAAAAAATAGATTTTCTTTAAATTTCGTGGATTGATAGGGTTACATAATATCTTTAATTTGTATGTGTAAAACATCTGGTTTCGGCTTATTTTCCGAGATATGGGTAAATAAAGTGGGTGGGGTAAGATGGACTGAAACACAGTAGGGGTCATTCTAAGTCGCTTATCTTTCTTATTTTTAGCCCCAGATGCGTGAAAATTTGTATGCGTGTCTTTTGATATATGTGTTAAACATTTATGGGCTTACATTTGATATTTCATCTATATCTTTTCCGTAATACTCATTCTTCTTTCTTTCGAAAAATTTCGCTATTTTTTAAAGACCAACTTTACCAAACTATCTCCACACGTTTTATTTGAATCACGATTTTTATGAAACTTTACAGATGTATTATCCAGATATCAATATAATTTTGTGTGAAATTTGAAATAAAAGCGTTATCCCGTTGTTGAGATATTTGACCTTGACCTTCAAAATAACATCAAATTCGGGAATGTCCGTTAAAACTACGCATTGTTGGGAAAATGGTTAGGGTTGAATGGCATGTGACAGCCCATTCATAAAAGAATGCATTTCACACATGATTGGGATTTTTATTGTATGATTTTACCGTTAAAATTGATATACTCAATATAATAAACTTGGTCACCTCTCAGAGTTACCCGGTCATTTCATCTAATAAAATCATTGATAGACAGATATTTGTTTACGGCCTGTCTATACATTTAACATAGCTTTCTTTTTGTTGATATTATATAACGTTATATAAATATATTTAGCTTAAGTTAATTAATTGTAAGCACATTTGGCCATTTATTAAAATCATTCACAATGCGTCTTCTTTATAACCATATAAGAAATACAATCTGAAAATGATTAGTTTTCTCCTAGCAAATTGATGATTCTTGTCCATCATGAGATGAGTGAATATAAACTCTTAGGCAATTCAAGTTGCATATAAAGCTTTGGTAGTTCTAGCAATCTTAACATAAATGCTATTATTTAATTTCACTCACCTGTGGTAGTAATATTAATCACAGCGCTTTCCGCGTAGACATGTTTCATGTGCAATATTTAGTTTGATAAGAAAACTGAGAAGTAAAAAGAATTTCTTTTCTTTCCAATTCTTCCGAATGTGTTGTACGATACAAAAAGTAAATATTGCTACGAAACTCATTAGGAACAATAAAAAGAAACCATGCTTCCAACCCTTATGAATAAAATTGGCGCTTTAACTATCACATTTTGGCATTTCCTGAGTTTTGAAGTAATTTTGAAGGTCAAGGTCAAATATCTCAAAAACAGAACAACGCTTTTCTTTTAAATTTCAGACAAAGTTACATTAATATCTGGATAATACATCTGTAAAGTTTCATAGAAATCGGGTTTCAAATAAAACGTCTGGAGATAGTTTGGTAAAGTAGGTCGTTAGAAAATAGCGAAATTCTTGGAAAGAAAGAAGAATGAGTATTACGGAAAAGATATACATGGAATATCAAATATAAGCCCATAAATGTTAAACGCATATATCACAAGACAGGCATACAAATTTTCACGCATTTTGGGCTAAAAATAAGAAAGATAAGCGACTTAGAACAACCCCTACTGTGTTTCAGTCCATCTTACCCCACCCACTTTATTTACCCATATCTCACAAAATAAGCCGAAACCAGATTTTTTACACATACCAATTTAAGATATTATGTAACCCTATCAATCCACGAAATTTAAAGAAAATCTATTTTTTGACCCCTTATTGCAACCCATCCTTATTGAGAGAATTGAAGTGAATGCTAGATTTCAGTACATGTGTATTATCTACCTTTCTACGATTTCAAAATGTATAGATAATCATAAGTCAAAATATATGTTCACTAGACTAGTAGCTCCCTGTTAAAACGTAGATCTAGATCTTACAATATTTTGTGGTTCAGAATTAGCCCCTAATGATAGATAAGATGCATTTAAAAAATTGATCATCATTCTCTATTCATCAATTTTGCAAATTAATCTTTTCCCAATTTGAACATTTCACGACTCATTTATTCCCAATTTTGAAGATTTCTCGATGCGAAAAATTCCCAATTGTAGGGGTACAGGTACCTTTCCCAATTGGCAAGGAAACGCTGGTATTTTTTATCAATTTAAAAAGTGGGCCTTTACATTAGGACTAGGCATTTCTGGTTTCAGGCCTTTTTGACCCTATACCCTTGCCAGCATGGTGGGACAAATCGGTTGGTTTAGTAGAGTCGGTCACATGTTCTGGCCAGCATGGTTGGAAGGATCGGCTTGTTCAGCTGGGTCGGTCGCTAGTTCTTGCCAGCATGGTGGGAAGTATCGGCTTGTTCGGCTGAGTTGGTTGTTAGTTCTGGCCAGCACGGTGGGAAAGATCAGCTTGTTCGGCTGGGTCGGTTGCTAGTTCTGGACAGCACGGTGGGAATGATCGGCTTGTTTGGCTTGGTTGGTCGCTTGTTCTGGCCATCATGGTGGGAAGGATCGGTTTGTTCCTCTGGGTCGGTCGCTAGTTCTGGCCAGAAGGGTAAGAAGAATCGGTTTGTTCGGCAGGGTCGGTCGCTTAGTCTGGCCAGCACGGTGAGAAGAATCCGCTTGTTCGGCTGAGTTGGTCGCTTGTTCTGGCCAGCATGGTGGGAAAGATCGGTTTGTTCGGCTGGGTCGGGCGCTTGTTCTGGCCAGCAGGGTGGGAAGGATCGGTTTGTTTACCTGGGTCGGTCGCTTGTTCTGGCCAGCACGGTGGGAAGGATCGGCTTGTTCGGCTGGGTCGGTCGCTTGTTCTGGCCAGAACGGTGGGGAGGATCGGCTTGTTCGGCTGGGTCGGTCGCTTGTTCTGGCCAGCACCGTGGGAAGAATCGGCCCATTTGGCTGGGTTGGTCGCTTGTTCTGGCCATCACGGTTGAAAGAATTGGTTTGTTCCGCTGGGTCGGTCGCTTGTTCTGGCCAGCACGGTGGGAAGGATCTTCTTGTTTGGCTTGGTCAGTCACTAGTTCTGGCTAGCATGGTGGGAAGGATCGTCTTGTTCGGCTTGGTCGGTCACTAGTTCTGGCCAGTATGGTGGGAAGGATCTGTTTGTTTGGCTGGGTCGGTCACTAGTTCTGGCCATCACGGTTGGGAGGATCGGCTTGTTCAGCAGGGTCAGTCGCTAGTTCTGGCCAGCATGGTGAGAAGTATCGGCTTGTTCGGCTGAGTTGGTTGTTAGTTCTGGCCAGCACGATGGGAAGGATCAGCTTGTTCGGCTGGGTCGGTTGCTAGTTCTGGACAGCACGGTGGGAATGATCGGCTTGTTTGGCTGGGTTGGTCACTTGTTCTGGCCATCATAGTGGGAAGGATCAGTCTGTTCCTCTGGGTCGGTCGCTAGTTCCGGCCAGATGGGTAAGAAGAATCAGTTTGTTCGGCTGGGTCGGTCGCTTAGTCTGGCCAGCACAGTGGGAAGAATCCGCTTGTTCGGCTGAGTTGGTCGCTTGTTCTGGCCAGCATGGTGGGAAAGATCGGTTTGTTCGGCTGGGTCGGTCACTGGTTCTGGCCTGCAGGGTGGGAAGGATCGGTTTGTTTACCTGGGTCGGTCGCTTGTTCTGGCCAGCATGGTGGGAAGAATCGGTTTGTTTGGCTGGGTCGGTCACTGGTTCTGGCCATCACGGTTGGGAGGATCGGCTTGTTCGGCTGGGTCGGTCGCTTGTTCTGGCCAGCACAGTGGGAAGGATTGGTTTGTTCGGCTGGGTCGGTCGCTTAGTCTGGCCAGCACGGTGGGAAGAATCGGCTCGTTCGGCTGAGTTGGTCACTGGTTCTGGCCAGCACAATGGGAAGAATCGGCTCGTTCGGCTGGGTTGGTCGCTGGTTCTGGCCATCACGGTTGGAAGGATCGACTTGTTTGGCTGTGTTGGTCGCTTGTTCTGGCCAGCACGGTGGGAAGGATCGACTTGTTCGGCTGGGTCGGTCGCTTGTTCTGGCCAGCACGGTGGGAAGGATCGACTTGTTCGGCTGAGTTGATCGCTTGTTCTGGCCAGCATGGTGAGAAGGATCGGCTTGTTCGGCTGAGTTGGTCGCTAGTTCTGGCCAGCATGGTGGGAAGGATCGACTCGTTCGGCTGAGTTGGTCGCTAGTTCTGGCCAGCATGGTGGGAAGGATCGACTTGTTTGGCTGGGTTGGTCACTAGTTCTGGCCAGCACGGTGGGAAGGATCGACTTGTTCGGCTGAGTTGGTCGCTTGTTCTGGCCAGCATGGTGGGAAGGATCGACTTGTTCGGCTGGGTTGGTAACTAGTTCTGGCCAGCACGGTGGGAAGGATCGACTTGTTCGACTGAGTTGGTCGCTAGTTCTGGCCAGCATGGTTGGAAGGATCGACTTGTTTGGCTGAATTGGTCGCTAGTTCTGGCCTGCACGGTGGGAAGGATCGGCTTGTTCGGCTGAGTTGGTCGCTAGTTCTGCCCAGCATGGTTGGAAGGATCGACTTGTTCGGCTGAGTTGGTCACTAAATCCGGCCAGCACGGTGGGAAGGATCGACTTGTTCGGCTGGGTCGGTCGCTAGTTCTGGCCAGCACGGTGGGAAGGATCGGTTTGTTCCTCTGGGTCGGTCGCTAGTTCTGGCCAGCACGGTTGGAAGGATCGACTTGTTCGGCTGAGTTGGTCGCTAGTTCTGGCCAGCATGGTTGGAAGGAACGACTTGTTCGGATGGGTCGGTCGCTGGTTCTGGCCAGCACGGTGGGAAGGATCGGCTTGTTCGGCTGAGTTGGTCGCTAGTTCTGGCCAGCATGGTTGGAAGGATCGACTTGTTCGGCTGGGTCGGTCGCTGGTTCTGGCCAGCACGGTTGGAAGGATCGACTCGTTCGGCTGAGTTGGTCGCTAGTTCTGGCCAGCATGGTTGGAAGGATCGACTTGTTCGGCTGGGTCGGTCGCTTGTTCTGGCCAGAACGGTGGGAAGGATCGATATGTTCGGCTGGGTCTATCGCTTAGTCTGGCCAGCACAGTGGGAAGAATCGGCCCACTTGGCTGGGTTGGTCGCTTGTTCTGGCCATCACGGTTGGAAGAATTGGTTTGTTCCGCAGGGTCGGTCGCTTGTTCTGGCAAGCACGGTGGGAAGGATCTTCTTGTTCGGCTTGGTCGGTCACTAGTTCTGGCTAGCATGGTGGGAAGGATCGTCTTGTTCGGCTTGGTCGGTCACTAGTTCTGGCTAGCATGGTAGGGAGGTTTGGCTTGTTCGGCTGTTTTGACAGCCCTTAAAGATACAGTTTGGCCTCTACAGCTCATTGAGCAGGGAAAAATGCTGAATATGGTATTTTTCACAGAAAGGGCTTCCCCTGTTTGAATGGTTTTACAATCAGCTCACTATTTTGAGTTAGTTATCTTCAAAATCTAAATAAAATTAGAACATATCAAATTAATTGACATAAGTATGCAGATTTATGGTAGATCACATATATTTAGCAGATGAAAAGCTTCATAATAAATCTTGTTTGCTTTAAAAGAACCATTTCTAAAATGCCGATATTTAACATAGTGAAACCATTTTAAGTTCGATGGTTAGAAAGCCCAAAGCAATGGATCTAATTCAGGCTCCGAAAAAATATGGAACTGCAACTTTTTCAATAAATAAATGGAATCGAGTGTAGAGATGATTTTATGGCAATATTATCTATAAATTTGATGTACTGCTGAATGTGTAAACGAATTTATAAAAGCAGAGACATACAACTGTCAATATATTGTTTATCTATGTCTCTGATAAAAGATAAGGTGCGAGATGCTTAGGGTACGAATCAACTTCCGCGCAAACGGAAGTGAAAGTTCCGTATTTTCTGTTCGGTACGGAACTCTAACTGTTCGGTACCGAACTTTTATTTGGATATAAACTGCTTAAAATGACTTTGAAAGTGCTAACTGTGATACCTTCCTAAAAAAAGGACATTTTGAAGATGAGTTCTGCACAGAAAATTGCCCGATCTACCGTAAAATAATTAAAAATAAGCTATTTCGCCTAGTTACGAAATTAGGCAAATGAGTTCTGCAGGGACTTGCCCAATTTCGAAATTGGCCAAAAACGAGATTGGGCACAATATATTCACTTTTCAAGAAAAAAACGTGTAACTACAGTTTGATGCAAGTTGTATTTAGGATGTTTTCATTGATAAGAATATACATTTTATACAGCAACATTCTAGACTGGCCAAAATTATTTGATTCTTGAGAATAAGTATGTGTTGGTCATTTACATGGGCATTCGGAGACTCAATAAATAAAACATAAATCAGTATCTTCATTTATTCAATTCATCGTAAATCCGAACCCCCTTTAAGAAATCCTGGATCCGCCACTTAGTAGGTCCTCGCCACTCTAGTCTAGAGCACAAATAAATACAGAACATTACCGATCGACGTTGGAGAGTACTTATATTAGGAGCTCACTTGCTTCTAAAAAAAAATATTTTATTTTATTGTAAAAAGCAGTAGCTCATCTAATCCGAGTTTTCTCTGATGAAATTAGCTCTTTGATGTATTGATGTCGCTCATTTATGATTTAAATGAGCGACATCAACATATCAATCATCATCATCATCATCATTTTGCGGCCTCGGCCGAGATTGAATTCACTACATTTTTCCAGTACGCTTGTCTGTCATAGCTTCAAAATCTTCCTTAGGGATCGACGCATCCTGCTTTATCCTATCTGGAAATGTTAATTTGCGTGACCGATTGTCTGATGATGGATGTATCCAGAGCACAAATGATGATTCAAGTTCATCCGTGGCACGTGCACAATGTCCAGCAGACTGGACACGTCTTTTACAGACTATGTCAGATACTCTGGTTAAGTCACCATATATCATTTCAAGAGTAGGATGGCTCCTCTATGACAGATTGAGGAATCTTCTCAAAATACGTGTATAACATCCATCCAGGCGGCGTTGTTGTTTTGCTGAAAGTGTCAAAGTTTCTGATCCGTACAGTAAAATTGGTTCGATGAGGGCTCGGAAGATTTGGATTTTGAATTCACGAGCGAGATTCGATTTCCAGATCTTGTTCATTTTGTTACAAGCATTCCATGCTAACCCTTTCCTGATGTTTAAGTCTTTCTCGGAGTTTCTTATGTGCGATTCTAGATATTTCTAGCCATTGACACATTTCAGGATGTTATTAGAGAGTGTTTTGATCTCGTTGCAATTGCGGATGTTTACTGGCATACATTCAGTTTTGGTTTCATTCAAGCGGAGACCTGTACAATTGACTGCTGATTCAAGGGAGGTAAGCAGGGCTTGGGTACCTATGAGGTTGTCAGACAACAACGCAATGTCATCTGCAAAATCAGCATCGTTGATGTAAAGTGCAGGATATCTAGGCTGATACAGAAGTCCATTTTCACATATTGTATCTACCGATACGCGCATTGGAGGATGCCTGCGAAGATGTCGAAGGGTTTTGGTTCACCATCAGGGGTTAACACAGTGGCCTGTGTGTTTGTATAAAGAACTTAAATTTGCATCAATGGTTTCTTCTGGTAGACCATAGAGTTCAAGGATCTCAAACATAGTTTCTCGGTTGACTGAGTCGAAAGCTTTACTGAAATCAACAAAATCAACAACATATCAAAGAGCAAATTTCATCAGAGAAAGTTCGGATAATAGCTCATCCTGAACTTGCATGGCGGAAATGGGCGGTGGAGATACGGTACAAGTGATTACAAGCCAAATCAAAGTACTGAAAGTACTGTTAGTCGGCGAGCTGCTTGCACCGTACTATTGGTATGCTATTGGAGTTTTGTCATTGGAGATGTAAATTGTACAATGGCACGGAGTAACGAACAGTTTCATGACATCTATCTATTGAAGTCTGGAACTGTTTATAACTACATTTTGTACGACTTCGATTGGCGATAGTTCGAGCTATAGTTTGGCATTTCCTTCCATTTTATTCAACCCTATTGTGTGTCAGTCAATCAAAATCTTTTACTTCTTTATCCTGACACTGATTGTTGTGATATTTTCATTCGGACTGTATGTATCGATTTCTTGGCCAGAAGAGTTTGTCGTATTGCTGGTCTAAAAGATGTCATATCTCAAACGTGAAAATGTATTGACTGTAAGGGGATTTCTTTAAATCAAATAATTGATGAAAAAATAACTGAAATATTTCTTATTACGTAAAACTGTTTTGGGCTAATTCGATTTCCGACCTGGTCAAAAGGGTACATTTTGGTCAATCTATTTGGCACCGTACCCCCATTTCACCCGTACCACCCGTCTAGACAGCTTCATCTACCGAACTTTTGTCATTAGGTTTTAACGAGATGTAAAGCTGCGAATCATCTGCGTAAAAATGATGTTCAAGGTCGTGCTTTCTGTAGATTATTCCGACTGGCTTTGTATACATGACACAATTATTAGGCCCATGCTCGGAACCATGAGGAACACTTTATTTCATTAACATTGATAATTAATAATTTGATAAAACACCATTCATGTACACAGATTGACCTTTAGATATGACTTCACCTAGGCAAACGAAACGGCTCACTGGAGATATGAAAGTCATGTCCTAAACGACGAAGAAGAATGTAATGATCTGTATCAAACGCTTCCGAAATGTCAAACAGTACAAGGATGGTGATATTGTCCATACCTAGCGATTTCAATATATCATTTTGAACTTTAAGCAGAGCTGTTTCAGCTAAGTTATTTTTAAAGAGGGGCGGTTGAAGTTCATGTGATCTATTTTCGGTTAAGCGTTGTTCTATTTGAACGTCATTGACACACTTGATGCAACTTTGGCGTGGTCCGTAGCAAAGAAGATTGGCGAAGGTAGGCATATTTCAAAAATCCGGATACCCTCGCGGAAAACGGTGAAGAAGAAGACGAAATCGTACGAAGTGTCTGCTATCTTTTAATGGATTGAATACAGCTCGTACATTGATTACGGATGCTGTCTGAAACATTTCAGGGTTCAAGAACTGTTTTGGCTGTAATTTAATCAAAATTAAATGCAATGCAAAAATGCCTGATAGTGTTTAACATTGACAATCAATTCCATGCATTCTCTAAAAATGCTTTGTTATGATGTTAATAGTAAACAATCGGTAAATGTTTCAGATAATAATTGACAGCTTTATACCTTTAAAATATTTTAGACGTCTAATTCTGGAAATATTGACAAAACAGATGCTTTCCAATTGACTTCAATGCAAACTCTGAAGACAGTTACCTCCCCTTGCATTCACAAAATGTAAAAAGTAAGATGGTAAAATGTTTTTCAATTATCAATGTCTACAACAAATCCAACTTTCATAGAGATCTATATGCTAGAAGTGTTTGTTCTAATTACAGTTCCAGACCCATAATTTATCAAATCATATAATGACAACAATTTTTACAGTTTAATATCTATAGTTGCTGATTACAGTGGACATGTTAAACTTGGAACCCAAATCAAATCATGTTAACCCTTTTCCAAAACGAAACCTACTGTCAATTGTACCATAAATCATTAGAAAACATTTAGTGAGAGAGAACAAATGGCGATAGTTTTTCCCTTTTCTTCAACAAAGTCCATTTGAATATGAAGGTACGCATCAAGGCCGATTCTAGGATCATTTTCCAGGTGGGGGTAGGCAAATTATGACTTTTAAATGTGTTAGATATGTAACGTTAACCATACTTTATATAGACAAATTTCCTTCTAATGCCGGAGTGTACCGACCCCAACAAACCCACCCACCACCGACTCCCGCGAGATCCGCCCTTGCACACTCACTTTGCTGGACGCTAAATAGTTTGAGCCACACCATTCCCTTCTTTAAGACGAGACTAGAAAAAAATCTGAAAACTACTTTTTGTCATTTTTCCGTAATATTTTTATTTTAGAACGTATGTTCCAGCCGTAACACCGGATTTTCTTTTTCTAATATTCCGTTGTCTGTAGCTGCTGTCGAATCAGTTGTGTATTTTGTTGTTTAAGGGACAATGCTTCAATTATTCGGAAAAAAACTCGGTCGTTACTGTAGAAACTTAAATGTTTCGCCTTAGTATGTTTTGCAACCATATTTTTGACAATTTGACATTTCTTCACTTTTCACCATTTTTCGACTGTTAGATCATATTTGTTATGCGAGACTGCTTTTCTCAAGATGGAAATCGATGATTTAAAGATAGACAATTTTAAGTGTGTTTGTACTTACCACTGTTTTGCGTCATTTTAATCGCATGTAAATGGTAAAAAATACTATAATTCACTAA
Source organism: Fragum sueziense (assembly GCA_963680895.1). NCBI lineage: Eukaryota > Metazoa > Mollusca > Bivalvia > Cardiida > Cardiidae > Fragum > Fragum sueziense. The sequence goes on along the minus strand of OY804595.1, from coordinate 21,464,784 downwards.
TAAGTGCGATGATCTTTAAATTTTCTTCTTGAATTATTACCAGGACATATTGCTTAAAACATTGAGGGAGTTTTATCAAATTTTAATATCTAGAGCATGAAACACATGTATTTTACAAAAAAGGCAAATTTTGACCTAAAACGCTTCTGTTTTGCTGATCCAATTGAATTTGTAAATATTCTGTTTTATACATTAACGCTTTCTCAACATCACACATTTAGATTTTCTGTTATTGATAATGTAAAACATTAATTTAAAGCCATTTTCGAAGTTATGCGAAGGTCATTCAGCATTTTTTTTTTGTATTTTCATGACCCTTGAAAGGCACAAGAAATTGTCCATTTTTCAGCTGTATAGGGTATACCATACTATTGCCGATAAAATCCAAACAAGATCGATGACCATCCATTTTTATTTCATTTTTCAACTGGTAATATCTCGTACGTTCGACAGAAAAAAATATAATTAAATTCCATTATTAGGAAAAGAAATAGTAATACTGGAGCATTGTCCCTTAAGAAAGCGCATTTCAAATACGTTGAGCAGGGTGGAGTTGGTGTAATATTGAGAGCTAGGGAAATCATTGTGGCAGAAGAAAAATTCAGATGTCGAGCATTTTTTGTAAACTAAGCTCAAATTGGATCGGTCTTCAGCGGCAGACCCAGGACTTCTGTCAGACGGGTTCAAACATACAAATAGGGGGTTCGTTTCCTTAGTAATATGAAAATTAAATAATAAGGCTACAGAGGGGCATTCGTTTGAAACCCCGAACCCCCCTGCCTGGATCCGCCACTGGTCTTAAATTCAATGGTTTTGAGAAAGAATTTTCAAATATATCAAAAATTTCAAAGACAGTAAACATAGCGTGAAGCGAAGTCGGCATTGTTAAACATGCGCAATAATACAATACTGTTCACCAGTCTAGAACTATTTTCTCAAGTGGATTGATTATTGGTTTTTGTTGTTATGAGGTAATCGTCGAAAAACTTGAAGAATTTGTATATTATATTCTGTGTACTAAAGCCAGCGAGGCTGAGAGCCTCGCTGACTAAAAATCGCCTTTTTTAATCAAAGTTGCAAAAATATTCCTGTAACTTAATAGTCTAATAATTACCGAAAATGACTGTAATAAATATTCTTTGTACTTACGTAGAATAAACGAACAATGCTCGTGGGCAGGTAACGACTCGCCAAATGAGATATATAGTAAAACGACCACGTGACCTTTTGTTTACTCGGAGGCATATACTCGGGTCATTGTCGGGCTTAAACCGTGTATTTGTATATATATTGTTGTAGCACGTAATTCTACGTATTGTTGCACGGTGTCTCCTATAGTCTGGTTCCCTGTCGTACTATGTATTTTAGTACGTCAGGCATTCTCTAAAAATGGCCACTCACAGTGGGGTAATTTAATTACAAAGATAAAGAGCAAAGTTGTTTAATTTCGTGTGCAGGGAAGGGTCATTAGAAGAAAAGATAGGTTTCGGTATATTCCTAATACTAGCAATAAAATTTTTACATGACCTCAACGCTAACCCGAAATGAAACGGTTTTAAATTATGTACATGAAAACTATCTGAAGGCAATTTGGGTGACTTTCTTACCAGTAGTCCGATTATATGTAGTTCAGTGGTAGAGCGTCTGACTTGGGTTCAAGGGGTCCAGGGATCGAATCTGTTTTTCTTCTAATTGTGTTTTTATTACGTCTTTGCAATCTCTAGAACCATTTGGTATGAAAAATGTAAAAAGAAAGAGGGTGTGACTAAAATATCTTTCCCTCTTGGGATTCGAACCAAGAACCTCTAGAGCACTAATCAGACGCTCTAACCACTGAGCTAATCTGACTTCTGGTAAGATGACCATCCAAATTGCCTTTATATAGTTTTCATGTACATACTTTAAAACCGTTTTATCTCGGGTTAGCGTTGAGGTCATATAAAACTTTTATTGATATTAATAAAAATATACCGAAACCCATCCACTCTTCTAATGACCCTTCCCTGCTCACAAAATTAAAGAACTTTGTTCTTTACCTTTGTTAAAATATCAGCCCAGTGGACGTCGCCATTACTGAAGTGTGTCTGACCCAATAACGCAGTATTAGGGGCAGGTAAGCCAGACTAGGTGTCTCCTATAGATTGAAAAGGGACGATGCTTTATCCAACGATAGTGACTTTTCAAAACCAGACGTATCTCATTGGACATTTTGTGTTGTATACCTTCGAACTACTTTCGATACAACAGTGTGTAAGAATCGCGCCTAATCTGGATACAGCGATGCGTCAAAGTCGATAGTCTATAAAAGAAGCATCAGACTTGAAGACAATAGGAACTGTACGGAAACTCCAGAGGCAGAGCCCATGACTCCGCGATTCGAATCGGCTGGGTTGAACACTCACCTGTTTTTGTTATCCCAGAGACAGAGCCACACATGGTCGGAAGTGACCCAGATGATTTATATAGCGGAGCTATTGGCTCTTTCTTAGCTACAATATCGTAGCCAAAAACTTAATGATGGGTATTGGTTTGTGGCTACGAGTCCTCCCTATTCCTTCTTTGGAACAAGACAAAAAAGTGGGAAACACATTTTCTTGCATATATTTTTGAAAACTAACATATATTCAATCAGATGTGAATCCCGTAAAACATTTTCATGTCCAAAATTCGGTTAAAAAGTATCAACAAGAATTGTTTTCATTTTTTTTTTTCTTCCAACTGAAAATTCAAGTCTTAGTCTAATAAAATGGGTGGGTACTCCGCTTCAAAATTGAATTGAACTTGAAAGTGATTTCAACATAAAACTATGCTGGATTGACAGAAAAATGGTTAACCTGTTGTCAGGTAACATTCTTTCTACATTCCGAAGCTTTATTTTGACTATGTTATACTTGCTGGAATGAATCACTTAATCACCTGCTCCATTGCAACGAACAGGTAAGATTTATAACCGAACCCCAGATCAAAATTGAAAAAAGGTTTCGGTTACATTATTGCAACTAGATCTGTCTCTGAAATTTTCGTACCGTGGTGGGGATGGTGAAACAAAAACAACGTAACTAATGCTTAGGATTATAATTAAATACAAAACTTCAATCAATAATTATATTCTCCTTTATCACATAATCGGTGCTTTTGAACAAAACCTCGTAACTGCAGCTTGTTAAAAGATACGATTATGAGTAGTTTGTTGCAAATCGACATAATATTGGACCAGAGTGAAAATGTAACAAGTATTAGATTATATTTGTTGTACCGTCACGCAAAAATAAGGATCTGATGTGAAAGTATATTTGTCAATGCACAATTTATGTCCACTCAGTTTGATCACTATCAACCATTTCTTACCCATTACCATACGTCAAGTTCTAAACTGGTTCAATTGCAAAGACAAATTGTTCACGATTGTTATAGACACGGCCACCGATCCCTCTCATTCATTGCAAAATGCTATGAGCGAAATCTCAGAAGAGGGACTTCCGGCTATGAAGAAACGGGACCCATTTTGTGAATGTAAACACACGTTGCTACTTTAAATCGGTGATTTTGCAAGTTTTTGGCTGATTCTCAAAAATCGGGGAATGCTATTCGATGGTGAGTGTATTTAAACTTCTTTTGGAGTATGTCTCCTCGGCATGGTCTCGCCGTGTTTGCTTCAAACTGCTTTGTCATGCGATCATAATGCTGTGTTTTGAAGACATGTCAAAATTGATCGAAAAATTATGGTTTAAATACTACTATAATTCCCTTCTATACAGGTCCCATAAGCTTCAAATGCTTTATCTTATGTATACATCCATTAAAATCCAATGACTGATTTTCTGATAGAGAGAAAAAGCTAAAAAGTAATACGCTATGAAGATGAGAGATCAGCTATGCATAAAGGGGACTAGATATGAAGAAGATATAATAGGCTATGAATAAGAGCTCGGATATTCAAAGCGTCGGGTTTTGACTTAATTTTGCCTTTTCGCTATAATTTTCGCTCGGAAAGTGATACGAATTTATTGTTAATACTATTTCACATTTGGGATTGTAAGATCAATCTAATTTCCAAATTAGCCTACTTCAAGACTTTTCAGTATACAATGTGGTTGTCATTGTAAACTATATAGTCAAAACTTGGCAAACCGTATAAGAACCCTAACATTTTAATAATTTTAAGCCTACGCAAGATACATTGCATGTATTTTGAATGAAAACAGGTCTTATTTATATGTTTTTAGCGGCCAGTTATTTTTTTTTCTTGTATGCACTCTAGAGGCCACATTTTTGTCCGATCAATCTGAAAGTTGGTCAGAATTAGGTTATTTCCTCTAAGACCCCCCCCCCCCCCCCACACACACACACACACGACAGCCTCCGGAAGTCGTCTTAGAGGCAAAAGTCGAAATTTTTAAACGGGGAACGGTTGACTGTAAATCAAATAAAATAACCATCTTACCGGCTATTAACGAATTCATTCAATTTTATTATTTTTGTTCCACTTGAAACTTCGCTTTATTACTGTATATTGAATGCACGTGCGCTTTATCGCTGTATATTGATTGAATGCACGTGCGACGTCATTGTTCATTTTCGTCTGAATGTCACTTCCGACACTAAACTTGGCTGATTTAACCCTCTTCCGAGCACCACCTGGCTGTGGCGTATGCAGGAAAGATAATTTTAAACATGAGGAAGTGATTGAATGACGACAATCAACATTTAATAAAGACTTTTTCTGCAAGAAGTTTCATAGAACATGAATAAATATATTTTCGTCTGATGAATGACGAAAGACGAACGTACAAACCAAAATGAACTTGAGCATTCTACACACACGACAGCCTCCGCAAGTCGTCCTTAGAGGCAAAAGTCGAAATTTTTAAACGGGGAACGGTTGACTGTAAATCAAATAAAATAACCATCTTACCGGCTATTAACGAATTCATTCAATTTTATTATTTTTGTTCTACTTATAACTTCGCTTTATTACTGTATATTGAATGCACGTGTGCTTTATCGCTGTATATTGATTGAATGCACGTATGACGTCATTGTTTTCTCCGCATGTTTTGGGAGCCTCGTTTTGATAATGTCGATTTGTTACTATTTTTAGTAACAATTCTCATGTATGTTCTAAAAATGCATTTCCACGTGATGATAAGTCAGGCCCGTAGTAACAAGTGGGGGCATGGAGGGGCTAAGACCCCAACCCCCAAAAAGGTCTGCACAAAATGCTGAATTGTCATTATTTTGCACTGAAAACCTTTGCGGAAATCCAATTCAGTTCCTCCAAAATTCCGACAATAGCCAGAACAGGGGCTTAAGCCCCCCCCCCATTAAAAATGTTTCCAGTCCTACGCGCCTGCAAGTTACCGGTCGGCATTAAGTACATGTTTAAGCTGCATAACAATAAATATCGTTCTATCGTCTAGCATTTGATTTTTCAAACGGAAATTTGTAAAGAAAATGTTGGAATTTCTGTCTTCAATTCTTCCTAAACGCATAACCATTCAGTATATGTGAGTGCCGAGAAAGAATTATGAAGTCCGCGCTTCTTCATAGCTTGCTCCCCTTTATTCATAGCTACTCTCGCTTCTTCATAACTTACTACTCTTCTTCATTGCGTACTTGTTTTTCTCATAAATAAACAAAGGTTTTCAAAATCGTACGTGCGGAATACTAAAAGAGACCATAAAATAGTAAACTGAACATGTCTCATTCGAAAAATGCACATGATAGCGCCGTAGGAGTCGTTTATGTGTCGTTTGGTTTGTAAACATAAGTGTGTGCACTCACTTTGAAAGTAATTGCAAGTTTACTCGGTAAGCTAGAACAAAGGGCTTTGGTAATATAACACATCATTCATTACCCCATCGAATAGCATTCCGCGATTTTTGAGATTCATCCCATTACTAGCAAAATAACCGATTTAAAGTAACAACGTGTGTTTACTTACTCAAATGGGTCCCGTTTCTTCATAGCAGGAAGTCCCTCTTCTGAGATTTCGCTGATAGCATTTTGCAATGAATATGCAATGAATGAGAGGGATTGGTGGCCGTGTAAGAGTGTGGTATAACATATTGTCAGAAATGTCGATAATTTCTTCATTTTCCAAAGTCTATTTCTTATAGGGTAACAAAAAGCGTCATTGTGTGGGAATGGGTTAAAACAGTGAAGAATAGTCATCTCATATCATATTTTGTTAGCAGAAAACAAACACTCGAATATATAGTGCTCCCACGATATTCAGAATCTTGCCAAACAATAAAACATAAACCAATTTACTAATCATAGGTTATAAAGATCAAAATGAAACCATGTTGATGATAATCAGTATTTTGATGTAATATTGACAAGACGATTTGCACGTGCGTCTCTACAATAACATGTTTTTATAGGTTAAAGCTGTGTTTATAAACATCACATTAGCGTGGGACACCTGTACAATAGTACCGGCCGAAAATGACAGTGACGTGGGCTAATGTTTACTACTTGACAACCAATCAACTCTGTTCGTATTTGTAACGGTGCAAATCAGACGAATTGATTGGTTTTGCAGCAGTAAACATCAGCATACGTCACTGTCATTTTCGGCTGGGACTATTGTACAGCTTGCTTAAAAATGTAGTCACGATGTTTTTGAAGAAAAACAACGATAACATACCAGGCCCGTAGGAACAATGGGGGCAAGGGGGGGGGCTAAGCCCCCAAAGTTGACCAAAAATGCCAACATTTCCTTATTTTACACTGAAAATTTAGGGCAAATCCAAATTAGCCCCCCCAATATTCAGACACTGGGGCTTTAGCCCCCCCCCCTCCCCAATATGAAATTGCTTCCTACGGGCCTGCATACCGCCTGATACATTTTTCAATTGACAGAAGATCCATTATGGCGTGATAGTTCTAAAATATTCTCATACAAATCAATTTCATCAATTTGCTGTTTCTAAAAGCGCAACTACGCATTTAAAAATGGGCCTAGATCTGGAAAAACGCCTTAAGGCATTTGAGCCCAAAATAGATCCAGATCAGCCTGTGCATTCGCACAGTCTGATCAGGATCCATGTTGTTCTCTAATAGATTCTTCATGACCTGTAGTAGCTTAAAGAGAGCAGCATGGATGCATATTGGACTGCATTTGACAACAGGCTGATCTTCAAACTCAATTTTTAAAAATACTTTAAGGGACATTTTTCCAGATCCTGGCTCAAATGCTAAATAGTTACGCTCTTTCTTCGATAAAAAAATCGGTATTCTTGTGCAGTATTCGTTCGAAAATGTCGTAGCTACAGCTTAAAATCGCCGTGGTTACGTCATTATCGAACGTAGCCAGCGATGTGAGATGTAAGGAAAATACAAAGTGCCAATTGAATAGATGTCCTTTTTAAATAAACCCACGATCAGCTATGAAACCAACCCGTCCAGCCCCTAGATTATAATCGGACGTGTGTATTGAAAAACTGGACAAGAGTCCTGCGAAACTTCATTGAACAAATCGGCGTCCAGACCGTTCTGCTCTATAACCCGGTTAACTATAGCTGTTTTTAAAGGACCTAGGCCGTTCGCACTTCGGGACAGTATCCAAGCCCTTTCTGAAATTGAGCAAAATAAAGCTTTTAATCGATATTTTTCTTGCAGTGGTTTCCGTGCAATTCAAATAATTTTACTTCTGATTAAATTATATCTTTTGCAACATCTTTCAATTTGAATCAGTCCGATATTTTACTGTTTAGGAAGGGATTTAGAGTCTGCTCCTATTTTGTACTATCTATTTCGTCCTTAGTTGGTAAAATGGCAATTAATTTTGTGCTAAAAATATACTGGGTTTACTGTTATGTTTTGATTATAATCCGTCCGTGTTGTTATAAAATCTCGTATAGCCCAGGAACATTCACCCGGGACATCTGCATATGTAATGCCCTCACTTCGGCAATGTTTTGTTAAATACCCCAACTAACGGACTTTGCACATGAAATTTAAGTTGTCCCGGGTTAATTTTGGTGGAATACAGCCACGATGGTTAATCACGTTACTCAGAATTTCAGAAAATCGTCAATATTTTTGTCAATACTTGACCAATTTGACTTCGGTTTGAAGCAGAGAAAATGTCAGGAATAAGCTGTATGTGATGGATTTTTGAAAAATCAACTGATGAAAAAGTTATTGAAGATAAACCACAATTTTGGTTTATCTTCAATAACATTTTTATCAGTTGACTTTTTATAAAAATCCAACACGATCATCTAATGCGTGACGTGTGTCCACATTCTCTGCTTCAAACCAAATTCAAATTGGTCGCGTATTAACAAAATTATTGAAGAATTTCTGAAATTGTTGCATCATGTGATTATCCACTGTGATAACTACGGCTTGATTCAAGCTGTATAATATGTTCAAAGTTAAACGAAAATGGTTTACGGCTGTTTTGGTTTATTTTAGGTTGGACATGTATCAATAAGTATAAGTTGTTATTATTTATAAATAGTCACAAATACCCCCTGTTTCCCCTATTTTCCATTATCGGTCTAGTCTATCATTAGTAAAAGATTTTGAATCGTTTATAGTTTCGAGGTTTTTATTATACCACCTACGGAAATACTACTGTTTGTCCGAAATTACGTCTTGGTTATAGCTCACGATAACTGACCTGGCAGAGCAAAGCTTGCTTATAGGCTGGGATACTGTGCCATGCCATTTATTGTGCGCTATACCTGGATAAAGTTACCTATTGTAGTATTGTCCATAATTATTGACCTGAACCTGTGGAATATTTAATGAGTTATTTTTTTATGCGAAATAATCACTCTTCAACATATGTTGGCACGAGAAGCATGTGCAGAATACAAAGTCATAATCCTTATGGAAACTATCGACTCTGCTCGACAGTGAGGATTGCTGGCGAGTATTGACTACTCCTTCAATTCCGTCAATATTTACAGACAATACTTACGCGAAGTCAGGTCCACAAGTGGTACTTCACTACACGTGTAAATAACGGCGTAGTTAATATAGTCAGTGGAGAGTACCTGGAACTGCACACTTCCGAATAGACCTGCAAATGACCAATCAAAACATCGATTAACCTATTACCAAACGACAAAAAATAGACTGATCAACATTCAAAGATGTCACAGACAACAACGCCAAGTGAGTGAATTTTAACTTTTTTATCTTTCTGGGTAGAAAATATTGTAGGAAATAAAGAAATTGCTTGTAACAAGGATCGACTAATTAGCGCGCGGCACGTGTGCAGTGACATCGATAATGTCTAGCTTGTCCAAAAACACACGATTACACAGATCTGTTACCAGAATCAATTTAACTGTTACAAGTTCTTTGAAATTGATTATGGGAAGGCGAGAAATGATTACGTAAGTTCGACGTCAGAGAGCTCTTTGCATGTTCCAAACAGGTATGTCTGTTAGAGATGTCGCTTTGCATTTCAATTGGCTCGAATTGACAATTACGCGCCTACAGCACTTGATTTATGCAACTTTAGCCACCAACGACCGACCTAAATCTTGCAAACCGTGTAAAACGACGTTCAGGGATGATCGTTTGTAAAGTCACTTTAAATATCGAATTTTATAAATAATGTCTCGCCTTCATTTTCAACTAAATTTGGTTAGTACTTTTGACTAGTGTAGTTTTGATGACGATCAAACATGTAACTATAACTCGTCGATTTTAAACGAAAACATCGTAACTGCAGCTTGTTTTAAGATGCAGTTACGAGGTTTTCGTTGAAAAGCAGCGAACTGTATTTATTGCGTTTTGTATCTGATTGATAGTCACCGACTATATCTTACCTAAATCATAATTCAGTTTCGCCCTGTTGCTTAGGTCTGTCTGGAAGGTGAATGTTCGGTCAGTCTCTCTTCCAAAACTAGAAAATAAATCACAATATTTAAATTTAGGTCCAGACACAGATCTGTGTTGGAGATAAGCTGATATTAATATCAAAAGCGTTTTGGCTAAATATACTCTTTGGTAAAATTGTTAATTCTATGTAAAGAATCTGGTCGTATTCCTGTCTACCATCAAAGTAAACGCTAGGGTAGACATGAAGACAAAAGAAATGACTTTGGACGTAAAGTTTTAGCTTGAAAATATCTTCTATTTCTGAGTTGTGTGCCTTATACTTTGACAAGTTGCAGTTTTGACATTGTTTTACTGTTTAAGTCACAAATCGCGACTAATCAAGATTCAACCCGGACAAAATGTTGTTGTTAGTAAGACTTTGCATGAATGCAATTTTCAGCTTGATCATGATCTCACATCTTGAATAACATACCACCTTGAATTTGGCAAAATTGTTGTTTTCACGTTGTCTTGGTTCATGTGAGCGATTAAGGACCATCATGGTGCTCTTGTTTGCAACATATCTCCTTGACACCTAAGTGAGATGGCTGTACAATGATGTTGACGTCACGTTATTTAATTCAATTTACAGCAAGAGAAAGATATCCGGTAACCCACATTTTCTCGTTTTCCTATTTTATCTATATTATATTCTTTCTTGTACCATTTTTCCACAAATGGTACTATGGTACATCACGACGATGGGGGTTCTGCCTCCTATCAAAGCACCTTCTTAAATGGCAAATGATTTTGTGCTAAAATAGACTGGGTTTACCGTTATGTTTTGATAAACCGTCGGTGTTGTTATACAATCTCGTACTGCGGCTTTAATGATGAGATTTTATAAAAACATCCACGTTATATTGACGGCGAGATTTGACCCGGCAGAGCAGACCAAGCGGAAAGGTCAACAGACTTATCGTCCAGGGATGATAGGTATGCCGGAATCCCTCGTGATTTGCCGAACACTTCGCATGCTTCGCTATTTACAGCTAATAATCATATTATTCAACGACTTAACAGTATTTGCACGTGCATACATTTGTCGCATCATCTTAAAATGGTAATTGGTTAACTGAATATGCAAAAATGCCGATGCCAAAAATGCCGGTCAGCCTGTGCCATCTGTGCGGTATGACCAGGATGTGAACTGTATTTGAATATTTTCATTTTTGGAGATTATGCCTATTCTAATGATTATCTTTACTGAAAATTTCTATCCAAACGGACCACGGTAGCTTAACATTTTTATTTGACTAGATTAGATAAAATCTTATTTTCACATGGCGGCACAATGTTGCATAACGGATACAGTGCACGCTTTTAAGTAAATTAACGACGGACTATTCCCATCTAAACTGGACCATAGACTTTTCCACTTTTGAGTACAGTTAAGGTCACTCTGCCGGGTCAATTATTTTCCTCTATACTATTGTTTGTCTGAAATTACGTCTCTGTTTACTTGATAAAATTGTTCCCTATTGGGATTGGCCAACAGAACATTTTTGTCGATTGAAAAAATGTCAGAGGGTACAATAGTCCCAGCCGAAAATGACAGTGATGAGGCTAATGTTTACTGTTGCAAAACCAATCAATTCGTCTGATTTGCACCGTTACAACATTTTCGGCCGGTACTATTGTACAATAGTACCGGCCGAAATTGACAGTGACGTGGGCTAATGTTTACTACTTGACAACCAATCAACTCTGTTGGTATTTGTAACGGTGCAAATCAGACGAATTGATTGGTTTTGCATCAGTAAACATCATCCTATGTCACTGTCATTTTCGGCTGGGACTATTGTAGATGGATTTTCAAAATAATAAATCTATATCATTGAATGATCATCGCACTCTAGTTTGTTGGTACTCATAGGATATACATCTTCAAGACATTTCCAATGTGTACCGACAATATAGGGGTTTGTTTTATGTAAATATTAGACTGTATATGACCCTTTAAATTGTTGCTCTGGTGTCTATACTTACGCATTAAGCCCCTGGAACCGTAATTCTACAGAATTGTCGGCATTCTTCCACATCCATCTGTTACACGAAGTAAACAACTGAGTTTCGGAAGGGTATCTCTTTATCTCGAACCATTTACCTCTCATCTGCATGGTAAAGAAAAATATAGAATTCTGGTGTGTATGTAAATTAGCCTACCAACCTAAAATGTGAATGATGTGTGCCTTTGTTTATTGCTTCAAAAACCAATCAACCTTTTTTTATTTGTGCCGTTATACGGCTTTCTTGGTTATCGCATGAGCAATGATGGGAACCAATACTCTTGATTGCTCATCCAATAAAAAAGATTGTTGCATTTCTTGTCAGGGCCGCCCGAAGCCAGAAAGCAAAGAATATAAAAGAAAATCCGTGTTTTGGGTGGTTTAAATCGTTCGTTTCTTCCAGTTTTTAGCGGTGACTGATTAGAAATATCTCTGATTTTGTGCCGTTATACGGCTTTCTTGGTTATCGCATGAGCAATGATGGGTGTCGTGAACGCTGTATAACGTTGTTTTGTACTTCCCGCGTCTCGTTAACGTCGTTTTGTCTTTCCCGCGTCTTGTGTACGTTCCCGTATTTTGTACGTTGTTTTGACGTTACTATGTGTGTCCGTTACGTATAAAGTTTTCGTCTGCTGAAAAATTACTCGGAGTTAAGGCGAGTAGAGCTCTATTTTCTATAAAGCAGAGCATATTTGATAAGGACATTAAGCCCTCTGTAATTTTGAAAATATTTGAGTCTCTTGTCAAACCGATTTCACTTTACGGTAGCGAAATTTGGGCTGCTTACAAGCCATGTTACAAGAATAAAACATTGGACGAGTTGTTTGAGATGTCACTTAAAGGAAGTAATGAATTTGATAAGCTTTTATTGAAATTCTGCAAATACGTACTTGGGGTTCATTCTAAAACTTCTAATTTTGCTGTGATTAGTGAACTGGGTCAGTTACCAATGTTGATAACAATTATAACCAGTTCTATCAATTTTTGGCTGCATATTATTCAGTCAGACGTAGATTCGTTGGTGGCGAAGGCTTACTTTGAACAATTATGTACCTCTTGCAATAAGTCAGTCTGGTTACAGTTTATTCAAAGTATTCTGCAGGATCTTGGGTTTTCACATGTTTGGCAAAACCAGCATACTTTTAACCCAAATGCGTTTCTTGCTTCTATTAAGCGAAAAATCACTGATAGGTTTTTGTCTTTTTGGACAAAACGACAATCTGAAAGTGTTGGAATGCACAAATTATCGATATACAAACAATTAAAAAGTGATTCCAAATTTGAAACATACCTTGACGATATTCGGGATAAAAATATCAGAAAATCTTTAAGCGCTTTCAGAATGAGTTCCCATCAACTTCAAATAGAACGTGGAAGATATCGTGGGGTACCAGAGGAGCAAAGATTGTGCACATCGTGCAACTGTGTTGAAAACGAAATACATTTTCTTATTAATTGTGAAAAATATAAGAATCAGCGGTTGCAGTTACACGCTAACTTAATTATACCCCCCACAACAAAGTTATGGGGGGGTATACTGGAATCAGGTTGTCCGTCCGTCCGTCCGTCTGTCCGTCCGTCTGTCCGTCCGTCTGTCCGTCCGTCCGTGGACATAATCTTGTGTCCTCTTCTCCTCCCACAGTTTTTGACCAATTTTTCTGAAATTTTATCAGGATGTTCCCTATCATATGAAGTTGTGCACCTGCAATTTTCATCTTGATCCAGTCATTAGTTTTAGAGTTATGCCACTTTGAAGTTTTTAAGGGGGGGGTGGGTGGACATAATCTTGTGTCCTCTTCTCCTCCCACAGTTTTTGACCAATTTTTCTGAAATTTTATCAGGGTGTTTCCTATCACATGAAGTTGTGCACCTGCAATTTTCATCTTGATCCAGTCATTAGTTTCAGAGTTATGCCACTTTGAAGTTTTTATTATGGGGGGGTGGGGGGGGTGTAGTTAAAATTTACTATTTTGTTTCCGTGTTCTAACTTGAGAACCGGTTGACCTAGGATCATGAAACTTTACACAGTTGTTGCCTATGACCAATGGAGGTGCCCTACTGTTTTGGGGTCACCATGGTCAAAGGTCAAGGTCACAGTTAGACTTTGTTTAAAATCCGTTTCCATGCTCTAAGTCAAGAACATTTTGACCAATAGCACTTTTTCAGTGACAAGGCCCTAGTGGGGGGTATTCGTCCGCTTTGCGACAGTTCTAGTTAAAACTGGTTTTAAATTTGATAATCAAGATGACAATATAACTTTTTTCAAATTGATGACATGTAAAAGAATAAATGTTATTCAATACATTGCATGTTTTATTAATGACTGCAAAGTAGCATAGCTTTAAACTCCAAACAGTATTTATGTTTGTGTAGAAATTAGAAATAATACATTTCATTATTTACTATTTGTATATTTGTTAGGGAACTAACTCCAAAATTAGACACAAAAATAAGTTTGTTTCTATCGAAATGTTAAATGATCTACTTTTACTATACATCTTAACTATTTTGATTTGAGTGGATTGTTAAAATACAAAATTTGAGCTTTTGAATGGCATTTCGTTTGTTACATCCACTCACATATTTTAGAATTGTAGCTCAATGAACAACAAGGTATACCAAATATTATCATTGGTTATATTTTAATTTCTAATTCATTTTTGATAAAGTTTTTGAAAATACGTACTATATCTCTTAATTGGAGTTATATCCCTTCAATAGACAAATAAGTTTTAGCATTTGCGTGTACTTGTATGCGTTTATTTAATTGTTTGTTTTGTTATATTTTGCCTTTAACCCCTAGAGGGTATAAATGTGCAATAAAATATATTCTATTCTATTCTATTCTATTCTATTCGTATCTGTTTTGTGTTTGTAAACAACTTTGTAATTTGAATCAGTTGTAATAAAGGATCGAACCTGAACAGACGTGTATTCATTACGTGACCTACAACTCATTACATTTTGGTGCCGTGAACCAAAACAGAAACAGAAGACAAGATGTCGAAGCCAACGTTGGGCAAACTCATTGTGCAGCGATCAGCGCATCGTAAAACTACCACAAAATTACTTGAGAAAATCGAGGAGGCGAAAGAGTTCGGTAAACACGGAGCCGAATTCACGAAGATTTACGAAACGCTCGAGGCGAAATGGAGTATTCTAGAGACGCTGAACGAGAAGATTTTGTCGCTTATGGACGAAGAGGGGATGGAAGACGAAATTGTCGAGACAGACGAGTATTCCTTGGAACTTAGTATTCGGCTACACAAATTAAAAGAGTTCCAACAGACAGAGACTGCAACGAGCCAGTTACCAGAGCAGAATAGACTACCGACCGAGCGGGAGTTTGAGTCAGCAGAATCGATAGTGAATCAACTTAGCCAACAATCAAGTGTGAACCAGCAACGAGAAATTGTTCGGGAGGATAATCAGCCAACCGTGAGTAATCGTTCTTTATATTCTTCCACATCACTGAGTCACAAACTTCCAAAGTTAGTGCTCCCGACGTTTGATGGTAATGTCCTGCAGTGGCAGACGTTTTGGGACATTTTCGAAACGAGTGTACATAACAACCCCACTCTGAGCGAGATACAAAAGTTCAGCTACCTAAAATCCCAGTTAGAAGGAGTAGCTGCCATGACAATAGAAGGGTTTTCCTTGACAAACGCCAATTATTCAAGAGCCGTAGACCTACTACGTGAGCGGTATGGTCAGCCCCACAAGATAATTCAGTCTACGATGCAAGCCTTACTTCAACTACTTACCCCATCCCTGACTATCCCCAGTTTGCGAAATTTCCACGACCGAATGGAGAGTTACATCCGAGGTTTAGAGTCATTAAACCAGTGCCAAGAAACTTACGGAAGCCTGCTAGTGCCCATACTATTGGAGAAATTGCCCGGAGAAATACGCCGAAACATCGCTAGAGAAAATGAAAAGAATGACTGGACGTTGGCGTGTTTGAGAAAGGCTATCAACAAAGAAATCAATATTCTAGAAGCAGGTCAGCCAAACAGGTTAGAGCTAGAAACACAAGGCATGACGGCCAGTACGGCGATATTCCACACCGGAACGGAAATTAGTGAGAATCGTGACCGAAACAGTATTGTAAGAACGACGATCAGGTGCGCCTACTGCCACGAAAATCATCACAGCAATGAATGCACAAAATTTGCATCCTACGAATCTAGAATGGGTGAAGTGAAAAACCACAAACTCTGTTTCAACTGCTTAGGAAAACATCGGATAGCTGACTGCCAATCTAAAAAAACGTGCAGATTCTGTGAAAATCGCCATCACTCCAGCATATGCCCAGCGAATCCGGACTTTGAAAGTTTCAATGTTCATACTAATGAGGCACTACCCTACCAGACCAGCAGCCATATGATGAGCCTATTTACGTTACCTGTTCAAGCTGAAGAGAAACCATGCAACGCCGAAAGAAATGTTAGTGCGAAAGAGTCTGACGGGATAGTTAAGAACTTTCATCGAGAAAATCAATCAAAGCCAAAACCAAAGTGCACACCATGGTACGGTGGATTATGGACACGATTAAAGGAAGTGACAAGAACTATAGTTAGCAAAGTGAAATGCCGCATCGAACCAATCTTGATCGACAGCCATGTGTTTGAATCTCCTACCAATGACTGTCCGCCAGCTGACGCACGTGAGTCACGTGTTCTGGATACTACAACCCGCTCTAAGCATTTGTATGGGCGGAGGATATCTATGTTACACACTAATGGTCCAAATTACGAAACGAACATGTTGCGAAAACCTGAAAGAGCACACAGGAGAAAGAATTCTAATGCTCACACCAACCAGATTCGCAGACGACGTAAGAGAAACTATCAATCAGTGCCAATTAATACCGACGAAACCGTTCAGATACGTGATAAAAAGTCACACACCGGAAACATGCAGGTCAATGGACTTACAACGGCGAACAATGGAATCACTCGAGCGGTGAAACTTTGGACGAGCAACGGTATTACAAACAGACCGGTGGTAAAGACTGACGATCTATGAGTGAAGATACAATATAAGACAATCATTGATTTCTGTGATAATAAGACAATATAGGACATTCACCCGAATAAGTTAACTGTGATTAAGACATTTTAAGATAACATTAATTCCATTAACTTTCACATTCATATTTCACTTAACATTATTCATGTAGATCTAGGGATTTCAATTCAATTTATGTGTAATTCATGTGTAATTTCAATTCCTTTGATTCATTGTGCTGCCCGGAGAATGTCGTGAACGCTGTATAACGTTGTTTTGTATTTCCCGCGTCTCGTTAACGTCGTTTTGTCTTTCCCGCGTCTTGTGTACGTTCCCGTATTTTGTACGTTGTTTTGACGTTACTATGTGTGTCCGTTACGTATCTGTTTTGTGTTTGTAAACAACTTTGTAATTTGAATCAGTTGTAATAAAGGATCGAACCTGAACAGACGTGTATTCATTACGTGACCTACAACTCAGTACAATGGGAACCAATACTCTTGATTGCTCATCCAATAAAAAAGATTGTTGCATTTCTTGTCAGGGCCGCCCGAAGCCAGAAAGCAAAGAATATAAAAGAAAATCCGTGTTTTGGGTGGTTTAAATCGTTCGTTTCTTCCAGTTTTTAGCGGTGACTGATTAGAAATATCTCTGATTTTGCAATGCATGTGATGATTTGACTTGTAAATGTCCATTAGTGGTGTTTACGGGTGAAATTCGTTGTTGCGAGATCTCGTTCGACATAACAAAAATGACAGCCAGAGTTTTGATCTTCTGTAGCGAGTATGTCAGAAAATAGATATTTGTTTATAGAAAATACTAGTATAATATTTAAGCTTAGCGCCGATGATAGTCATTACAGATTTAGGTTATAATTGAAGGAGGTAGAGCCCCGTAAACACGAAAGGGGATGTGGTTGACAGTGCTTGCAGTTAGACCACTTTACTGATTTACTGTCTTCTTACATTTCTTTGTTATTTTTTCCATTTAAGGTCACAAATAGGCATAATATGTCGTGCTAGCTGTCTGTGCTGGTTAAGGCATGGCCTGTGTAATTGCACTCCCTAGCCGTGTGCGATTTAGGCCGATAGAGCTCTTCCAGAATAGTCTGGTTCCCGCCTCTGATACACTACGTGGCAGAAAAAATACTACGTAGTGTATCAGAGGCGGGAACCAGACTAGCTCTTCTTCTTCCAGAAGACAACATCTGGCCTAAATCGAACGCGGCTCCTATAAATCATTATATTTTGACTTACTCCGTGACGTTCGTAAGTCTATGCATACACCGAAAATTTCCGGTAATGTCCGAAAGTAGTTCTCCGTTTTTTCAAGTCCCATTAGACAACGCCGGCTACAACACGCATCATGCAACATCGCCTGTTTTTGTAACAACGGAAATAATTGAGCGTGCTCAGATTTTCGGCGAATATTGTAAACATTTTTTTGTGAAAATGCTTCTATTTTGTATATTGTATGAAGAGTTGGCAAAAAGTCAAAAATTCAAAAAATGTTGAGAGCAAAGTCACACAAATCATAGATTTCAGAGCAACCTCCCTTTAAAATCGTCTATTCGCACCACAAAGATTTCTTTCCATAACTGGTCACATAGCCCATTACACAGGCCTTACCCTAACAATTGTTGAACTAGAAAGAGTCACAGCTATCTACAGTGAGATATATCACTGGAATGAAATATCAGATCTATTTCACCGAGAAACCCCAGTGTTTCACTGCTATAAATGTATTTAGTATATTTGTTCACGGGGAAAATCATTCGACGCCGCAGAAATCAGAGGCGCGTTCTTTAGGGCGAGATTTTTTAAGATTTCTTCAGATGTTTTTGATAAAGCGTCTTTGAGACCGAGATTATAAGCGAGGTGTTCCGAATGTTCCATACTTCATACAAATGACGCCATCATGACGTCATTTGTATGAAGTATGGAGCATTCGGAACTTTTTGAGTCATGGGGCAATCGGAACAACTCGGTCAATTCTCTCCCATATACATTCTACAGAATTTACCGAGGGGTTCCGAAATAAGTATAAAGTAATGGCGGCTCGCAGTGATCGTCTTAAAAATCTTGCTCAAAAGAGCGCTTTATCCTAAAACATCTAAAGAAATCTCAAGATATCTCAAGAAATCTCGCTCTAAAGAACGCGGCTCAGAAAAAGTATGCGCGATAGAAGCAGCGTTTATCCCTAAACAGACACAGCAGCAGAGGAGGAACAGAACGACCCTGATTAACAACAGGCTGCCCCCAATCCCCCCCCCCCCCCCCAAAGGATTGTGCCTATAGGGAACGCCAATGTAAATCAAAGAAAATGTCTCTTATCGATATAGGCCTAGTCAGAGTTAACCAACGCGAATAAAATAAATTCATGAAGAAAATGGTGCCTAAACATATACAGAAGAGACACCCAAACAATTACGAAAATGAAAACGTTTTTTTTTTACTTTGACGGGGGAGTTGGCAACCTCCTTCGCAGTTATCTCCCCTGAATTTGGATTGGGGAGATCTCTGCCGGCACAGCTTGAGTTACCAATATTTCAGGTATTTTTTTTTCTTTTTTTTTATTTTGATTTTTATTTAAAAAAGTAAACTTGCTTTAAGCGATGTTTTAAGAATATGAGGTGTCAGATATGAATCCAAATAAAAAATATAATTGCATTTAAAAAATGATTTCAGAAATATAAATAAATTTTCGCCATCTTTACGATATCGCGTGACATATTCACCATGATCACGTGATTTATATACCTGCAGTGATAATGTTAGGCATTGTCGCTGTGTTGAGTTTGGGGAGTTGGAGGATTCAAACACTGCAATCTTGAATCACTATACTGAGTTTTTGCAGACGAATAAAGTGCAAGGTTCAAGAGAGTTTAAATATTTGGCGAGCCGCTTATAACATCAACGACCAAAAAACAACAATATGACTATTTCTTGATAGCAAGGAGGTTTGAAAAAAGGACCCAATAAGGCACTGATATCGCTCACCTGATTTCTTTGTGTACGTATTTGATTGTGTACGATATAAATTTTGTTGTAAACAAATATATATGCCATATCAAATTATTGTAAATAAAGTTTCATAATTTCCAATGAATGCAATGAAGTCAAATTAGTATTCAATCATATTGCAAGTAGTAGTATTTGCAAACATCTTAAATATTGAATATAATGTGCTGTTCCAGTGTGATTTTTATAATCAAGATTAAATTTTCACAATTAAATTTTGAAACATCAGAATGATAAATTATAAGCATTAATACGCTTAATATGATAAGCCCCTCCTTGCCTCATCAACATTTATTAATCTTTCAACCAAGTGTTTAAAATGAGCATTTTGCTATACTTGGTTTAAATTGGCCACATGGTTGGTTTTTAAAGAATTTTTTGAAGTCTGATAAGCCCTACCCTACCACACTCATTTTTTGAACAGATCAAAAATTCACAAAAAATTATACTGGTAAAAAGAGACACTCAAGCAACATCTCTGGTTCAAATTGGCCCAACAATTGATTTTTAAAGAATTGTCCTATCATTTCTTCTAGTCGAATACATTTAAGTCGAACCCTGCCATGTCCACATTTTTAACGAATCAGAAATTTGTAAAAACAAAAAATCAAAAAGGGATACCCAAGGAACATTCCTGAATAATTTGGTATAATTTGGTCCAACGGTTAAGGAGAAGAAAATTTTCAAAGAATTGCTTAATGATTTCTCCAAGTCTGATAAGCCCCGCCCTGCCACGCCTACATTTTTGACAAATCAAAAATTCATGAACATACATTGAAAACAGACACTCAAGAAACAGATCTGCCAAGTTTGGTTCAAATTTGACCAATGGTTGATTTTTAAAGATTTTTTTCATGATTTCTCTAAGTCTGATAAGCCCCGCCCTACCACGCCCACATTTTTTGACGAATCAAACATTTTTAAACAAGTTTTGAAAAGGGTCACCCAAGGAACATTTCCGGTAGTTTTGGTCAAAGTTGACTCAATGGTTAAGGAGAAGATGATTTTTGAAGAATTATATCGCAATTTCTCCAAGTCTGATAAGCCCCGCCCTGCCAAGCCTACATTTTTTGACGAATCAGAAATTTGAAAACAAGTTTTGAAAAGGGTCACCCTAGGAACATTTCTGCTTACTTTGGTAAAAATTGACCAAAGGGTTAAGGAGAAGAAGATTTTTGAAGTATTATTTAACAATTTCCCGAAGTCTGATAAGCCCCGCCCTGCCTCGCGCACATTTTTTGACGAATCAAAAATTTGAAAACAAATCTTGGAAAGGGTCACTCAGGAAACATGCCTCCCAAGTTTGGTTAGGATTAGCCCAGTGGTTAAGGAGGAGAAGATGTTTAAAGAAATTGTTGACGACTTCAGACGCACGACGCACGACGGACACAGTGTGATCACAAAAGCTCACCTTGAGCATGTTGGTCAGGTGAGATAAAAAGGATAAAGGCTAAAAATTTTCCAAAAATGTACCGATCTGCAATAAAAGGTAATGGTTTTCTGTCCGACATTGAACAAAGATCCAATAAAAATGGTGCCGTAATCGCCGCATTGAATACTCTTTCGGAGTATGCATCTTTAATTAGAAAAAAATTACAGGTGAAGTTATTGCTTAATGTGGACACCTATTATTGTTTAATGTTGAGACCTTCTAATGTTTTCATTAATAGGCCTATAACAATGAGAAATGTAATTTAGCGAGAGCCAAAATTTCACGCGAAACGTAGTGTCCGTTGTTTCAAACGCCAAATGAACGTCGATGCCGATTAAACCGATGATTAAAGCAAAAGCTACAACAACACGTATTTTTCAACGTTTCAGCCTATGCCTTCTTCGGGAAATATCTTTAATGAATAAACGTAAACAAACATGGCGTCATGTACGTAACGTTGATTTACATTTTGACAGAAAAAAAATAAACAAAAATGTACAGTCCTGAGGTATAGAAATAAACGACGTAATAGACTGTGTGAAAACATTTAGAGAAAAAAAGTTTTTGTCCAAAGCATATAGGAAATTAGACCGAGATCAGGTTGCACAAATGTGCAAGCTTATCAAGGTCCAATATCCTATACAGAGTGTCCCAAAAAAAACGGAACCCTATTTCAAAGTCAAATATTTTAAAGTGTAAGCAAAACATTTAATTTTTGAAGTTGCAGTACTGAAGATACATTATTTTTGCATATGTGTTCTAAATTTCACTTCAAAATATGAATTGATTCAAAAGTTATATGCAATTTGATAAAGACACTAAAAAACCGTTTTAACACGATATCGATTTTTGCGTCTTGTTTGTTTGTAAAAGCGCACCAACGGTCATCTGTTGAAGTCTTTACTGTTGTACATGTAGGTTCCAACTTTCTCAAAATTCAATATATATAGAGTGCTCCCACGATATTCTGATTCCCACCAGACAATATAGGACCGTACTCATTTACTAAGTAAGTTATACTGGTCAAAACGAAATCATATCTATGACAATCAGTAATTCTATGTAATATTGATGAGATGATTTTCGCGTGCGTCTCTATAACACCATGTTTTATAGGTTCAAAGTTTGTTTATAAATAACTGGAACCACTATAAAAGTACTGCACGTGAATCCATATGGTTGCTGTTTGAAATGATTTTGAAATATTTGTCATTTGTGCGCTGGCTAGCATATTGGTCAGTAATAAAATAAGTGTATATGATTACATGTATTATGAATCTGTTATACACTTTGATATTTTGTTTGTATACATTATTTGTTTTGGTTTCATCGCACATTTATCAGTTTATTTATTAGCAGAAAAGGTGAAATGAATATGCACTATTGTAAGTAAAATCTTTTATTGCATTGAATATATTAAACAATTGTGACGCGTCAATTTATTTTATGAGTGTAGGTGCGCGCTGCAAAACGGAAAAATCGATATCGTGATAAAATGGTTTTCTGAGTGCATTCATTTGATTGCCAATATTTTCAAAAGTAATTAACATTTTTCCACAAAATTTTAACTGCTAATAGAACAATGTCGTTTCTGTTGCATATCCAAATTTGGTGGAGATGTATGTCTTGATACATGAACACTTCACTTTCAAAAATGGGTCACCCTGTATAAGACGGGAACAGTATTATCATATGGCACAATATAGAAATGCATAATTTCCTATAGAATTTACATCATTAAAAAAGGGGATTATAGGAAAAACGATGAGCGCTAACACTAAGCTATTACAATAACATTGTATAAGACAGATGAAAACTTGAAATCTCGCCTCAAAATTAATAAATGCTTGGAGTTTAAGCCATACGGAAGTTTTAAGTTTATGGATCCAATTTCAATTTCATTGTTGACAATATCTATTGGCATAAAGGAGAAATTTTCAATAATATCGTCATTGGAATGAAAAGCAACAGTAGTAGAAAAAGTTGGATCAATATAACTGTTTACTAGTATGTCGAATCGATGACTGTTCATTCGTTTTGAAACTGGTTGTTCAGTTTTTAAATAAACCGACCCGTACTTTTTTTCTTACGTTTTCACGCACGGTTTCTGTCCGTATATCATTTATGGTGAGTATACTTAACACCGGCGTATACGAAATACCGGTGATAACGATCATCGAAATAACCAACATGTGCACCAACCCAAAAACACTCACTTCCGTTCACAGTTATTTGTTTTGATACATATATCAAAAGTTACTGTATATAACACTAATTATGCCCACTTGCATACTGCTTATAAGCCTAGCTTAAGCCGGGATTATACAGGGTAACGGGACAACTCACTTGCTGAGCCATAGGTTTCGCTAAGCCAAAGCTATTTCTTATCCAAGCTTGGGTTGACTTGCACACTTGTGAGCTGAGTTCAATTCACAGTTAAAAACCCGAGTTCTGCTAAACCTGGTACATAGCAGGTTTGGGTGAGCCAGATGTACATTAGTTATGATGTTTGTCTTCAAAATTCACAAATAAACATTATTTTTCATACGAATTTCATCAATATTAGTGAGTCTAACAAAACGTAATCAATTTTTGCATTAAATTGAAAATGATTTATAAACGCAAAATTTTTGGTTGTATTCTGCAAATCAAAAATGAAGCCGAAAAAAGCCCTGTTTTAAAACTAGCCAGGAAAAAGATAAATATTCGTTAATTTCTATATGATAAATAAAAGAAAGAAATGCAATTAGGATGGTTGGCCCTTTCTTAACCCATTACCAAACAGTGACTCTTTTTGACTCCCTACAAGATAATGACTTAGGAAAACATCGTGGAAAATGAAGAAATTGCTTGTGACAAGCAATTTCTTCATTTCCCACAATGTTTTCTACCCAAAGAGACAACAAAATTTTAAATCTTATTCACTTGAAATTGTCGTCTGCAGTATCTTTGAATTTGGAGCAGCCTAAATTGTGTTGTTTGGTAATGGGTTAAAATACGAGAAAAGTGGAAGATAGAGAAGACGAAAACAAGAGAAATGACAAAAAGAAAATGATAAAGAGAACGAGAAGGAAGGGGAATGAAGATGGACTGAAAGGGAGGAGTGGGGCCTACATTTCTACGAAAAGAGATAGAGAAAAACAGTGGCAAAAAGAAATGGGGGGGGGGGGGGGTATAATACATGGATAAAAATAGATTGTTTTCTTTGCTGGCAATTAGATCGGCGTAAAACTAGAAAAACCGGTTTCGGCACGCGTAATAATGTGAACCATGGCTCAAACTCGAGATTGTCCAAACCCGGGCTCAAAACCGTTAGGGCAAATGACCGTGAAGTCGGGATCATCTCGGGTTCAAGCCTAGCTTATCTGAAGTCGAGTTCGGTAACGGTCTATGGCTTAACCCAGGATCGAGTATGCAAGCGGACATAAGCCAATATACAAAAGATCGACAGGACCGACGTGATAGATACTAGTAAACACGACCACATTCCAGCTTTTATCCCGCGTTACATAATTTTACGACTGAATAAACGTATATGCTTAAACTTGTATGCTGAACAAATATTCTGTTGGAAGATTAGCCTAACCTTTTCCCAAATTGCATCATTTTAGATAGTCTGCTCTTATTTTGAAGCTGTTGCTGCATGTTGCAAAATATGTTATATCAAAGGAAAAATATTGCAATAATCATAGAAAACCGAATATAAATGGAAAAGGAGACATCGCTTATTATCATCAATTTGTCCTTTTCTCTCATTATTTTTCCAACCTATTTCTAATGGGGAAGTCAGGTTTTGTTTGGGAAAGGGTTAATGTATCCTTATTATCATTAATGAATGATACTGGATATATAACAACCGTACATGGCAACTGATAAAAGGGAAAACTCTTCTAAATATATTTTATTTCAAATCTCCAGCTAACCTTATGGCTATAATCTGAATCGTTTTGACAGGCCGATTAATCGAGTACCCACAGTACAGGGTTTGATGAACAATTCAAGATATTTGCATTTTGAAATGTCTTTACCACTTATATCTGTAGCCCCAACCGGAAGCGGAAAAACCCAAAATTAAAAGGGAGATAACTATCAAGGGAAGTAAATCTGGAATATCGTAGAATCCTAGAGATATTAAATCAGTATTTTTGACACAAAACTATACAGTCAGTGCGGGTAAAGAAAAGATTTCACGATCATTTCCCTAATAGGCCTGTCCCACCTAACCGAACATTCGCAGCGAATACGTGACGAATGTCAAGTGCGAAATTCGCAGTGTTCGTTGTCATTTTATTCGGTGAACTTTGGTTTTCAACGATTGTGTACCGACCATACACCGAACACGTAACGAACTTGTAACGAATGTTTCGAACAGCCAACGATGTTTCTCCGAAATATACCCCAACTCGTTCCCAAACATCAACGAACCCCTACCGTTTGAGTCATATTCGGAATGGCATCGTCAGGATTGGTGTGTTGCGTTAGCGATTCGTTTACCTTTTCGTCCAGATCGGTAAATAAACGCACCTTCATCGGAGTGCAAACGCTAGTCATTCGGTGAGATCATGACGAACATACCGAACAGGAATTCGTCGGCGAATTATAACCGACTCGAAAACGAAAGTAAAGAATGACAGACGCAAGCCTACTGACCCTCGAGCATGCACAAATTTTTCAACGAATACAGCGAATCAACATTACGGAATGAGTTCGGTAGTCGTTCGCAGAGGGATCGGTAGGCGCGCGTCTGGAATTCGTTACTTTCGTTTTGGTGTCGGTAATAATTCGCGGACGAATTCCTGTTCGGTATGTTCGTCATGATCTTACCGAAGGACTAGCGTTTGCATTCCGATGGAGGTTCGTTTATTTACCGATCTGGCCGAAAAGGTAAACGAACCGCTAACGAAACACATCGATTCTCACGATGCCATTCCGAATATGACGTTATATTCGTTACTCAAAGGGATTCGTTGATGTTTTGGAACGAATTGGGGTATATTTCTGAGAAACATCGTCGACTGTTCGACACAGTCGCTACAAGTTCGTTACGTGCTCGGTGCATGGTCGGTACAAAATCGTTGAAGACCAAAAGTTCACCGAATAAAATGACAACGAACACTGCGAATTTCGCACTTGACATTCGTCACGTATTCGCTGCGAATGTTCGGTTAGGTGGGACAGGCCTATTAGGTGGGACAGGCCTATAACCGAATTTTACACCGAATGCGAACCGAACTTAATTCGGTGTATTCGTTAAAGGTTCGTTCCACAAAAGGTTTGTGTTCGGTATGTTTACGGTGCCATTCGGTGCTTTTCGTCGACATTACGCGGTGTTCGCAGACGCCTAAAAAAATTTTGAGCATGCATAAAATATTTCGACGAATGCAGCGATCAATTTTTTCTGAATGAGTTCGGTTATGGTTGGCAGAGGGATCGGTAGGCGCGCGTCTAACATTAGCTGCTTTCGTTTTGGTGTCGGTAATAATTCGCCGACGAATTCCTAGTCGGTATATTCGTCATGATCGCACCGAATGACAAGCGTTTGCACTCCGATGAAGGTGCGTTTATATACCGATATGACCGAAAAGGCAAACGAACCACTAACGAAACACACCGATCCTCACGATGCCATTCCGAATATGACGTTATATTCGTTACTCAAACGGTAGGGGTTCGTTGATGTTTTGGAACGAATTTTGGATATATTTCGGAGAAACATCGTTGGCTGTTCGGCACACTCCCTACAAGTTCGTTACGTGTTCGGTGCATGTTCCGTACAAAATCGATAAAAAACAAAGTTCATCGAATAAGATGTCAACGAACACTGCGAATTTCGCACTTGATATTCGGTATAAATTCGCTACGAATGTTCAGTTAAGTGGGACAGGCCTATTATAGCCCTGTCCCACCTAACGGAATTTTACACCGAATGCATACCGAACTTAATTCGGCATATTCGTTAAAGGTTCGTTCCACAAACGGTTTAAGTTCGATATGTTTTCGGTGCTTGAACGGTGCCTTTCGTCGACATTCCGCGGTGTTCGCAGACGGCAAAAAAGGTTTTTGAGCATGCACAAAATTTTTCAACGAATGCAGCGAATCAAAATTTCGGAATGAGTTCGGTAATCGTTCGCAGAGGGATCGGTAGGCGCGCGTCTGGCATTCGTTACTTTCGTTTTGGTGTCGGTAATAATTCGCCGACGAATTCCTGTTCGGTATGTTCGTCATGATCTCACCGAAGGATTAGCGTTTGCACTCCGATGAAGGTTCGTTTATTTACCGATCTGGAAACGAATTGTGGTATACTTCGGAGAATCATCGTTGGCTGTTCGACACAGTCGCTACAAGTTCGTTACGTGTTCGGTGCATCGTCGGTACAAAATCGTTGAAGACCAAAAGTTCACCGAATAAAATGACAACGAACACTGTGAATTTCGCCCTTGACGTTCGGTACAAATTCGATGCGAATGTTCGGTTAGGTGGAACAGGCCTATTACAATAACGGTATTGCGTATTACCAGCATACATTTTAAACAATTATAATTTATGGCACACAATGAAAAATACACAAAATGAATAGATTTAACAAATAAAGGAATCAATTTGTAAACTTACCAGAAGCGAGATAAAGAATCTTTGTGTTGAGGTAGCAGGACAGTCAGCCTCTTGGACGATAGCAGCTTGAGTCCCGACTATCAGGAGCGCCGTGGCTAGTAGAAGCTTGAACATTCTTGGGTGTGTGCTCGGTGGCGTAGATCCTTACAAACAAATCTGGCTGACTCGTCCTAGAGGTCCCAGTGGAAGTGTGAGATAATCGGTCAAACCAGCCGGTATTTATAGACGTGGTGGGTATCTGTATCTCACTTGGGCTATTTGCCATCGTCAAAAGGACCCTCTGTGAATTTCGCAACACAAAACTGTTTTCAAAAAATGCCAGATTGGGTGCGGATTAGATATAGTTGTTAATTGTTAGAAAAAATAATATACCGTTTTCCAACCTGGTTTTGATGTCACCAGAAGAAAAAGGTTTTAAAACACATCGAGAGAAAAGAAGAAAATGATGATGACCAACAATTTATCCTTTCGCAACACTATTTTTCTGAGTGTCGATTCTTCCGCTGATATGATCTTTGTGGCATTACACTCAGTCTTATTAAGTATCCACTGTTTAATCTGCCTATTTCTTCATTACATAAACTGATCATGGTCAATGTCTTTAATATCTACAATGAGGACTCTATCCCATTGATTCAAGCCGCGACCATGGCGCAGTGGGTAGCGCATCCGACTCTTACTTGTGAGGTCTCGAGTTCGATCCCTGGTCGGTAAGAATGTTGTAGTAGTTTTTGTATGATACACGATATGAATCTGTCGTTATGTGCTCCAGCCGCCGCGATATGACCATAGCAGTTGAAAGATTCGTTAAACGACAATTAACATTTGGTACATGAACCACATTCAACATGCACGCGAGTACCGACAAAAGAAGGTCACGTCAGTGTTATCGACGTGCTCCATAAATCAGCAGGAATAAATCGTGATCCAGATCAACTTTTACGCCAGGACAATCTGATCAGGATCAAGGTGGTGATTTTACAGTTCATAAAGTGGCGTAAATCCCATTAAAGTTCAGAGCCGCGTTCTTTAGAGCGAGATTTCTTGAGATATATTGAGATTTCTTGAGATATTTTAGGATAAAGCATTCTTCTGGGCAAGTTTTTTAAGACGATCACTGGGAGCCGCCATTGCTCTATACTTATTTTGGAACCCCTCGGTAAATTCTGTAGAATCTATATATGGAAGAGAATTGACCGAGTTGTTCCGAATGCTCCATGAATAATAAACCGCGGAGTTCCGAATGCTCCATACTTCATACAAATGACGTCATGATGACGCCATTTGTATGAAGTATGGAACATTCGGAACACCTCGCTTATAAACTCGGTCTCAAAGACGTTGTATCAAAAACATCTTAAGAAATCTTAATAAAAAATCTCGCTATAAAGAACGTGGCTCAACATAGATTGAAAGTCGGAATCCGTGTTTGTCCCGAAGTATACGGACTCCCTTTTTCACGACAAATCTTCGCAAATCAAGACTGTCTCAACAGAAGAAGATACGATATCTTTTACAAAGGTGCTAAAACTAGTCCGTGAACGACATATGACCTGTAAATCCTGTGTCATGACTATCTTGTCAAATTTAAATTATTTCTTGATTGAATTCCCTTTGATGATTTTTAAAGTATAGAGTTTGTATTTCTCTCCATATGTAACGTTCGTGGAACGTTGTGGGTAAATATTCAAATGATGTTGAAGGATGGTTTGTTGTGATATTATGATGAGAAATAAACTCTACTTGGCGTGGGCCTAAGCCTTGCACCTACGGGCTTTGTAAGATTTGCATTCGGCCTTTCCACGTTGCATTACATTAAAAAAGAAATAAAATTAATATTTTATGGCACAATAGGCCTACATGTAAATTTTGTTTTCCCAAAAATGATAATCTTTGTTCTCTGTAGATATTTACCAGACTTCAATATTCGGTCATCAAAGCGTGACAGGAGCATCTAAAGTTTAATAGTGCTGTCTGTAGTAAGAAATTCAAATTAACTTCGAATATAAATCAAAAAATAAAATGAAGAAATGCCGTTTAGAGATCTTTCAATTTAAGAGTACCATTTCGTTAAGATGCAGGGCTTTTTCCAACATCCGTAAGATTCCGTGCACTTTGTGTATGTAATTCAACTTCGACATTATCAAATAAAAATGTTCGAGCCTTTCACGGTTTCGAAAATTTCAAAGGAATTTCAGTTGTCACGGAAGACCTCGAAGTTGTTCGAATAGGGTACTTGTCTTGCCATTCATTCAGGAGTTGGCTGTTCGAGCATCGGCTTAGCCAGATCTCGGACATTGTTTGGCAAACCTTGAATGTTATGTAATTTGTCTTATTGTCTGTGTACTATCAATAACTCCATATGACTGGTAAAACCCGCTACAGGTACTGATTGAACGATCTCTTGAAAATGCAATAAAAATACTATGTGCAACAGGCTGGTTGCATAAGTCGCCATCATCTACCGCGAATTCCTTTCAATGGAGTCTTCTCTCTCACAGTCAACAAAGAAACTTTTGTTCTTCTTATAAGTGGTACAAAGACCGCAATTTGATTTCAATTACTAGTAATTTAGACTCTACTTAAACACTACTCAAGATGGGACTTTTGAATTTGACCCCCCATTAGATGAAATTATTGAAAGGAAGATTAAGTAAAATGTGGATGACAATGGGTGCGTTCAGGGTTCTCCCATTGGTGGCTATCGGTACTGTTGGTAACCATCGGTAGCCAATGGTAACCATCGGTATACCGAATGGGTATTTTGTTACCAATTGTCCCGCGCGCAGACAAGTCGGGTAGCGTCGGTAGCCTCGTTTTGAATACAAAAGATGGCAGATAACAACCCAACTACGGCAATCTTGATCATATACATGTATAGGCTATATTTTTTCATTAGCGAGCGCATCGACCTCTATCCGTTTTTGAAAGAATTTATTGCAATAGTTGAAGCATCAGTTATTTTATTTAGCCATTTATTTCTAATCTAATAATGTTGGTGGCTGAATATCCGCCATTTTATTTAACGATCAGCACAATATTCGTTCAGAGTTTGTTGGTTGCCGACGATGCCATCGGCTATTGATGGTACAATCGGTAGCCGATCATCATGGTAAAAACACTCGGTTTCCGATGGGAGAACCCTGAACGCACCCAATGATGTTCTGCTTAATTTCTTATACTCTATGGATTTTCACAAGATTAAGTACACTTTGTGCGCATTTGAGAGAGCCAACATTCACTCACCCTGCACTGAATCACATGGTTTCTTCAAACCTTAAAGCGAAATCATTTTCCGCGCTTTCGCTTGAATGTCCCCACATCCAAAACAACATGGATATTCTACAAATCTGCTCCAAACCAAATTCTTATTGGCCAAATATTAGAATTATTGAAGATATTCTGTAGCTGTTTTGTCTTGTCATTCCCCATTGTGGGGCCAGTGGGCTTTTGTCATGGTGGTGTGTCCGTCGTGCGTCCGTCCGTCCGTTCGTGCGTCAGTCCGTAAACTTTTTCCTTAAAATTCTTCTTCTCAAAAACTACCAGATGGATTTCAATCAAACTTCCCGGGAATGATCCTTAGGTGACCATCTTTCAGATTCCTTCAAAAAAATCTGATTGAAGAAGTTAGTCTGGAGTAATCTGCCCTTTTATGTAAAAAATGCTTGTTTTGACTTTGTTTTTACTCTAGCAACTACAAATGTTAACCAATCAAGACAAAATTTGGACAGAATGATAGTGACAATAAGATCTTGCCTTGGTATAATTTTCAGTCTGATCTGAATTTTTATCATAAGTTATGTGCCCTTGAAATTGTCAATATTGCCATTTACGGCTTTATTTCGACGTTTTTAACTCTAGCAACTTCTGACCAATCAAGACAAAACTTAAAAAGAGTGTTGGTAACTATGAGATCATGCCTGGGTATAATTTTCAACTTGATCTGAATTTTATATTAATTTGACTTCGTTTTCACACTAGTAATTACAAATATTGACTAATGAATACAAAACGTGGACAGAATGTTGGTGACTATAAGATCTTGTCAGAGTGCAATGTTCAGCTTGATCTGAATTTTACATCATGAGTAAAATCATTGTTGTAAAAGCAGTCATATATTTACTTGTTTGCGCAGCCTGAACTTCTGAAATTGCATTCAACAAGACAAACAATTCAGGCCTGTGGAGCACTTCCAGACCGCCGGGGCTGTCTAGTAGTTTTAGAAAGTTTTAATTTGAATTGACTGACTGACCTCAAGTTTGTCCTGACTAGCATAACACATAAAATTTACGGGGCCTAATAAAGATACGCTTCTAAGGCTGAATTCGTCGCTTTTCAACGAAAACCTCGTAACTGCAGATTAAAACAAGCTGCAGATTGCAAAGGGTTTCGTTAAAAAGCAGCGATTTGTAGGAATTCGTTGAATTGAAAAGTCTTAAGTTTTTAACACATTACCAAGCGGCAAAATTTTGGGTGGTTCCAAATTCAAAGATCATTCATATGACAATTTTAAGCTTTTGGAAATTTTCATATTTTTTGTCTTTCGGGGTAGAAAACGTTGTGGGTAATGAAGAAAAACAACATAATGCCACTAGGCCTATACAGTTGTGTTGTAGTAATAGCTGCCTTTTATACGTTGTACTCATTTTTCTCAAATTTTGAATCAAATACACTTAAATCTCAGTATTTCGATACATACCATTTGATACGTTGTACTCTCCGGTTTATTTTGATATCAAGATATTCCCTCAAATTCCTGAGAACATTCAAAATTTTTTAGAAAATATATCATGGCATTTAAATTACTTTGCAATAATGTTCTCAACGTTGACAGGATTTTGAGGGAAGATGTGCGATCGAGTAGAAAATCGTTTATCGTTTAATCGTTTAATCGTTTATCGATCGGGTAGAGGATCGAACTGATCGAGAATCGGTCGTGCCTGGAAGGTTAAGTTAATCGATTATCGAGACAAAGTCATTTGGTCTAGATTGGTCGTGGAATTTAAGCGATCAAGTTGATTAAATCGCCAGTGGATAAGTAGTTTAACGTCGTTCATAGCCATGTGTTCAAGTGATAAATTTGTCTTAGCCATTTACAAAACGGCAAATATTTGAACTCTTCATGTTTGAAAAAAAACAAAAACACAATTTTTTAACAAATGAATTGACGGTACTAGATATAAAGAAAATCTCTAAGTATAGCTCAAGATAAATGACATGACAGAACATTCCTAGCAAATAGCTAGAGATGCCCTGTCAGGTCATTAATCGCGAGCTATAAAGGCGTAAAAATATCTTCGGGAAAAGCTTGATGTCAGCGTATTTTGTCTTTTCAACAATGTTTTCTACAGCATTTTTCTGCTGGGATCGTCTTTGGAAAAGGCTAGGTTTTGAAGAGGGTACTTGAGGCTATAATGATATCATTTTATCCAGATCAGGTTGTACATCAATGAAGTCTGAGCTTTACCATTGTTTCATTGAACATGAAAGTTTCTGCAAGGGATGGGGGAAATATGAGGTGATAATTTGGATCTTGATCAGACTTTGTATTTGCACAGGTTGATCGGTATGCATGTTCGTCGGTCCTAATTGTGTTAACCGTTTCCAAAACAGCATCTGGGACCGACTTCGATTGGCATAATGGCTCGCGCCACTGTGCACTATCGCTCCAGTCGAATACCAATAGCGCGATATTTTGGACGTCAGTTCCGCAGCTATAGTCCGACCACCGGAAGAAGAGTGGTCGGAACATCGGAACCATTACGTCATTTGGAACTCCAGAGCGGACCAATTAGTGTCAAGTAAACAAAGATTTTGATTGGCTGACACAATACGGGGGTGAATCTGATAGATAGAACAGCGCTGATTCCTAACGATGGCATGAGCCATATTTCAATCGAAGTCGGTCCGGTTTTGACGTCCCTTACAGAATAGATTTGGTAGAACATTAGAAAATTTTGGTTGGTCGACAATAAATTTTGTATTGTATATATGTTAAAGGGGCCAGCTAGGATGTCGAAAACGCAAATGGCACAATAATTACAAACCAGAAATAACGTATGAAATTACCAACCTGAAGGGGTAGATCATTTATGTCCGTTGTAAGCACTCATCGAGCTTTATTAAGTATTAAAATCAAAGTCAATTAATAACGTGCTGGCTAATTTTATATTGTCCTTGTTTTTGTTTTGTAACGGTTAAATATGCCCACCCTTCAAAATCAATTACATCAGAGGTACGTCATCTGTGCTCAGCGAGATTCAACACACCGTACAACCGGCTGCGTCGGAAGTCAGCGAAGACAGATTCGGCATCTGATGTCATGTGCATGATAGGTCAAATGAATTCACTTTAATAGATAAACGGAAGGATCTTTGCTATTCTATAGCTGATAAATACTCGTACAAAAGTCCAGTGATTGTACAAAATAAACCTGTCGTAAAGACGACGTTGGCGGATCCACGTGACTCTGGCGGGCCTACGTACGTGACGTTGGCGGGTTGACGAACGCGACGTTGGCGGGATCGTTACGTCATATTGTCGATTGTATTTGTAAATAACGTAAATAAATCAGTCGCATTCAAACTCAACGAGAGTCACTTGGTTTATTCCGCTTGCGATATTTTTGGTTCCGTGACCGAAACTGGAACAGTATGGAACTTGCGCGACTCATGAGACAGAGGCAGTCCCTTACGAGGTTGATTCAACATCATTTGGGGATGTCTCGCATTTCGACACAATTCACTCGGCTTTAGAAAAGGAGCTTTTGTCCGCGGATCAGATAAACGACGAAGTTTTGATGACGATCGATGAGGACGAAATTGAGACGGACATGATCGAGTCCGAAGAACACCTACTAGAAGTACGTCTTCGTATCGGAGATTTATTGGCACAACATTGTGCTATCGCAGAGACTGCAGATCCCGTTCGACGATCGCGGGAAAACGAGAATTCATCAGAGAATCGCAACAATAGTACAGCAATTGTTAGTAAAGCTTTCGTACATTCTACACCTGCATTCGATAAATCGCCCGACAAATTCGGACCCCGTGCCTGTACCGATAAACCGACCAACGAGACACTTAGAGACCACGTAGAGCGGGCGACAAATCGGGATATCGACGAGCACAAATATACCATGTTTAAGGAAAAGAGACACTGGAGGTACCAAACGTTTGCGCCTGGGAGGATGTCGTGGACACGAGAACAATCACATGTACGCGACCCGTTCGAAGTATAAGAGAAAGGGCGAAGAGCTTATGACGGGCGTTGATGAGGATCACGGGAGTCAACTACTTTTGTGCGGTCGGGAGGATGTCGTAAAGACGACGTTGGCGGATCCACGTAACTCTGGCGGGCCTACGTACGTGACGTTGGCGGGTTGACGAACGCGACGTTGGCAGGATCGTTACGTCATAGTGTCGATTGTATTTGTAAATAACGTATATAAATTAGTCTCATTCAATTTCAATTTCTCAGTCAATTGGTTTATTCCGCTTGCGATAAAACCTTTCCACGTATCCCTCGCAAATAAGGTCACAGTCATCACCACAGCCGGTTGTACGATACCGCGGAGGTGTGTCTCGTTGACCCTGACCTTGTCTCAATTTGATGTTAAAATAGAATGTGTAAATACGCTTGTAAAGGATTGATCTACAGCAAAGGAAAGATGGTTATTCGCCGTGATTGAGGTTTTTATGCATTGCAAATTGTTTTTCCGTGCACAAATCATCTTAGATAGCCAAGGTTGAACCCACCTACGTTTGTTTTCACCCTTGGCGGATTTAGTCCGATTTACTTGAAATCGCGGAGCGCTGCCTAGCGGTTGTTCTGCTGGTTGTTTACGTCCATTATTGATGACGTCATTAACGCGCGTTGTCTTTCGCGTCATACGTCATGCGGATTATGTAAAAGTTAGCTGCTTTTTTGGTCGAATTGTCGAAAGTATAATAATTCGTCGATTAAAGTTAAGGAATTCCTGTCTATTGCAGTGACATTCTTAGGAAAAGTCGCCCATCTTCGCGTTTTTGAGTTGCAAATGCAATGCTTTTTCCCGCCCGTTGTCATGATTTGGTTACTCATAACAAATGTATCAGTCGACAATCTGATTGGTTCCAGCCAGACCTCGCTGGAACCAATGAAAACGCTTTCCAGCAGACCAAGAAAATCGGACTAAATACGCCAATGGTGAATACAGAAACGACGTTACGTCGTAGATGTCACCCTTGGCTTGCGAAGACGTGCACAAATAAGAGTTCCCGAACAGTTCGGAAGCATAAAAACCTAGCATGGCCCCCTTTAAAAGATCTTCAACTTCCAGGATATTCATAACGTTTTTTCAACCTTTTCTAATATTCAAACTGCATTCAAACTGGCCAATCATAAACAAAGAATAAGTTATTTTTTTTCAATACACACAGACACGGTTCCAGTTTGTTACTAAAAATAGCAACAAGTTTTTATGCTAGATCGAGGCTGTGACCCCATTCCGAGCAAAGCATCCAGCGTGCAATGGCAACGAACGGTGGAAAGAAGAAGTTTAAGAGGAATCACACTCCATTGAGTGAAGATTCCTCTGTGAATCGCGACGAAATATACTTCTTCTTCTTCTTCTTCTTCTTCTTCTTCTTCTTCTTCTTCTTCTTCTTCTTCTTCTTCTTCTTCTTCTTCTTCTTCTTCTTCTTCTTCTTCTTCTTCTTCTTCTTCTTCTTCTTCTTCTTCTTCTTCTTCTTCTTC